>JAGHMJ010000029.1:4511083-4586083 GCA_018749465.1 Paracanthobrama guichenoti
TCACTCACACTCTCTCCTCCCGACTTGAGCAACTAAAGATTTTAGTTTAAAGAAACTCATAGCAGAAATTTCCATGAATTTCAGATTGTATTATTTTCTGTGGTTTTGGAGGTTAGAAATCACAAATTTCAAAAACTTCTGATATTTCCAGGTTTTCATCACTCTGGGAAACGAGCTGGTTTATTAATAATATTTTAGCAGTAGTCTGACGGCTCTGTCGCCTGGTATCCTGAGATCTGTTTGAACACTCAGTCAAAGCTGAAGCAGCCCACAGGGACCTCCTGTCCGTCCCAGAGAAGAGGACGCTTAGCGTCGTTTGAGTCGAATCTGATGACGGATGAATTATTGCGACTGTGCTCTCCAATTGTTCATTTAGAGGGACACCAACAGATTTCACATGAATTTCAGTCATCGTGTGTTTGAGTGAGACGGTGATCTGTACCTTCTCGAGTTTAGAAAGCAGCTCCTCCACCTCTGCTTTCCCCTGCTCCTTCGCCTGGACACAAAACACAGACAGCACTCAAAAATCACACCACAAGATCAGAAACAATCCCTTAACACACCAATGACATGCTTTTATCTGCATTTACAGAAATGTGCAAAATTCTAACCTTTCATTGAAGTCACACACACACACACATTCACAAACAGACACACTCACAGATACACACTATTACACACACTCACAAACACACAGACACTCACAAACAGACACACACACACACACACACACTCTCTCACTTACAAACACACACACACACACACACACACACACTCTCTCACTTACAAACACACAGACACACTCACTCTCACACTCACCTCTCACACACTCACACTCAGTGCACAAAGATCTAACCTTTCATTGAAGTGAAATAATTGAAAGTAGAGGGCAAAATCACATTATGAAATAATTTCATTCTCTAAAACACACTGGCCATAATTATTGGTACCCTGTTAATAAATACTTTTTGCAACCTCCTTTTGCCAAGATAACCGCTTCGTCTTTTCCTCTAATGCCTGATGAGATCATTCCTCCACACAGAATCTTTCCTGATCCTTCAGATTCCCAGCTCTTCTCTTCAGCTCATCACTCATTCTCTATAGGGGTCAGCTCAGGGACTGGGACTTCATTCTGTGCTCAGTGACACATTTGTGTGTTGATTTTGATGTTTGTTTTGGATCACTGTCCTGATGGAAGATCCAGCCATGGCCCATTATAAGATTTCTAGCAGGTTTTGATGTTTTATCTGCTGGCGTTTGCTAGAAACCATGATACCGTGTGTCTGAAAAAGATGTCCAGGACCTCCACCAAAAAAATAAGCCACAACATTAAAGATCCAGCGGCGTATTTAACTGTGGGCATGGGGTACTTTTTATCCCATCTGGAGGATTTTTCTTCAAACCCTCCCAAACAACTTGTGATGTAGGAGCGGTTTGATCATTTTTTTAGTCTTTCTGACACCAAAAGCTCAACTAATCTCTGCAATTCTCCATCCTTGGAGAGTCTTTATCCACTCAAACTGTCTTCTTTGCCGTGCATTTAGACACACATCAGATTCGTAACATCTTTGTTGATTGGAACTTCTTAATTATTACCCTGATTGTAGAAATGGGGATTTTCAATGCTTCAGCTGTTTTCTTACAACCACACAACAATCTTTTACTGCACATCAGAACTATATTCTTTGGTTTTACTCATTGTGATCAAATATGCGTTTCCTCATATTTATACTCCTGTGGAACAGGAAGTCATTGCTGGACAATTTCATGCTCCTAGTCACTCTGGTGTGCTAAAAAAAAATGTAAATATGAATGGGAATATACTTGACCTTTTTATGAGATATTTTACTCATAAAAAGCATTATATATATATATATATATATATATATATATATATATATATATATATATATATATATATATATATATATATATTATACACACACAGATCAAGCATAACATTATGAGCACTGACAGGTGAAGTGAACGACACTGATTATCTCTGCAGCTCTGCATTAAAACTGCAGCTCTTGTGGGGTGTTCCCGGTCTGCAGTGGTCAGGATCTATCAAAAGTGCTCCAAGGAAGGAACAGTGGAGAACCGGACACAGGGTCATGGGCGGCCAAGGCTCATTGATGCACGTGGGGAGCGAAGGCTGGCCTGTGTGGTCCGATCAAACAGACGAGCTACTGGAGCTCAAACTGCTCAAGAAGTTAATGCTGGTTCTGATAGAAAGGTGTCAGAATACACAGAGCATCTCAGTTTGTTGCGTATGGGGCGGCATAGCCGCTGACCAGTCAGGGTGCCCATGCTGACCCCTGTCCACCGCCGAAAGCACCAACAGTGGCACGTGAGCATCAGAACTGGACCACGGAGCAATGGAAGAAGGTGGCCTGGTCTGAGGAATCACGTGTTCTTTTACATCACGTGGATGGCCGGGTGTGTGTGCGTGGCTTCCTGGGGAACACATGGCACCAGGATGCACTATGGGAAGAAAGGCGAGCGGCGGGAGGCAGTGTGATGCTTTGGGCAATGTTCTGCTGGGAAACCTTGGGTCCTGCCATCCATGTGGATGTTACTTTGACACGTACCACCTACCTAAGCATTGTTGAGACCATGTACAGCCTTTCATGGAAACGGTATTCCCTGGTGGCTGTGGCTCTTCCAGCAGGATAATGCTCCTGACACAAAGCACAAATGCTTCAGGAATGGATTGAGGAGCACAACAACGAGTTTGAGGTGTTGACTCGGCCTCCAAATTCCCCAGATCTCAATCCAATCGAGCATCTGTGGGATGTGCTGAACAAAAAGGTCCGATCCATGGAGGCTTCACCTCACAACTTACAGGTCTTAAAGGATCTGCTGCTAACATCTTGGCACCAGATACCACAGCACACCTTCAGGGGTCTAGTGGAGTCCATGCCTTCACAGGTCAGCAAAAGGGGGACCAACACAATATTAGGTCATAATGTTATGCCTGATCGGTATGCCAGACTGAATTTATGTTACTCATGATACTCATAAAATAATTTCCATCTAACTACATCTGTTGAAATGCATGTATGAATTATTTTACAAAACAAAAATATTTGTAATGTACTGGAGTTTAAAGGCATTCCAGGATTAAATCTAAACAAAGAAGCTCAAATATAACAGTTTTCAAATATAACAGTTTACAAATATAACAATTTGTCTCACAGATTTTGATTTTTCAGTCCACATTACTGCACTATTACTCTGACATGAGAACAACAGTTACAATAAAGAACGAGTGGATGTGTCCAGACACACACACACACACACACACACCTTCTGGATCCTCTGCTGGTATTCGGCCGCTTTCCTCTTCAGCTCTTCGCTGGTCTGCCGTGACTCTCTCAGCTCGGTCTCGTACAGGTCGCTGCGGCGGCGGGCGGCAGACAGATCCTCCTCCAGCTGTCTGATGGTCACTTGCATCTCCTCCAGCTGAGCGTGATACTCCTGAGCACAGCCAGAGACGCGCATTAACACACACCAAGAACCATCAGGTCAAATATGAGGTATTCATAAAATGCATGTTCAGGGTAACACAGACAACTCATCTGAGTTGAGTTTTTGCTCCTCTAGCGCTCTAAAGCCAGGGCTCCAGACTGCGACCAAATGGTGGCACTTTGCTAAATTTTTTCCTGCTGGTGCTACTAAATTTTGTTAGAGGTCGCACTAGTGCCCAACTGATAAGAGCTGCCATTTCTGTTCCACATGAGAAACGGCAATCGAAGTGAAAGCGGAAAAGAACTGCGCTACTCGTTTGAGCTGCGTTGTGTGGACCGTTTCTCAGCTCAGAGCAATAATAGACAGCGCAGTGCGAGCTCACACACGGGCACACTGTCATGCCACGCCGTGGGATTGTGGAAGAAATGGTCAAATGTTTTTCTTTTTTTGTTGTCATTATTCATCTCAGAGTTCAATCTTTTGAGAGTGAAATTCAAGCACTTTTCAAGAGCTTTACACTTTTTCCAGCACTTCAAAGCTCTAAATATTATCCAATTTTAATGTGCGTAAAAGTTTAAACCATAGACTGTAAAAAAAAATATGGCTGTAGTGCCTGTGATGTCACCCATAGGATCTGAAGAGCAGTTCTGAAGCGTAAAGTAGGGTCGAGCTGGCCGTCGCCATCTTGGCAACGCGTCATCGGGCGTCAATCCCGGATAACTAAAAATGGGCAAAGAGGCGGGACGTGGGCGGAGCTGAGGTGATGACTAACAGACAGCAGACAAACAGCAATCCACCTGTCACTCAGTGGCCACGCCCTTAACTTTATGCAGAACTTTAAGGCTTTATATAATGTAAACGAATGAGTTATAAAAACATTTACCCCCCTCACGGTCGTCATGAAGAAATTAAAAAATTTGCCGTACAGACCAAAACCACAGTTTGTCCCAGGCTGTAAACGTGTTATTCTGCTGTAAAGTTGGGCATTTTAACATGGGGCTCAATGAGATTCTGCTCCCTTCTGGAGCTCTAGTGGCCAGTCCATGAACTGCAGGTTAAGTCACTTCTGTATTGGCCTCAACAGAAACTGGGGGAGGAGCCGCTTGGTTTAAAGGTGTAGGCCACTTTGGGCAAACATGCACTTTTATTTTAAAAAGACATGAAAGGAGCACTTAGAGGACTTATTAGCCATTTCCACTCATAAATAAATGGACAAAAGTAGGAAGTCACAAAGTCTCATGAAAAACAAAAACTTTTTGAATTGTGACTGAATTACCCAGAAAGCAACTGTCAGTCAGTTCAGTGTGAGACTATAGAAGAACAATGGCACATTTAAGAGCAGAATATTTACATTCTCCCTGTAAAATGAGGTTTTTGCACATTGCTGTTGTTCATAAAAGTTGATTTTATCTGCATATCAATTCAAGCTCAAAGCTTCACTGTTAAATTTCCAATAAACAAACAAAATATTATTAGTAACCGCGTTTCTTAAAACAACACAAAACAATAATAATTTCATGATTAAATGAACTTTATGATAAATATCTCTCCAGCACCACTGCTCTCTAATGTTAGTCTGGAGCCCTGAAAGCTCGTGTTCCTGTGAAATGACCTGCTGACAGCAGCCGGACGGGTTAATGAGGCTCTGAGCGAGTAAGACGCATTAGGAATCAAATGAGCGGCTTCAGAGTGACTGAAATATAATGTGAATGATTACTGGCTGAGATTCTCTCTGAAGCCGCCAGGTCTCACCAGGTTAATTGTGCTGCGTTTAGAGATCTGAGAGAGAAATCGCACATAAAAACAGACCGTCATACTCATCACGGCATTTCAGTCTGAACTAAGAGTTTCTCAGTTTCATTTAAAGCAGGCATTTAAGAAACAAACGACGATTTTGATGCCAAATGACAGGACTGCATGATATAGGTGTTTGTTCAGAGGGACTGCGACTGATGCTCCATCATTTAAAGATGCTGTAAGCGATTCTTAATGGAAAATATGACTATTAAATGACAGACATCAGAGAATTATGTGCCCTGAAATATCACTCTGTTACAGCAACTGGATAATGCATTCACCTATGAGACTGCAGGTGCACTCAGGATGATATTTATGCATAAATATAAGATTTATGCATATACAATTCCCATCCATTTGGATTTTTTACATAAACATACTAATAAACTAAATGTGATGCAAAAGTTCAGATTTCTGCACTCAGTTTATTAACTATTTGCGTCTAAATACTCAGATTTTTAAAATGCATTTATTCAATTTTGTTCATTGTGATTTCTGCTCATTACATTTCTCAGTTAAAATGTTGGTTAATAAAAAAATTTATATCCATGTTACCATCTACTGTGTGTAAGCAAGTGTGTGTGAGAGAGTGTGTATTAGAGCTGCGATTCTGGATAAATTGAGAATCATGTACTGAAAAAAAAATAAATTCAGTGAATGAATCAATGTTTTTGATTGATTTTGACTCACTCATAAAGACTTCACTCGTTTCATTACTGGATGAATCAGTGTTTTGAATGAATCTCGAGTGAATGATTCAATGACTCACTCATAAAGACTTCACTCTTTTCATTACTGGATGAATCAGTGTTTTGAATGAATCTCGAGTGAATGATTCAATGACTCACTCATAAAGACTTCACTTGTTTCATTACTGGATGAATCAGTGTTTTTAAATGAATCTCTTGAGTGAATGATTCAATGACTCACTCAAATACTTCACTTGTTTTATTACAGAATGAATCAGCGTTTATGAACAAATTAAACATTATTTAAAAGTCTCTTTTCTCCACCTACTGGTGTAACTGATACAATCTTTATTTGAAGCATTAAAAGATGATTTGCTCTGTAAACTTTAATCCAGTACTTCTGTCATATTCTAAATGACTGTAAGACAGAAATAATGATCCTGTGTGGTTGGAAAGACTGTTAGTGAAGCTATTTCATATCTGTACATGACAACGGCTCTCTCACAGATCTGAATGTTTGCTGTGATCGGACTTGTCAAAGGTTTAATAGAGCCGAATCGCTGCCATTTAGAAATGAGATCGTGATCATTTAATGATTAATAGTAAAACTCTAGTGTGTGTGTGTGTGTGTGTGTCAGAGATCAGTGAGAAGGACTGATTGTTAGAGGAAGATCTGGAGACTGAATCAGGCTGATATTGATCGGAGGAGACTGACAGTCTGAAGTGATCTGGATGAGATCTGCTGAGATGTCAATCAGTAAGACATTTAATTACTTCAACGTAACAATAACAAAGTGTCTAGCATGCTAATAAAGACTAACACAAGCTTTTTAGTAATCTGCAGTTATCATCAAGCAAGCATGTTCTTCAGACATGCAACAAAAAAAATAAATAAATCTAGTTTTCTACTGGTATCTTCAAAAACAACATATTTAGTTTGCTGCTATAATTTAGACATGTGATAAATGCCGTATCATAAAAGATGCTGGTTAAAATATAGACCACCGTTCAAAGGTCAGAACGATTTAAAATAAATTATTTTATTCAAGGATGCATTCAATTGATCAAAAGTGACAGTAAAGGAGAGTGGACGGAAGGACAGATGTACGGATGGATGGACGGAAGGACAGATGTATGGAGGGATGGATGGAAGGACAGATGTATGGTGGACGGAAGGACAGATTACGGATGAATGGATGGAAGGACAGATGGAAGGACGGAAGGACAGATATACGGATGAATGGACGGAAGGACAGATGGATGGACGGAAAGACAGATGTATGGAGGGATGGATGGAAGGACAGATGTATGGTGGACGGAAGGACAGATTACGGATGAATGGATGGAAGGACAGATGGAAGGACGGAAGGACAGATATACGGATGAATGGACGGAAGGACAGATGGATGGAGGGATGGATGGAAGGACAGATGGATGGAGGGATGGATGGAAGGACAGATGTATGGTGGACGGAAGGACAGATGTATGGTGGACGGAAGGACAGATGTATGGTGGACGGAAGGACAGATGTATGGTGGACGGAAGGACAGATATACGGATGAATGGATGGAAGGACAGATGTATGGAGGGATGGATGGAAGGACAGATGTATGGTGGACGGAAGGACAGATATATACGGATGAATGGATGGAAGGACAGATGGAAGGACGGAAGGACAGATATACGGATGAATGGATGGAAGGACAGATGGATGGACGGAAGGACAGATATATATGGATAGACGGAAAGACAGATGTACGGAGGGATGGATGGAAGGACATATATACGGATGAATGGATGGAAGGACAGATGGATGGACGGAAGGACAGATATACAGATGGATGGATGGACGGATGGATGTATGGACATACATACGGATGGACTGACATGTACGGATGGATGGATGGACAGATATATGGATGGATGGACGGACGGAAGGACAGATGTACGGATGGATGGAAGGACAGATGTACGGACGGATGGAAAGACAGATGGATGGACGGACGGGTAGGTGGATGGAAGGACAGATGGGTGGACGGAAGGATGGATGGATGGAAGAACAGAAGGGTGGACGGACGGAAGGACAGATGATGGACGGAAGGACGGACGTAAGGACAGATGATGGATGGAAGGACGGATGGAGCATCAGTCAGAAAGACAGGCGATTTCAAACTAATCTTAAGAATTTCCACACAAAAACAGATTAAACTCCCTTTTGTGATAAAGCCTTTTTCAGATCCCAGCATCCTCAGAGTTTAAAAACCAGCTCAAGACATGTTTTCCAGCACAGGATTACCCACTAATTCTTGTTTCTAGTTCAGTGAGTGAAATATTATTCCCCATAATGCCTTGAGCTCATGTTCGTGCACACACACACAGAGCCACCAGAACTCAGGCAGCCTGTGTGTCTTACGACTGCGATTCTGAGCAGAGGAAAAAACACCAATAAACCAGGAAACGGAGGAAAAAAGCAACACGGAAGAACTTAATGAGGTGTGATTATTAGCGATTAGATGCCGTTTAGACGAGTCTCTTCAGCGTGTCCTCAATTACAGGAAGCAGTTCTGCAAACGAACAGCTAATAAAGTCGAGCTAATGGAGATGCCACAGGATGCAGTCAGACAGACGCCTGATGCTGATTTGCTGCTCAAGAAACAGTTATGATTATTGACGGTGTTAAAAACAGTTGTGCTGCTTCATATTTTTGTGGAAATACAAGTAGTCATACACTACCAATCAAAAGATTAGGGAACATATGAAAAAAAAAACTTATTTAGCAAGGATATATTAAATTAATCGCTTGTTTTGATTACAAACGAGTGGAAGTCTTTATGAGTGAGTCAATGAATCATTCACTCAAGAGATTCGTTCAAAAACACTGATTCATCCAGTAATGAAATGAGTGAAGTCTTTATGAGTGAGTCATTGAATCATTCACTCAACCTGACTAATTTAAAAAAATTCATTCAGATTAATTCAACATACAAATAGACTGCAGCAATTAACATTTTGTCAAAACCTCTAGTAAATTACATGTTCTAATGTTTGGTTGTCTGTTTAGAATCGTGATCTCTATTGATCCAGAATCACGCAGCTGGAGTAACGATGCTGAAAATTCAACTTTGAACACATGAAATAAATTACATTTTCCTATATATTCACACAGAAAATAGCTGTTTTACATTCTAATAATATTTTCAGATTTGTACGGTATTGTTGATCCAATAAATGCAGCATATACATATATATACATACATACATACATACATACATATATATATATATATTAGATAGTGATGTGAGTTTGTTCACCTGCTCCTTGATCTCCTGGAGTTTGTTGCTCTGTTCTCTGATGTCATGGAGGAGCTGGAGAGCTTTATCATCTTCCTGTGACACTTCAACACGAGCCTGTTCCAGACTGCGCTTCAGACTCTATACACACACACACACACACACACACACACACACACACACACACACACACACACACACACACACACACACCTGTTATGTTAAGATGCAGCAGTTGTTGGAACGCAAGGTCAGAACAAAAAATGAACAGCGTGCCAAGAGTGGCTTTATCAGTGAGAGTATTTGCATTAAAGGCGGAACATCAAGAGCGCAGATATGATAAAGTCAGTTTTGCTGTTCTAGATATAAAACAACAGACACGTCCATCAGAGAGCGTGTCCTGATAAAGTCCTGTTGTGTCAGACACTCCTGCTCCGAACACTGTTAAGGCGGTGTCTTAGGACAGTGCAGTATATTGTTTTTATTTTTGATATTTTGCCAAAATATCCCTAATTTATTGGCCTGTGAGTCCAAATGTACTCATTTAAACTGCAGAAAAGCTCTCTCTAAATTAAGTTTGTCATGATTATTCCACTCACGCTGCATTCAGTGATGTAGGTGGCAAGGTCCTGCTCCAGGATGCTCCTCTGGGTCTCGGAGGCTTTGAGCTCCACATCCTTCTGCTGGAGGACTGATTCCAGGTCAGTCATCTTACGCTGAAACCGCGAGATCTCCTGCTCCATCTGAGCGGCCACAAACAGAAGCACCAGGTCTAAATGCATGTTACAGCAGCGCTTGGACAACACAAACACAACCTGTGCATGACAGACACTTGAGCAGCATGCAAGCACAAACAAGTCCTGTTGTTGCGATACTTTCCAAACTGTATTTGGTTCTCCATTGAATGTGTGTGACTGTACACATGAGTTGTGTGTGTTCTCCAGTGCTGTTGGAGTTTAGCTCAACTGGAATAATAAGACACTATATACCAATCAAATGAAATCAGTATCATCATGTATATTACAGTATATCTAATGCTGCATTTAGATGCCTTTACACAGCAAAAAAGAAAATGTTATAAGCTTTGAACATCAAAATATGAATTTAATAAACAAAAACAGTTAACTCTCTCTTTTTTTAAAAATCATTCACTCAAGAGATTTGTTCAAAAATGCTGATTCATCCAGGAATGAAACAAGTCTTTGAGTGAGTCACTGAATCATTCACTCAGGAGATTCGTTCTAAAACACTGATTCATCCAGTAATGAAACAAGTGAAGTCTTTATGAGTCATTAAATTATTCACTCAACTGATTCATTCAAAAATGCTGATTCATCCAGGAATGAAACAAGCGAAGCCTTTATGAGTGAGTCATTGAATCAAGAGATTCATTGAGTAATGAAACATGTCATTATATCATGAATGTGTCGCTCATTTTTGCCCTATATATTGAATTCCAGGGTCACTCTAACCGAATTCTACTACTCTAAATCCAGCAGGGAAACGTGCATTATCAACACATGCTTTGCAAAGTGAGAGACATACTCATTGTCGGCAATGTTACAACAATCACAATATTATCATAGATAACATCGCACAAAATCTCTGTGCTCTTACCTTGTGACATTTGTCTTGAGTGTCTTGCAGTTCTTTACTTTTGATGTGCAGTTTTTTTTCCATGGAGTTGGTCTTGGCAGGAGAGTTGAGTCCTGCGCCAACCGATCTGACGACACAGAACAACGAACCCTTATGAGAACATTCACACGTCTCCAAAATGAGCCCATCAAATAAAGCCAGGAGAGCGAGAGCGGTTGTGTTTTTCCTGGTAATCTAGGGAATATCACACACGCGATGTAAAGCGTCTGCTCAGCCTTTCACATTCATTACACACTCCGTTAGTTTCCAAAGAACATAATCTTTATGTGCCACTCATTAATTAAAATGACATGAATTAGATGTCGGGTTCTCTTCAGTTTTAAAGGCCAAATTGTGAGATAAAAAGTAGCAATTACCTTTTTAATTTTTTATTCGGTGACGGAAACGAGCTTCGATAGAGTAGTAAGGAAAAATAGATGCTTGGCGAAATGTACAATGTATTTGTAAATGCAGAAATAGTTAAAGCCCCTAAATTTTCCACATTTTTCAACTTAAGAGCACAGGTGCACCTTGGGAAAAGAGTATGCATCAAGCCCTGTCACCTCACGTCACGACAATCATTGAAGTCAAGTCACCTTTATTTTTATAGCACTTTATACAATAGAGTCCGCCGCTTTTCCGGTTCTGGAAGTATTTTTCCTTTCATTTTTCTCATAGGGATGCCATGAACAAAACCGACCAGCAACGAGGAGAAATCACAACGTCTTTAGTGTGGGAAAGAACTACAATCCCATGAAGCATTGCAAACAGCATAATCTCCAGCACTTCATATTTTCAGAGCGTACAAAGATTGACTTGATTACGTCATTCGCAGTGCTCATGGGAGTGGGCGGAGCTAATGAGATCTTTTGGGGGTTTTTTTCCACTGTGATTGGTGCAATTTCCTGTAGAGCATCATGGGTAATGTAGTTCTTCACCAGGAATTCCACTGTTAAAAATAAGCTGAAATAATGTGGGCTAATAATAGCATCAATTAACAACCTTGTATCTCACAGTAGGTCCGTCTTTAAAGCTTTATAAGTTATTGTTCAAAATCAATTTCCCTGCGGAGAAAAATCAATAGAGTTTTAAAACCCTGACTGTTGCACTCCATTGGAAATGTTTCACTGCAGGTTCACATTAATAAACAGGCACATAACAGAATTATGATGCAAAGTTTACATTCTCTCATTTCATAATATAATGCGTTTGTCTTGCTCAGAGATCTGAACTCAGGATCTCAGTCTCCGCCATTAGACATCGGCTCATTACAGCTGAAAGTGCTGAGGCGGGAAAGAGACACACACACACACACACACACACACAAACACCTAAAGTGCTGATTACACCAGAACTCCAAACCAGGCCGGAGGGTAATAAAACACAACAACTGCCCTTCATTTACATACACGTGTGTGTGTGTGTGTTTGCACATTATGAAATCAAATTACTGCACTTTATAAACTTAAACACAGCTTAGCAAATTACTTTTTTTAAATGGTATAATTAACCTGTTCTCTTCTCCCACCTATTTGACTCCGCCCCTCATTGTCCATCAAACAGATAGACTCCTCCCACACTAACAACACTCCTCGATATCAGCCGTCATCAAACAATATTTGGAACTTTGTTGTCAACAATATTTGGAAAGCAGCAGTCACTCTTCAGGAAGCCAAACTACTGATGCATTTTAGTTGAAAACTTCTCACAGAGGACATGAAGACAGAAAGAAACGCCTAAATATAGAGAACCGAACGCCTACGACGGTATAAAAAGACATGTGAACCGCAAAGCAAACCAATAAAGACAGGAAACAACTTGAGTTCCCACATGCATCATATGTCAGTGATTCAGAACTAAATGTTGTCTGACAGATAAATGTGTTCCAAAAATAAAGAGTGAAATCCCAGCAGCCGCACAATCAAAACAGACATTACTAACGGAGAATAAAGCTGACAAAAATTCTGCAGCAGAGGGAAAGAGCGAACCAATCGCAGCGGCTCGTGAATATGGGCTTTGACCGGCACGCTGACAGCTCGCCCACCGAGAGCAGAACAAAACAATCACCACCTGAAAGTCAACAAGCTTAAACATTCCCACAAAGTCTGCTCGGTGCTTCCTGCTAAAGGAGACGCACGTGGAGGAGATGTTATAAGCTTACTTTTGTAACTCTATAGAGCTAATATGGTGTGTCCTCACAATGCTTCAGTCTTCATTTCTTCAGCTGTTCCTGCACATCTATCACTCTCAAAGAATAAGGAAA
Source organism: Paracanthobrama guichenoti (assembly GCA_018749465.1). Classification (NCBI taxonomy): domain Eukaryota; kingdom Metazoa; phylum Chordata; class Actinopteri; order Cypriniformes; family Gobionidae; genus Paracanthobrama; species Paracanthobrama guichenoti. Next base: position 4,524,230 of record JAGHMJ010000029.1, read on the forward strand.
GATTGACATTTACAGATGCTGTCAGCTCCAGCTCTGATGAACACAAACAACAGTAGAGTATTAAATAGTACAGTGGTAGTATAGTATAGGTTATGGTATGGTATAATGTATGGTATGCATAATATATGTTACGGTATGGTATAGTGTATTGTATGGTATAGTATATGGTAAATTATAGTATAGTATATGGTGTACTTGTTACATCATAAGAAGATACGCTAATGTTAGTCTCTCTGTTTATCCCGAGGTTTACTGCAGTCAGCCGGATCCGGGCCGTATCCAGATCAGATGGTGGACCAGCGCCTGGACATGACCAACCCATCCCTGAAATGTCTGCAGAGAGCGTCAAATAAACTCCCCCCGTAAATGCTGCATCGACACGACATCCTCATTAAACCCGCCTCCGGTGTGACGACTCAAATCTTTCGAATAATCTTACGAATATCTATTTACCTAATATGAATTAAGACCTGCAATGTTGCCAGAATTATAATCATACACTGTTTGTTCGTCGGCCAGAGGAGAACTGGCACCCCGACTGAGCCTGGTTTCTCCCAAGGTTTTTTTCTCCATTCTGGCCCTGAAGGAGTTTTGGTTCCTTGCCACCGTTGCCTCTGGCTTTTGGCTTGCTCAGTTGGGGACTCCTAAATCTCATCTATATTACCGATCTGCCCGCATTGACTACATGATACTGAAATGAGCTGGATAACATCACCGTTTCACCAGAACGGCTGTACAAATTCTGTTGCATTATTTTCCTGTTAACAATGTGAAGCTGCTCTGAAACAATTGGACTTGTTAAAAGCGCTATATAAATAAAGGTGATTTGATTTGCTGGTATGGTATAGCATAGTATATGGTGTGGCACAGTATATGGTATGGCACAGTATATGGTGCGGTATAGTATAGTCTATGGTATGGCACAGTATATGGTGCGGTATAGTATGGTCTATGGTACGGCACCGTATATTGTGCGGTATAGTATAGTCTATGGTATGGCACAGTATATGGTGCGGTATAGTATAGTCTATGGTACGGCACAGTATATGGTGCGGTATAGTATAGTCTATGGTATGGCACAGTATATGGTGCGGTATAGTATAGTCTATGGTACGGTATAGTATAGTCTATGGTATGGTATAGTATAGTCTATGGTATGGCACAGTATATGGTGTGGTATAGTATATGGTACGGTATAGTATAGTCTATGGTATGGCACAGTATATGGTGTGGTATAGTATATGGTACGCAGTATAGTATAGTCTATGGTATGGCACAGTATATGGTGTGGTATAGTATATGGTACGGTATAGTATAGTCTATGGTATGGCACAGTATATGGTGTGGCACAGTATATGGTACGGTATAGTATAGTCTATGGTATGGCACAGTATATGGTGCGGTATAGTATAGTCTATGGTATGGCACAGTATATGGTGCGGTATAGTCTATGGTATGGCACAGTATATGGTGTCGGTATAGTATAGTATATGGTACGGTATAGTATAGTCTATGGTATGGTATAGTATAGTCTACGGTATGGCACAGTATATGGTACGGTATAGTATATGGTGCGGTAGTATAGTATAGTCTATGGTATGGCACAGTATATGGTGTGGTATAGTAAAGTCTATGGTATGGCACAGTATATGGTGCGGTATAGTATATGGTACGGTATAGTATAGTCTATGGTATGGCACAGTATATGGTACGGTACAGTATATGGTGCGGTATGGCACAGTCTATGGTATGGCACAGTATATGGTACGGTATAGTATAGTCTATGGTATGGCACAGTATATGGTGCGGTATAGTATAGTCTATGGTATGGCACAGTATATGGTGCGGTATAGTATATGGTACAGTATAGTATAGTCTATGGTATGGCACAGTATATGGTACAGTATAGTATAGTCTATGGTATGGCACAGTATATGGTACGGTACAGTATATGGTACGGTATAGTATAGTCTATGGTATGGCACAGTATATGGTACGGTATAGTATAGTCTATGGTATGGCACAGTATATGGTACGGTACAGTATATGGTGCGGTATGGCACAGTCTATGGTATGGCACAGTATATGGTACGGTACAGTATATGGTACGGTATAGTATAGTCTATGGTATGGCACAGTATATGGTATGGCACAGTATATGGTACAGTATAGTATAGTCTATGGTATGGCACAGTATATGGTGTGGCATAGTATAGTCTATGGTATGGCACAGTATATGGTACGGTACAGTATATGGTGCGGTATGGCACAGTCTATGGTACGGTACAGTATATGGTGCGGTATAGTATAGTCTATGGTATGGCACAGTATATAATGCGGTACAGTATATGTCTATATAGTATAGTCTATGGTATGGCACAGTATATGGTTTGGTACAGTATATGGTACGGTATAGTATAGTCTATGGTATGGCACAGTATATGGTACGGTATAGTATAGTCTATGGTATGGCACAGTATATGGTACGGTATAGTATAGTCTATGGTATGGCACAGTATATGGTATGGCACAGTATATGGTACGGTATGGCACAGTCTATGGTATGGCACAGTATATGGTACGGTATGGGGCACAGTATATGGTACGGTATGGCACAGTCTATGGTATGGCACAGTATATGGTATGGCACAGTATATGGTGCGGTATAGTATAGTCTATGGTATGGCACAGTCTATGGTATGGCACAGTATATGGTGCGGTATAGTATAGTCTATGGTATGGCACAGTATATGGTGGCGCGTGCACACGCTGCGGCTTCTCTCTCTCCCGACGGACCGGTGTTTTTGTGTTTTTCGTCGTGTAAATCACAGTGTTTTTGTACGTCCTTGTCGCGTCCGTTCATCTGCAAACTCAGCTACAGACGTGAGTTTCTGCTCGAGGTTGGAAAAACTACAGTCTTCAATCCAAGCTCGGCACTCTCTCAAGAACTGCGGGATCACGGCCTTTTCTGGGGGCCTACCCCATCACCGTCCCCCACTACTGCACCTCTCCCACAGTGGAGGCGCCACAAACGGGGTAAGAGGAAACAGAAGAGGGGGAAGCGCGGAGGTATCCGTGTCAAGCTAGCGGCTAAACCACACAAGCCGGCTATCCCCTCCATCATTCTCGCTAATGTACGCTCGTTGGACAATAAACTGGACGATCTTCGTCTTCTTTGCTCTACTCGGAAGACTGTAAGAGACTGTTGTGTTTTTGTGTTCACGGAAACATGGCTCAACAACAGCGTTCCGGACCACGCCATTCAGCTCGATCAGCGCACATGCCATCGGGCGGACAGAGTGCCCGTCGAGGGAGGTAAGACCCGCGGCGGCGGACTCTGTGTTTACACCAATGATGCGTGGTGCCGCGATGCTGTTGTGGTCTGCAAACACTACTCGCCCCTGGTGGAGTTTATGATTATTAAATGTCGGCCGTTTTATCTACCGCGGGAATATTCAGCTATTATACTTGTTGCTGTATACATCCCCCCCAGCTCCAACAACAACAGGAGTGAGGCACTAAATAATCTTTATAAACACATCAGCGATCAGCAGACAGCCCATCCAGATGCTTTTCTCATCTTGGCTGGAGATTTCAACCATGCAGACCTAAAGAGTGTGCTTCCAAAAATTCATCAACACATTGACTTCCCAACACGTGGTAAAAACACTCTGGACTTTGTGTACACTACACAGAGAGGAGCTTACAAAGCCCTTCCCCTCCCCCACCTGGGTGCTTCAGATCACATCACTGTTATGTTAATGCCAGCATACAGACCACTTGTGAAAGCCACCAAACCAGTCCAGAAGCAGATTCAAGTCTGGCCTGAAGGGTCATCAGAGGCTCTTCAAGACTGCTTCGACACCACTGACTGGGACATGTTTAAACAGGCTGCAACCTACCACAACACCACAGACATCCAGGAGTACTCTGAGACTGTTACTTCTTATATCACCAAGTGTATGGAGGATGTAACAGTCACAAAGACCATCACCGTCTGGCCCAACCAAAAACCGTGGCTGACAGGAAATGTCTACAGACTCCTGAAGACGCGTAACACTGCCTTCAGAGCTGGAGATGAGGTGGGCCTGAGGACAGCAAGGGCCAACCTGTCACGCGGCATCAGGAAGGCTAAAAGACAGTACTCCAGGAGGATAGCCCATCGTTTCAGCGACAGCAGAGACACAAGGAGCCTGTGGCAGGGTATTCAGACCATCACAGATTATAAGCCCCCTGCACGGACATGTGACAGCTCCACCCCCCTGCTGAATGAGCTGAACACTTTCTTTGCTCGCTTTGAAGCTCACAACAGCACCACTGCACAGAAATCACCTCCTCCTCCCGATGACCTGATGTTGTCACTGCCCAGGGACAGCGTGAGAAGATCCCTCAGCAGGGTCAACGCCGCAAAGCTCCAGGTCCTGACAACATTCCTGGACGTGTATTGAGAGACTGTGCAGAGGAACTCACTGATGTCTTCACAGACATCTTCAACATCTCACTGAGTCAAGCTGTCGTCCCCACATGCTTCAAAGCAACCACCATCATTCCAGTCCCTAAGAAATCATCTCCATCCTGCTTCAACGACTACCGTCCAGTCGCACTTACCCCCATCCTTATGAAGTGCTTTGAGCGGCTAGTCATGCACCACATTAAGTCTGTCCTCCCCCCCTCCCTGGACCCCTACCAATTTGCATATCGGTCAAAACGCTCGACCGATGACGCCATCGCCACCACCGTCCATTCAGCACTCACCTGGAGAACAAAGACACTTATGTCAGAATGCTGTTCATAGACTTTAGTTCAGCATTCAATACAATCATCCCTCTACAGCTCACTCAAAAACTGTCACAGCTGGGACTCAACACATCGATGTGCAACTGGTTGCTGGACTTCCTGACGGGAAGACCTCAGGCAGTTCGGGTCGGCAGTAACTCATCCAACTCCATCATCATGAACACTGGAGCCCCTCAGGGATGTGTGTTGAGCCCCCTCCTTTTCACTCTGCTGACACATGACTGCACACCCATACACAATAGCAATCTCTTCATCAAGTTTGCGGACGACACGACCGTAGTTGGTCTCATTAGCAACGATGATGAGACGAACTTCAGGAGCGAGGTGAGCCGCCTGGCCAGGTGGTGTGGCGACAACAATCTCTCTCTGAACGTGGAGAAGACGAAGGAGATTGTTGTGGACTTCAGGAGAATGCACACCCAGCACGCTCCTCTGACCATCAACGGTGTGACCGTGGAAAGGGTGAGGAGCACCAAATTCCTGGGTGTGCATATCACAGAGGACCTCTCCTGGACCGCCAACTCCACAGCACTGACCAAGAAAGCACAGCAGCGACTCTACTTTCTCCACAAGCTGAGAAGAGCCGGAGCCCCAGCCCCCATCATGCGCACCTTCTACAGAGGCACCATCGAGAGCATTCTGACCAGCTGCATCACTGTGTGGTACGGCGCCTGCAACGCATCCTGCCGTAAAGCACTTCAGCGCACAGTGAGAGCAGCTGAGAAGATCGTTGGTGTCTCTCTCCCACCCCTCCAGGACATTTATAACTCCCGCCTCTCCCGCAAAGCCCTCATCATTGCGAGAGACCCCACCCACCCATCGCACAGCCTCTTCAGTCTGCTGCCATCAGGGAGGAGGCTTCGCAGTCTCCAAGCAAGGACCAGCAGACTGAAGGACAGCTTCATTCCCCAAGCTGTCAGGGCATTGAACTCCCTCCCGACTCTCCCCTCTTCTGCCCCACGCACCTGATCTGGGAATCACCCTTTTTTATTTTGCACACAGACTCTTTTTGCACACAGACTCTTACAGACTCTTTTTTTTGCACACACTCTTATAATTTTATTTTATACCTGCACTGACTTAAATCTGAAATTGCACTATTGTTACCATTGTTTGCACTATTTGCCATCGCCACTTTACCTCTATAATTCACTTTATCCATTTTTTTTAATCTTTCTTCTGTTGTTGTCACTGTTAAACTTTTGTTGTTATTGTTATTGTTTTGTTGTTGTTAGGCACCTAGGGTCTGAGAGTCATAGAATTTCAATTCTCTGTATGTATGTACTGTACGTATGGCAGAATTGACAATAAAGCTGACTTTGACTTTGATGGTATGGCACAGTATATGGTACGGTACAGTATATGGTATGGTATAGTATAGGCTATGGTATGGCACAGTATATGGTACGGTACAGTATATGGTGCGGTATAGTATAGGCTATGGTATGGCACAGTATATGGTACGGTATAGTATAGTTTATGATATGGTATAGTTTATGATATGGTATGGTTTATGATATGGTATAGTATAATATATAGTATAGTATATGGTATGGTATAGTATAGCTTATGATATGGTATAGTATAGTTTATGATATGGTATAGTATAGCTTATGATATAGTTTATGATATGGTATAGTATAATATATAGTATAGTATATGGTATGGTATAGTATAGCTTATGATATGGTATAGTATAGTTTATGATATGGTATAGTATAATATAGTTTATGATATGGTATAGTATAATATATAGTATAGTCTATGGTATGGCACAGTATATGGTACGGTATAGTATAGTCTATGGTATGGCACAGTATATGGTACGGTACAGTATATGGTACGGTATAGTATATGGTACGGTATAGTATAGTCTATGGTATGGCACAGTATATGGTATGGTATCGTATAGTCTATGGTATGGCACAGTATATGGTACGGTATCGTATAGTCTATGGTATGGCACAGTATATGGTATGGCACAGTATATGGTACGGTATAGTATAGTCTATGGTATGGCACAGTATATGGTACGGTATAGTATATGGTACGGTATAGTATAGGCTATGGTATGGCACAGTATATGGTACAGTATAGTATAGTCTATGGTATGGCACAGTATATGGTACGCAGTATAGTATAGTCTATGGTACGGTACAGTATATGGTACGGTACAGTATATGGTACGGTATAGTATAGTCTATGGTATGGCACAGTATATGGTATGGTATAGTATATGGTACGGTATAGTATAGGCTATGGTATGGCACAGTATATGGTACGGTACAGTATATGGTGCGGTATAGTATAGTCTATGGTATGGCACAGTATATGGTACGGTACAGTATATGGTACGGTATAGTATAGTTTATGATATGGTATAGTTTATGATATGGTATGGTTTATGATATGGTATAGTATAGCTTATGATATAGTTTATGATATGGTATAGTATAATATATAGTATAGTATATGGTATGGTATAGTATAGCTTATGATATGGTATAGTATAGTTTATGATATGGTATAGTATAATATAGTTTATGATATGGTATAGTATAATATATAGTATAGTATATGGTATGGTATAGTATAGCTTATGATATAGTTTATGATATGGTATAGTATAATATATAGTATAGTATATGGTATGGTATAGTATAGCTTATGATATGGTATAGTATAGTTTATGATATGGTATAGTATAATATAGTTTATGATATGGTATAGTATAATATATAGTATAGTATATGGTATGGTATAGTATAGCTTATGATATGATATGGTGTAGTATATGGTATGGTACAGCATAGGAGTGGCGGAAAAATTTGATTCTTAGATGGGGAAAACGACTTTGACAAGAGCCACACTATATGCACACCATATGCAACTAAACTCAAATATTTTGAAACACAACAAACATGAGAAACCAGATTACACGTTTCCAACGCTTGGTTGCACCGCTAGTTGCTGCCAGCCAGAGAACCATAAACTATCGCAAATTTGATGGTCAAGGATTTGCGTCCGTATTCTCTGCAGATATTCATTTAGTGTTCAGAAGTTCATTTCATAAAAGCTGTTTTTGATTGTGGTATACAGAAGGAAAATAAGTGTCTGTGCTGAGGATTTAGTTTGAAGTCTTAAGTCTTAGACTCTATGATTTATTTGTGTATAAGAGCAGCTGTATGTTAGGGATTCAGAATATGCTGAAGTCTGTATTAATTTACTCTATGCATGTACTAATTCAGTATGCTGCTAGACACTTTTCCTGTTGGTGCTTTGCAATGTTGGGTCATATTCTGGCAAATGTAACCTTCCTGTTGACTTGTAAAAACACTTTTATTTGTTTTATAAATAAAAGATATTGGAAGTAAATTCATTACGGATCATTACAAATACTTTGCTTTAAAAGTACCAGAATAAGAAAATCTGTATAGAAAAAAGATGCATCGATAATCGTTTCATCATCGCAGCCCTCTGAATCGTAATCGAATCGTGAGGTGCCTAGAGACTCCCACCCCTAGTATAGCACATGGTACGGTATAGTATAGTACAGTCATTTGGGTCAACAACAGAGGCTGACTGTTCAAACTAGAACATGGATGAAAAATTATATGATATTCCATGTGATTTTTTTAATAAACTGTATTGTTATTAGAACTAAATTCTATATGCAGACCTCATATTCATATAGCAGTGTTTTTGTGCTTTACTATCCACAGACACAGCGATGTGATTACGTGTGCAGGACTACTGTTGATTTACTGATCCAAATATTGGCAAATTCCATGACATTCCGTGTTATCCATTTCTATGGCTGCATCATAGGGACTCAATTATGATGTCTTTGGTCCCTCCATGACCATGCATATGTCCTCCTATCAAAACACAAATGAACGCATCAGAGGAGCTGTGAAATGGAAAAGCCTGACACGTCGAGACCCCCTCAAGAGCGGATAAATACGCCGCCCGCGGCATCACACCAGCGAGGTCTAACAAGATTAGAGGTTCTGGCTGTTTGCTGTAAAGCAGTCCATTACCCAGCGCTTACAGACTTCCCTTTGGAGGAACCCGACGCATCCCAGGGGTCTGATCAGAACGGCCCACAACTGACTTGATTACTGGGTGCACGTGCGTGTGTTTGGGTTTAAAGTGTAATTATAGGCTATGCATTTCAAATTGTGCCTTTTGAGAATGTGTTCTTCTGGGTGTGTGTGGGGGGGGGGATTCAATCTTAAAGGGAAAGATAAACTGCAACGGGAAAATGTGCCGTTGACCGTTGAGAATTACATTTCACATTAGTTGGCGTCAATAAAGGTTTCAGGTGTAGTTCAATTATTACAGCCTCAGCATTGAAATTGATAATTCAAGCGTCACCAGCATCCAAACACAACACGTCAGAGCCTTAAGTGGGTGGCAGTTACATTGACATCTGCGCCGGATATAAACACACTTACGCATTCTGTGAATACAGTAGCTATTGATCTGCTGGAACGCTGATGCATTCCAACATCGCCTATTCTTAGACGAGGCTGACTCACAGCTTACGTTCGGTAAATGTTCTCCCTGCGCTCCTGTGCTCACACATGCTGCGCTCTATTGATCAGCCATCGAGAAAGGTCAAGCAAACGAGTGTGGCAGGTTCCTCTAAGTGGGCGTCTGCAGGATGAAACAATCCCTGTGTCCATGATTATAGTTCTTATAGTTTTACTTGAACGAGGACTTTGCTTTGATGTGCACAGAATCATCCTGATTCTAAAAGGAGGCTGGTCTTCAAACAATGAAAAATATAACAAGAGAAATGGGTGAAGACCGATCACAGCAGACCGTTCCCATCAAAGTGACTGGATTTCTCAATGCGTTGGCCCTTGCACAATATTTGATGTGCATCTTGATATTTCTGCATTTGCTTCGAAAACATTTTTTCAATAAAATCCGAAATAATCCTAATTACAAATAATATTTGCATTCATTTGCATCAAATATATTGTTAGTCCCGAGATTCTTCGCATTAGATCCGCTGGTGACGTATGAATTCCCTCGTGGTCTGGTGGGAGAATTTTTGTAAACCGTGTCGAATGTTCCGGGTTCTAATCCGCCCTCATAGTTTTTCTTCTTCATTAAAATCAAAAGCTGTTCATCGATGATTGTATATTGAGAGCAGGGACACGTTTGTGTGCATTTTGTTTTGTGATTTCACCGGAAAGAATAGAGTCTCTCTGCAACGGCATTAAGCGATTTACTTTGTTAAGTAAATTGTGTTTTGTATCTATTTTTATGTATACATTTAAGTATACTTTTAATTGTTCAATTAAAAAAAAATATATAGATTTTTTTTTTTTCACTGTCGTTTTATGGCTCTTTTTTTGTTAGTTTTTTGTCTAAGTATCGGTTTGGCACCGGTATCATAAAAAACCCCAAAGGAAACCCAATTAAAAATAATTTTGCATGTCATGAATATTCAATACATCTACCCAGTGCCAGAACTCCAACATAAAAATTGAGCATTGCATACAAAACGTCTTTAAACCAGATTTGGTGGGTTTTAAATCAGCATGCAAAACACAAAGCTATTCAAAGTGATCAGGGCAGCTGGAGTGTGTGGTCCAACGTCTTCCATGTCAGCAGCCATACACACATTAAACCATCCTATTCCCATTCCCAGATCAGATACAGGCAGAATCATAAACCTCCATTTCAAAACACTTCTCAGATAATCAGAGGAAACTAAACACAACACTGTCACTCGCGCTGTGAAATCTCAGCCACTGAACACTGGCCGGAGATTAATTAAAATTCTGTCATGCATTCAGAGTCCCTGGGTCACTGTATGGAAAAACACCGGAACACAGGAATAAAGTAGACATGACGACAAATACTCAAACTATTCCTGACAAACCCAGTTTCCCTTTGAGTTATCTAACCAGTCCGTTACCCAGACTAACATGAGTCACAGAGAGAAGAGGAAACACCTACGCTCCGCCGGTCATTACAGTGTGAACCTACAGGAAGCGCTCCAATTAGAGCACTGACTCAACTCAACACAAGCGTCTCTCCAGAGAAGCTTCAGCATGACATATCATATCATTAATGCGCTTTTACTACACAATGGGGCAAATGTTAAATGCCACTACAGAGCGTGCAGCGATTGCTGCTGTCAAAATCATTACGATAACAACAGAACGCGGTACTTTGTTCTGGGAGTCAATTAGTTCTCCCAAGGACAAATGTTGAAGGATGTACTGTCAACTAGAGATCTCAAGGAGCAGTCACACAGGTGTGGCAGTAGGTGGCAGTATGCACCTTCAAGTGTTTGCGCCATCCGGCATTAACCCTTAAATGCGTACCTCGGGTCTGTAGCGACCCGGGACGTCATTCACTATCCCCCCATCTCATTAATTTTATTTTATTTTAAATTAGATCAACCTTCTTAGCATTCCTCAAATCAACCCACTATAATCAATATAACAAGAAAATAAATTGAATGCCTGTTTTTCCATTAGTTTTTTTGTAAAAATTGTATAGGGTCACTAACGACCCGAGGTGTGCACGAGTGTGCGTATATTTTTTTCTGCACAACAATAAATTAATCTAGAATGACGAAATAAGTGCAAATCACCTTTATTCCACAAGGTGGCAATGTCTGACACGCAACGATGAAGTGATGTTTCACTCATACTTAACGAAACAATAATTATAATCTGCAAAACTTGAAATGGCTCAGTGATTTACTGCAGAGCAGGTACTGAACACATTCACATATTAGTGTCACTGCCACTTGATGATGGATCTGGTCAAGAAGCTGTCAGCGATCAAAATATTGATTTTGAAGACGTTGAGACGTGAGATGGCGAATATGAGGCAGATGCTGAATGTACTGGGAAATGAGCTCTGACGAGGACAGATGATGATGGTATCAAACATCTGCTCAAACTGAACCCTTCCAAGCTCCAAAAGGTAACAAAACATGCTTTATTTTATTCTTCTCTAATTGTTACTCCAGTATCAGGAGTTTTATATATCATCACGACAGGTAGAGATCCGGGTCGTTAACGACCCGAATATGTACGAATGATTGGTGAAACAGTCATGCACTTAAGGGTTAAAAGGAAAAGAAGCGCAAATGTGTAGGGCCGATGCGGAAAACATGGACAGAATCACGGAATCCAGTCATAAATATGGAATTTACTGTATTTAAGCAGAATTTCACGGAAATTATAAACTTTTGATGAACAAATACAAAGCAGTAGCCTGATGTCGTCATACTTGATTCTAATCCAATCAGAGCAACGGAGTAAGGGACGCGTGTTGAGCGACGCAGTCAACAGAACTGCACGCACGCTGGAAGAAGTAGATGAGTGTAAACGATCTTTGCCGGTGTTGTAAAAGAATTTAAGGATACATGGAGGATCAACATGATCATCATTTTTTAGAGAAATAGTAAAGGTGAAAGCATACGAACAAGTTCTCCGTTTAGCAAACAAATTCAACTCTTTGGTGACGTTACTGTTGATCATCTGTCCATCATCGTAGAAAGCCCGCCCTGACAATCTGATCGGTTCGAGCAGAGTTGCTCCAAAACGGATCAAGTCTAGACCGAACTTCCTGAACTCAAATGTTGTGGGCGGGGCTAAGTTCAGCTGGCATCCAGGCTAAATAAAAAAGCAGGTCAGTAAATCAAATTGCATTAGACTAGTGTCTGTGAATATTAAACCACTTCATGAGCATTTTACCGCTTTCATTTGGACAAACTATCATAAACTCAAAAGTCTTCATCAAAAGTAAAACTAGAAGAAATTATAACTTTATAATTAAATATATTACTGTTGGACAGTAGAATTCAGACTCTAAATGTAATAACACTAACTCTAATAATGATAATAAACCATTATTAAAACTATTTTTAAGGAATAATCACAATTTTCCTTCCATGTTTTAATTTTAACAGTAAAGCTCTGTTGTGAAGCACTTTGTTTGACAACGTTTTTAAATTTCATATGACTAAAAGATCAATTAAATTAATGATTCATGCCTTTATTTGATCGCCAGAAAAAATGAAATGCATAGAATTATTGGGGGGGCATTCCATAGAAGTTATTTTTAAAATTCAATTAATTAGACATGCTTTTTGATTATTAAAGTAATTAATTTTTTTATAATAATAATTAAATAATTGTTTCACAGAATCCAGAAAACTGAATAAAACAGAAAAACACTTATTTCATAGGGCCCTAAACATGTCATTTCTTAAACTTTTAATAAATTGTAAAAATGTTGCACAAATCATTTCATGATTTCAATAAGTTAGACAAGTTCAGCGGAAATCCCGCTCTGCAGCTGATTTCACTGGTGAAGGCTACAGTGATCAGTGGGATCAGTGGGATCAGTGTTTGGTGTAGTCATTAGTGTGATCGGCTGCAGGGCAGAGTTTCCGCTGAACTGGTTTAGGGAGAAATAAAAATCACGCAAATCTGTGTGATCTCAAAATTGTGAGTCGCAAATAATGGTTTCATTTTGGCTGATCTCTATTCCGGACTGTTCCGAAAAGTCTGTTAACAGGCCAGAGACGGGACGAGGCATGGACTCCTCTAGACCCCTGAAGGTGTGCTGTGGGATCTGGCACCAAGATGTTAGCAGCAGATCCTTTAAGTCCTGTAAGTTGCGAGGTGGAGCCTCCATGGATGGGACTTGTTTGTTCAGCACATCCCACAGATGCTCGATTGGATTGAGATCTGGGGAATTTGGAGGCCAAGTCAACACCTCAAACTCGTTGTTGTGCTCCTCAAACCATTCCTGAAGCATTTGTGCTTTGTGTCAGGAGCATTATCCTGCTGGAAGAGCCACAGCCACCAGGGAATACCGTTTCCATGAAAGGCTGTACATGGTCTCAACAATGCTTAGGTAGGTGGTACGTGTCAAAGTAACGTCCACATGGATGGCAGGACCCAAGGTTTCCCAGCAGAACATTGCCCAAAGCATCACACTGCCTCCACCGGCTTGCCTTCTTCCCATAGTGCATCCTGGTGCCATGTGTTCCCCAGGGAAGCCACGCACACACACCCGGCCATCCACGTGATGTAAAAGAACACGTGATTCATCAGACCAGGCCACCTTCTTCCATTGCTCCGTGGTCCAGTTCTGATGCTCACGTGCCACTGTTGGTGCTTTGGGCGGTGGACAGGGGTCAGCATGGGCACCCTGACTGGTCAGCGGCTATGCCGCCCCATACGCAACAAACTGAGATGCTCTGTGTATTCTGACACCTTTCTATCAGAACCAGCATTAACTTCTTGAGCAGTTTGAGCTCCAGTAGCTCGTCTGTTTGATCGGACCACACGGGCCAGCCTTCACTCCCCACGTGCATCAATGAGCCTTGGCCGCCCATGACCCTGTGTCCGGTTCTCCACTGTTCCTTCCTTGGAGCACTTTTGATAGATCCTGACCACTGCAGACCGGGAACACCCCACAAGAGCTGCAGTTTTGGAGATGCTCTGACCCAGTCGTCTAGCCATCACAATCTGGCCCTTGTCAAACTCGCTCAAATCCTTACGCTTGCCCATTTTTCCTGCTTCTAACACATCAACTTTGAGGACAAAATGTTCACTTGCTGCCTAATATATCCCACCCACTAACAGGAGCCGTGATGGAGAGATCATCAGTGTTATTCACTTCACCTGTCATCAGTTCATGCATTCCCTGGGAACTGAACACCATTTTTCAATATTTGAACAACGCTACTTACTAGTGTGCAAATGTCTCCAATAAACATCCTGAGCTGCACAAGCACACACAGAGAGTGAGATCTAGCTGCTGAAATAAAAATAAAAAACTGAGATTCACTACAGAAAACAAAAAGGAATTCAACCAATGGCCTGAGTTTGTTTACCAAACATGGGGAGAATTCAGGAAACCTGTTTGAACACTGTTAGCCGATTAAAGTGACACAGAAATGACACACTTCACCTAATGAAAAAGATTTCCCATGAAACCTCCAGTGCACATTTCACCTGACATGTTTACCCAATTACTGTGACAGATCGGGTCCTACTGAATCTGTTAATAAGGAAAGAGAAATACATAATCTCTGGCATGACGGACCTATGGTGAGCAAACATCACGACAGCACCGAGGTCTGAAGCGCCACGGACACGACTGGACTGTGAATCTAGAATCCTGCGATGGATATGCTTCCTGTCCGGGTGTCATGCACCACCTGATAAACACATGTTTTTCTATTGCACTGCTTGATAAACATGCACAGACATGCGTTCTTTTGTGTGCGTCTAAAACACACACCTACTGCGGGCACAATGCATGCATTTCTGAAGCGCGCATCAGTGAAGATGATTACAGATGTTTTGTTTGCCTCAAGACAGATCCAGCCTCCGGTGCGCCAATCAGGAGCTGCGCTTCTGCATTAACATTCCCACGCTCCTCGGCTGGGGCTGTTTGTGTTGCGTTCGGAGGGTTTCAATGCTGCTATACGAAGACGGCAGCAACATGACATACGGCTGGACTAATACGCATTTCAGGATTAGACAGAGAATGAGCATATGAATGGATGAAGAGATGGAGGGGCGCGTGGGAAGGAAACTCACCCTGGTTACCATAGAAATGCATTCTGGGTTCATTCTTTCTGACTAACGTTATAAAGCTTCACCTCACTCAGCTCCTGGGGAAAAACACGTTATTTACGGCTGATCTGGGACCAGATTCCCAACCAAAACCTTCACCTGATCCACATCATGATCTCAGCGCGCAGGAACAGAGCAGCGCATAAACTCACGCGTCAATGCATTCATAGATACAGGGAATCACTGGGCAGGACGTCTCTCACACACACACACACACGCGCTTCTCTCTTGAGTCATTTCAGTTATTTTGTATTGCATGTTTTACTAAAATCAACCAATTAAAAACAGTAAAACAAGCAATGATGTTTAAAGCAATGACGTTTTTTCCCACATTACAGTAATGAGATTTTGCATTATGGTAATGAACTGGGAAAATTTAATTTTATATGAAATGGAATACATTAAGCAAAAACATTACAATGATGAGAATTGTGAGGATATTAAATATTAAAAAGTAAATAAAAAATATTACAGCAATAAGAATTTATGGTAATGACAATTGGGAGAAAATGAAATAAAAAAGAATAAATTAAATTAAATAAGAAAAATTAAAATCTTATTAAAAAAAAAAAAAAGACAATTAATATATATATAATTAATATAAAATATAAATATATAATATTAAAAAATATATATATATATATATATATATAATAAAAATATTACAGTAATGAGACTTTTTTCCATTATGGTTAATGTGAAGGGGGAAAATAATTTGACCAAAAAAATACAATAATGAGAAATTTTGGGGAAATCATTTTAAAAAGAACAAGAATAGTTCTCATGCTTTTCTTCAGATTCATAGATGAAACACAACCCGTTCAATAAACACCAACCCAGATCAGATGCAAACGCAGACCAAAACAACAGAGCACATCGCCACAAACACACACACACACACACACACACACACACACACACAGCCGATCACGTTACAGTGTTTACGTGCTGAAGGGGCTTCATTGTGCCGCACAATCATATCACACAAACCGGACGAGGGTCTCCCCTGCATGCACATGGCATCCGTCAGATATTCTGTGATCCAGTCTCCAGTTACAACACACACACACACACACACACACACACACACACACACACACACACACACACACATGGCTCCCGCTCATTCATCTTAAAGGCACATGAAGTGAGCGCGCGCAGAGAGAACCGCAGCTTTTATGAGCAATACCTCGCATTCAGCCACAATGTTGCCTGGTGACAGTCGCCGTGGTGATGTGGCCGTCTCCGCACCAATGGACCACCTGTGACTAGACTAGTAAAACCAGCAGATGTGTGTGTTTGTGTGTGTGTGTACTCACTCAGACTTGGCCAGAGCGGTCAGAGCCCGACTGAAGCACCACCCTACAAAGGGCAGGTCTTGTCCGTGGAAGCCAGTGCGAGGATGATCCCGCTGGGCAGCGGCGGCGGGGCGCGGGGGCCTCTCGGGCTCCTCGAAATTGGAGATGTCATCCTCGGAACACAGAGACGGAACAAACGGAGGGAGCACTGGAGGAGACGAGAGGAGAAAACGTGTGAGCGGGTCGGTGAGAAAAACAGACTGGAGGAAAGAGAGAGAGAGAGAGAGAGAGAGAGAGAGAGAGAGAGCGCGCGCAAGGGGGTCTCAGTGATGAGACTGTAGCGCAATAACTCGCTCGCCTGCTCTCTCTCTCACTGCAGCAGTCTCGGCTAATCAGAGTGAGTCACAGCCAAAACCCGATGCGAGATCCACACACACACACACACGCAGCGCTGCATCTACACAAACAGCTGTATTGACATGCACACTATCCGCCGCTGGGGGGTTTTGTTTATGCATTTACACAATTGATTTATTCATTTAAAAAAACAATAACAAAAACGCTGCACACCAACGCGCACACACACACACACACACACACGCACGCACTTCATCAGCTCATCTGTATGTGTTAATCAGCTCAATATCTGCTATTTATTAGGGTGAAACGGCCACACAATGTGAATTATATTCATGATAAGATTATTAAAAAATCATTAAACAACATTAATCTTTAAATTTGTGTCTGAGGTAAAGTGTTTCAGATGCTGCGACGCAAGTTTCACACCATTTTTAATCATTAGTGTCTGTGGTAAAGTGTTTCAGATGCTGCGACGCAAGTTTCACACCATTTTTAATCATTCGTGTCTGAGGTAGTGTTTCAGATGCTGCGACGCAAGTTTCACACCATTTTTAATCATTCGTGTCTGTGGTAAAGTGTTTCAGATGCTGCGACGCAAGTTTCACACCATTTTTAATCATTCGTGTCTGTGGTAAAGTGTTTCAGATGCTGTGACGCAAGTTTCACACCATTTTTAATCATTCGTGTCTGAGGTAAAGTGTTTCAGATGCTGCGACGCAAGTTTCACACCATTTTTAATCATTCGTGAGGTAAAGTGTTTCAGATGCTGCGACGCAAGTTTCACACCATTTTTAATCATTCGTGTCTGTGGTAAAGTGTTTCAGATGCTGCGACGCAAGTTTCACACCATTTTTAATCATTAGTGTCTGTGGTAAAGTGTTTCAGATGCTGCGACGCAAGTTTCACACCATTTTTAATCATTCGTGTCTGAGGTAAAGTGTTTCAGATGCTGCGACGCAAGTTTCACACCATTTTTAATCATTCGTGTCTGTGGTAAAGTGTTTCAGATGCTGCGACGCAAGTTTCACACCATTTTTAATCATTCGTGTCTGAGGTAAAGTGTTTCAGATGCTGCGACGCAAGTTTCACACCATTTTTAATCATTCGTGTCTGTGGTAAAGTGTTTCAGATGCTGCGACGCAAGTTTCACACCATTTTTAATCATTCGTGTCTGAGGTAAAGTGTTTCAGATGCTGCGACGCGCAAGTTTCACACCATTTTTAATCATTCGTGTCTGAGGTAAAGTGTTTCAGATGCTGCGACGCAAGTTTCACACCATTTTTAATCATTCGTGTCTGTGGTAAAGTGTTTCAGATGCTGCGACGCAAGTTTCACACCATTTTTAATCATTCGTGTCTGAGGTAAAGTGTTTCAGATGCTGCGACGCAAGTTTCACACCATTTTTAATCATTCGTGTCTGTGGTAAAGTGTTTCAGATGCTGCGACGCAAGTTTCACACCATTTTTAATCATTCGTGTCTGAGGTAAAGTGTTTCAGATGCTGCGACGCAAGTTTCACACCATTTTTAATCATTCGTGTCTGAGGTAAAGTGTTTCAGATGCTGCAGCACGCAAGTTTCACACCATTTTTAATCATTCGTGTCTGTGGTAAAGTGTTTCAGATGCTGCGGCGCAAGTTTCACACCATTTTTAATCATTCGTGTCTGTGGTAAAGTGTTTCAGATGCTGCGACGCAAGTTTCACACCATTTTTAATCATTCGTGTCTGTGGTAAAGTGTTTCAGATGCTGCGACGCAAGTTTCACACCATTTTTAATCATTCGTGTCTGAGGTAAAGTGTTTCAGATGCTGCGACGCAAGTTTCACACCATTTTTAATCATTCGTGTCTGTGGTAAAGTGTTTCAGATGCTGCGACGCAAGTTTCACACCATTTTTAATCATTCGTGTCTGAGGTAAAGTGTTTCAGATGCTGCGACGCAAGTTTCACACCATTTTTAATCATTCGTGTCTGAGGTAAAGTGTTTCAGATGCTGCGACGCAAGTTTCACACCATTTTTAATCATTCGTGTCTGAGGTAAAGTGTTTCAGATGCTGCGACGCAAGTTTCACACCATTTTTAATCATTCGTGAGGTAAAGTGTTTCAGATGCTGCGACGCAAGTTTCACACCATTTTTAATCATTCGTGTCTGAGGTAAAGTGTTTCAGATGCTGCGACGCAAGTTTCACACCATTTTTAATCATTCGTGAGGTAAAGTGTTTCAGATGCTGCGACGCAAGTTTCACACCATTTTTAATCATTCGTGTCTGAGGTAAAGTGGTTCAGATGCTGCGACGCAAGTTTCACACCATTTTTAATCATTCGTGTCTGAGGTAAAGTGTTTCAGATGCTGCGACGCAAGTTTCACACCATTTTTAATCATTCGTGTCTGAGGTAGTGTTTCAGATGCTGCGACGCAAGTTTCACACCATTTTTAATCATTCGTGTCTGTGGTAAAGTGTTTCAGATGCTGCGACGCAAGTTTCACACCATTTTTAATCATTCGTGGTAAAGTGTTTCGATGGTACAATTGGTCATTCGTGTCTGAGAAAGTGGTTCAGATGCTGCGATGCAAGTTTCACACCATTTTTAATCATTCGTGTCTGTGGTAAAGTGTTTCAGATGCTGCGACTCAAGTTTCACACCATTTTTAATCATTCGTAAGGTAAAGCGTTACAGATGCTGCGACGCAAGTTTCACACCATTTTTAATCATTAGTGTCTGAGGTAAAGTGTTTCAGATGCTGCGACGCAAGTTTCACACCATTTTTAATCATTCGTGTCTGTGGTAAAGTGTTTCAGATGCTGCGACGCAAGTTTCAAACCATTTTTAATCATTCGTAAGGTAAAGTGTTTCAGATGCTGCGACGCAAGTTTCACACCATTTTTAATCATTAGTGTCTGTGGTAAAGTGTTTCAGATGCTGCGACGCAAGTTTCACACCATTTTTAATCATTCGTGTCTGTGGTAAAGTGTTTCAGATGCTGCGACGCAAGTTTCAAACCATTTTTAATCATTCGTGTCTGAGGTAAAGTGTTTCAGATGCTGCGACGCAAGTTTCACACCATTTTTAATCATTCGTGTCTGTGGTAAAGTGTTTCAGATGCTGCGACGCAAGTTTCACGCCATTTTTAATCATTCGTGTCTGAGGTAAAGTGTTTCAGATGCTGCGACGCAAGTTTCACACCATTTTTAATCATTCGTGTCTGTGGTAAAGTGTTTCAGATGCTGCGGCGACGCAAGTTTCACACCATTTTTAATCATTCGTGTCTGTGGTAAAGTGTTTCAGATGCTGCGACGCAAGTTTCACACCATTTTTAATCATTCGTGTCTCTGAGGTAAAGTGTTTCAGATGCTGCGACGCAAGTTTCACACCATTTTTAATCAGTGTCTGTGGTAAAGTGTTTCAGATGCTGCGACGCAAGTTTCACACCATTTTTAATCATTCGTGTCTGAGGTAAAGTGTTTCAGATGCTGCGACGCAAGTTTCACACCATTTTTAATCATTCGTGTCTGTGGTAAAGTGTTTCAGATGCTGCGACGCAAGTTTCACACCATTTTTAATCATTCGTGTCTGAGGTAAAGTGTTTCAGATGCTGCGACGCAAGTTTCACACCATTTTTAATCATTCGTGTCTGTGGTAAAGTGTTTCAGATGCTGCGACGCAAGTTTCACACCATTTTTAATCAGTGTCTGTGGTAAAGTGTTTCAGATGCTGCGACGCAAGTTTCACACCATTTTTAATCATTCGTGAGGTAAAGTGTTTCAGATGCTGCGATGCAAGTTTCACACCATTTTTAATCATTCGTAAGGTAAAGTGTTTCAGATGCTGCGACGCAAGTTTCACACCATTTTTAATCATTCGTAAGGTAAAGTGTTTCAGATGCTGCGACGCAAGTTTCACACCATTTTTAATCATTCGTGAGGTAAAGTGTTTCAGATGCTGCGACGCAAGTTTCACACCATTTTTAATCAGTGTCTGTGGTAAAGTGTTTCAGATGCTGCAACGCAAGTTTCACACCATTTTTAATCATTCGTGAGGTAAAGTGTTTCGGATGCTGCGACGCAAGTTTCACACCATTTTTAATCATTCGTGAGGTAAAGTGTTTCGATGCTGCGACGCCGCAAGTTTCACACCATTTTTAATCATTCGTGAAGGTAAAGTGTTTCAGATGCTGCGGCGCAAGTTTCACACCATTTTTAATCATTCGTGAGGTAAAGTGTTTCGGATGCTGCGACGCAAGTTTCACACCATTTTTAATCAGTGTCTGTGGTAAAGTGTTTCAGATGCTGCGACGCAAGTTTCACACCATTTTTAATCAGTGTCTGTGGTAAAGTGTTTCAGATGCTGCGACGCAAGTTTCACACCATTTTTAATCATTCGTGAGGTAAAGTGTTTCAGATGCTGCGATGCAAGTTTCACACCATTTTTAATCATTCGTAAGGTAAAGTGTTTCAGATGCTGCGACGCAAGTTTCACACCATTTTTAATCATTAGTGTCTGTGGTAAAGTGTTTCAGATGCTGCGACGCAAGTTTCACACCATTTTTAATCATTCGTGTCTGAGGTAGTGTTTCGGATGCTGCGACGCAAGTTTCACGCCATTTTTAATCATTAGTGTCTGAGGTAAAGTGTTTCAGATGCTGCGACGCAAGTTTCACACCATTTTTAATCATTCGTGAGGTAAAGTGTTTCAGATGCTGCGATGCAAGTTTCACACCATTTTTAATCATTAGTGTCTGTGGTAAAGTGTTTCAGATGCTGCGACGCAAGTTTCACACCATTTTTAATCATTCGTGAGGTAAAGTGTTTCAGATGCTGCGACGCAAGTTTCACACCATTTTTAATCATTAGTGTCTGTGGTAAAATGTTTTAGATGCTGCGACGCAAGTTTCACACCATTTTTAATCATTAGTGTCTGTGGTAAAGTGTTTTAGATGCTGCAACGCAAGTTTCACACCATTTTTAATCATTCGTGTCTGAGGTAGTGTTTCAGATGCTGCGACACAAGTTTCACGCCATTTTTAATCATTAGTGTCTGTGGTAAAATGTTTTAGATGCTGCAAGCGCAAGTTTCACACCATTTTTAATCATTCGTGTCTGAGGTAGTGTTTCAGATGCTGCGACGCAAGTTTCACGCCATTTTTAATCATTAGTGTCTGTGGTAAAATGTTTTAGATGCTGCAACGCAAGTTTCACACCATTTTTAATCATTCGTGTCTGAGGTAGTGTTTCAGATGCTGCGACGCAAGTTTCACACCATTTTTAATCATTAGTGTCTGTGGTAAAATGTTTTAGATGCTGCAACGCAAGTTTCACACCATTTTTAATCATTCGTGTCTGAGGTAAAGTGTGTTTCAGATGTTGCAAACGTATTTAAAAGCTGATTTGAATATGAAAATGGTTACGTCATTATGTTGGAAAACACTTTTATCAGAGTAATTTCTGTTAAGCTTTTGTATAATTTTAAAGCTGTTTTATCCAGTGTCCGCGCATCAGTACGGTCTGTTACTTTGTGTGTGTGTGTGCATGTGATCTCATTACGGTTTGGCCGTGAGACTGATCTAAGAGCTTCTCTCTATGAGAACACCTGCACACTCTATAATCTGACTAATTCCATAGAAATCCACCCGCCACCCAAGTAAGTGTGTGTGTGTGTGTGTGTGTGTGTGTGTGTGTGTGTGTGTGTGTGTGTGTGTGTGTGTGTGTGTGTATGTGTGTATGCATGCATGCATGTATGAGGAAGTTAACATTATTAAATAAAAGTATTTTCCCATAAATGTGGTTTGTTATCAGAGTGTATGGCAGTGAATGCTATCATATGAACAACCGATTTTTAAGCGAAAATCTGAATTTCTGAAATTTAAGCTGAATTTATCATCATTACTCCAGTCTTCAGTGTCACATGATCCTTCACTAATCATTCTCAGATGATGCTCAAGAAACATTTATGATTATTATCAGTGTTGAACACAGTTGTGCTGCTTCATATTTGTGGGGAGACCCTGATACACTAACATTCAAAAGTTTGGAGAAAGATACAAGCAAGACACATAAAATTGATCAGAAGTGACAGAAAGACATTTATAAAGTTACAAAAGATTCTATTTCTAATAAATGCTGTTCTTTTGAACTTTCTGTTCATCAAAGAATCCTGAAAAATAAAATATATCAGTTTCCAACACTGATAATAAGAACTGTATATGCAAAAACATCAGTACTGCAGTATGTTTACTGTGATGTAAGTACTAACACAGTGTTTAAGATAATGCGTGCGCTGCACACCCAGAGCTAACAGCCCTAAAGCCTTAAAGCAGATCCAGAGACTGAGCTTTACACCACAGGCTTAATGAATTAATTCAGATCCTCTGTGTTTCACTTAAACCTGCAGAGCAATCTGTGCACCGAGACACTATAACAAATCCAGCAATTACACAAGACAAGTAATCACTTTAAAGGCTACAGAAATAGCAGCGAGTCAGTCTAAGGATTAATAACCCGTAATTAACAGACACATGGAAAAATTACATTGCAGACACACTGACGAGGCATTGTGCGTCATAGAGCGGATGAGCACTTTACCGTGCGTTCACACCGCCGCCGGCGGTCAAAGTGGCCGGAAGCCTTTCATATTCAATGTGAGCACCTTGGCACGTCTTGGACAATTTGGGCGTCAAGGAGAGTTGAAGTCAGGTCAACATTATGGTAATGAGCCATGATGAGGTTCGGCGGCAACCAATTGGAATGTCGAAGCCCTGCTAGACAGGATTCCAGAAAACGCAGTCCTGTAAACTTTGGTTCTGACCACATTAGTTCCCAAGTAAAATGGAGGAGAGGTTGATCATTGCTATGGCGGGTTTGATAAGAAGCTGAAATGCAATTAATTTGCTCAAAACAACACCAATCTTTCTATAGCGCCGAAGGGCAGCCAGAGGGAATTTTAATGCGGTGTGAACGCAGTTACTCACCGTGTCTCAGGTTGGCCCAGTCAACGGAGGAAAAGAACGGATGCGACCGCAGGCCTTCGTATCCCAGACGCTCCCGCGATCCACACAACAAACTCTGGAGCAGGTCGACAAACTGAGCGCTGGCTTTAGGTTCCCCTGGGAACTTCAGGAAGCGCTGTGAGCAAAACACACACAGGAAAGCATTTCATTTAATTAAAAATCTAATTTACTAATACTTATAACGTCCTCTTACAAAGTCTTGATGTTTTGGGAGAACTAGAACAGGTTTTTAAAATAAATGAATCATATTTAATAATTTTAATATGCATTTATAACCACCACAACAGCTATTATATCTTGGGACTTGCTAATAAACCTGAAGCTGCTAGACTCACCTGGAAGTTCATGATGTTGTTGATGGTTTTTGTGGACGTGCCGTCAGCGAAGGGCGATTTCATGTAGATCATCTCATAGGCGATGACGCCCAGGGACCACCAGTCGCTCTCGGGGCCGTAGCTGCACACCGTCCCTCCGTTGAGTGCGGACAGGATCTCAGGGGCCAGGAAGTCTTGAGTTCCCACCGGGAGTTTGGAGCACGACGCCTATTCCAATAACGACACGGCACTCAATTAACCGAAGTGAAAGGAGTAAAGCATTCAGTATCACATGAAAGGGTTTCTCTGAATAGCGTGCCATCAGAATGACGTCTTCACTCGTTACCGTTCTGTTAGCCGTCAGTCTGGCTGCCGATCCGAAGTCGGCCAGTTTAATGTGACCCGTCCGGTCGATCAGAACGTTCTCTGGCTTAATATCTCTGACAAAAGAAAGAGGACAAACAGAAATTAATACAGAAAAATATGATTTATGATGATTATTATACAGAGCTTTTTATATATCTATATATATACACACACACACACACAGAGAGAGAGAGAGATACACATCTATGTATTTTTACACACACACACACATACTATATAAAGAGTGTGTGTGTGTAAATTATTCATTAACTAGCATAAATATGTATATATGTCAATTAAATTAATAAGTCAATTATATAGAAATAAAAACGATTATGTATTATTTTTTATTTAGCTTAATACTATTATTATTTTTAAACAGCGCTTAAGTCACATTTTAAACATTACTACTACTATTACTTTTATATAAAGTTAGGGTTTTATGTTTATATTCAAAATTATACATAAATGATATACAGATTAGAGTCTTTTCCAAAATAAATACATATATATAAAAAATATACATAAATTATATTTAGATATACACATTTACATTTAATAATTATTTTCCAGGAAAAGGGGAAATTAAAACTAAACATCTTTAACTCCGAAGCAAACACTGTCCAATCAAATGCTCTCTAGAATGAGAATCGCCCTCCCGTCAGTGACCAGCAATAGCAAGTAGCCAATCGAGTGGCTCATGGCTGTGGCGTGGGCTAAAGTGTGTGTTTGGTGGCACCTGTGAACGTATCCCATCTGATGGAGCGAGTGAACGGCCTGCACGAGCTCCGCCAGGTAAAACTGAGCCATGGACTCGTCTATCTGATCTTCATATCTGTTCATCAAAGCCATGAGGTCTCCGCCGGGCAGATACTCCATCACCTACAGACACACACACAGACAGAGACACACAGACACACAGACACACACACACACACACACACACACACAGACACACACACACACACAGACACACACACAGACACACACACACACACACACACAGACACACACACACACACACACACACACACACACACACACACACACACACACACACACAGACACACACACAGACACACACACACACACACACACAGACACACACAGACACACACACACACACACACACACACACACACACACACACACACACACACACACACACACACACACACAGACACACACACACACACACACACACACACACACACACACACACACACACAGACACACACACACACACACACACACACACACACACACACACACACACACACACACACACACACACACACACACACAGACACACACACACACACACACACACACACACACACAGACACACACACACACACACACACACACACACAGACACACACACAGACACACACACAGACACACACACACACACACACACACACACACACACACACACACACACACACACAGACACACACACACACACACACACACACACACACACACACACACAGACACACACACACACACACACACAGACACACACACACACACACACACACACACACACACACACACACACACACACACACACAGACACACACACACACACACACACACACACACACACACACACACACACACACACACACAGACACACACACACACAGACACACACACGTTTGATGCAATGGATCGATTCTGACAGATTCATCCGTTTAGTTCATTTAAAGCAGAAGTTTTTGGACACTTAATGTGTGAATATTGCGTTAGATAAGAAAATATCAAACTGGATGATTAATCTAAATAAAGCGATTGTTGCGTCGCTGTGTATTAATAAAACAAATATATGCAATTCATTTAAATAAATATGATCTTAATTCGTGTAAATTATTGCTTTAAATATTATATTATTCTAAAATTACACATTTTAAATATTATTATTACTACTAGTACTACTATTATTGTTATTAAATATAGCTTTAGAAATTTCATTTTAAATAATTTATATTACTAATATTTTCATAGTAAAAAAAATATATATTATTCTTATTAAAGAGCTTTTAATTAGCATGTTGAATATTATTATTACAACTACTATTATTGTTATTAGTATATAGAGCTTTAAACATTGCATTTAAAATATAAATTTATATTACGATTATTATTTTTATAAAGAGCTTTAAAATAATTCTCCTTTAAATATCAATATTATTACTATTACTGTTATAATATAGCTTCTAAAAAATAAATTTGAAACTATTATTATTATTATTATTATTATTATTAATTATTATTATAGTTTTCCAATAATTAGCATTTCAAAATTATTATTATTACTATTATTATTGCTATTAAATAGAGCTTTAAAAATTGCATTTTAAATATAATTTATATTACTATTATTTTTATAAAGAGCTTTAAAATAATTCTTGCTTTAAATATTAATACTATTATGAAATAGAGCTTTTAATTAGCATTTTAAATATTATTGTTGTTATTTTGAAATAGTTTTAAACATTGCATTTTAATTATTATTATTTTATAAAGAGCTTTAAAATATTAACACTTTAAATATTATTATTACTATTATTATAATAGAGCTTGTATTTTTTAATCACATTTTAATTATTGTTGTTATTATTATTATATTATTATTATATAGAGCTTTAAACACCATTTATATTACTATTATATTTATAAAGAACTCGATTTAAATATTATCAGTATAATTATAACTATTATTATAATATAGAGCTTCTAAAAAACCTTTTAAATATTATTATATTATTATTATACAGAGATTTAAAATAATTAACATTTAAAATATATTACTACTACATTATTTTATTATATTATTATACAATACAATATCATTATAGAGCTTTAAAAAAATGCAATTACATTTTTTACGCAAAGTTGTGCAGCCCTAACACAGGATCCACAGGACCCTTTCTGCATCATTTCTGCACAATTACATTTAATCACCTAGAGTTTAGAAACTGTACAAACCTTGTGTTTGAGTACAATCGTTCGTGATAAATAACACAAAGCTAAACATACAAAGTGTATCAGAAGCCTCTGTATTTTCCCGACTGTATAATGCGTTTAAAATGAGCATCAGCTGTACGGCAGATCTCACAACGTGATATTACGTAATAATCACCTGTAAGTGAATCTATTATTGCACATCGACCAAAAACAACCCATCACAGACGATCGATCGAGTCACATGGGTTTGATTAGCAGCCACTCGTCTCTCAGTGAAAGCTTGTGGTTACACCATTATCACTCTAATTAAACAATTAGCTAGTTAGCCAAAACTGCATGTTGAGAGAGAGGTGTCGGCGTAACCCAAGGTAAAGCACAGAGGAGTGTGAACAGAAGCGGTCGCTGCTGCAGGTAATGAACGGATGGTGTTATTTATAGCAGCGATGATCGTCAGCCGGAAACCACACCACAGGCTGACTTTAATTACTCTATAAAGGACCGAAACATCCACAAACCCAACGGAGAGACGGACTCCAGCACACGGATGAACATGCAAATGTAAACTGTTAATTATTGATTGTGATAATTTGGTGATTTACAGCAGCGCTGCATCTCTAACTGAGCATCGGCGAGAGTCTCGTTTGATTTGACTGGAACAGAGCATGAAGGCGATCAGAACCATGACCCACACGAGACTCAGCCACGTGAAGCACGTGAGAGGTGTTTACATGTGTCATTCTGATCATTTATCTGAATTAACATTCACACCGCAGCTCAAATTATGTTGCATTTAAATCACATTCAAAGCATCTTTGTCATAAAATGTCTGATTCCTTTGTCTCGCCAAGACTAATTACACATGTAGAATTTATGCATCCAATAAACACCTGAGACTATATAAATATAGAGTGTAATCTGGCAAAAGTGCCGTTTGGTGGGAAGTGATGCACCGTGATAAAGGCCTCTCAAGCTCTTCACTGGCACTCCTGGGTAAATCAGTGACTCTGAGTGAAACTGTTGGGAATTATGGAAAGACGGCATGTGGGACAGTGTCAACATTTGTGTAAAATACACACTTTTTATATTGTCAGATATGAAATGCATTTTTTCATGACAAAAATAATAAAAAGAAATTGGATGGATGGACAGAACCACAGACAGATGGATGGACAGAACCACAGACTGGCAGACAGAACCACAGACAGGCAGACAGATGGCTAGACAGAACCACAGACAGGCAGACAGAACCACAGACAGATGG
The DNA here is from genome assembly GCA_018749465.1 of Paracanthobrama guichenoti. Lineage (NCBI taxonomy): Eukaryota > Metazoa > Chordata > Actinopteri > Cypriniformes > Gobionidae > Paracanthobrama > Paracanthobrama guichenoti. The sequence goes on from JAGHMJ010000029.1 coordinate 4,553,237, forward strand.
ATGGACAGAACCACAGACTGGCAGACAGAACCACAGACAGGCAGACGGATAGACAGAACCACAGACAGACGAATGGATAGACAGAACCACAGACAGGCAGACAGACAGACAGATGGATAGAACCACAGACAGACAGACGGATGGATAGACAGAACCACAGACAGGCAGACAGACAGATGGCTAGACAGACAGGCAGACGGCTAGACAGACAGGCAGACAGCCAGACGGATAGACAGAACCACAGACAGGCAGACAGACAGACAGATGGATAGAACCACAGACAGACAGCCAGACGGATGGATAGACAGAACCACAGACAGGTGAATGGATAGACAGAACCACAGACAGGCAGACAGACAGACGGATGGATAGACAGAACCACAGACAGACGGATGGATAGACAGAACCACAGACAGGCAGACGAATGGATAGACAGAACCACAGACAGATGGATAGACAGAACCACAGACAGATGGATAGACAGAACAACAGACAGGCAGACAGATGGATAGACAGAACCACAGACAGACAGACAGACAGACAGACAGATGGCTAGACAGACAGACAGACAGATGCCTAGACAGAACCACAGACAGGCAGACAGATGGATAGACAGAACCACAGACAGGCAGACAGACAGATGGACAAAACCACAGACAGACAGACAGACGGATGGATAGAACCACAGACAGGCAGACAGCCAGACGGATAGACAGAACCACAGACAGGCAGACAGACAGACGGATGGATAGACAGAACCCCAGACAGGCAGATGAATGGATAGACAGAACCACAGACAGGCAGACGAATGGATAGACAGAACCACAGACAGATGGATAGACAGAACCACAGACAGGCAGACAGATGGATAGACAGAACCACAGACAGACAGAACCACAGACAGACAGACAGACGGCTAGACAGACAGACAGACAGATGCCTAGACAGAACCACAGACAGGCAGACAGATGGATAGACAGAACCACAGACAGATGGATAGAGAGAACCACAGGCAGATGGATAGACAGATAGATGGATGATAGAACGACAGACAGACGGACAGAACCACAGACAGACAGATAGATAGATGTATAGACAGAACCACAGACGGATAGATAGATAGATAGATGGAACCACAGACGGATAGATAGATAGATAGATAGATAGATAGATAGATGGAACCACAGACAGACAGGCAGACAGACAGAACCACAGACAGACCAACAGACAGATAGATGAATGGATAAAACCACAGATAGAACCACAGACAGAGACAGATAGATGGCTAGAACCACAGACAGACAGATAGACAGAACCACAGACAGAGACAGATAGATGGCTAGAACCACAGACAGACAGACGGATAGACAGATAAATAGACGGAGAGTTGGATGGATGTCACTCTTTCTTTAACATGTATAATCTAACATACTGCTGATCACACAAATCATATGAACAACAAATGCCTTGTGCAGCACAAGCTCTTTTCCATCAAACACACACAGCAAACACACACTCAGCATCATCATCACGAGTCCCTTGATGGCGTTCTTCATCAGACAGAAACGACCCTCCACAGCGCTACTGAAGCCCAAACGGGCTCCTCACGCCTCAGTGCGATCTGTCCATGCGAGGCGCTCTGGGGCAAACACACACCACACATCAACACACACACGTGCACACGCCCACGCAAACGCACACAAGAGAGCATGAATGGAAAGCAAAGCCGGCGGGACACGAGCGGCAAGCGCGGAATTCTAGCCCACGTATCCTAGCAACAAGCTAGCGAGGGTCTTTTCAGCACATCGCTCGGGTAAAGACAGATTACTCGTTTTTTTTTTCCTCCCCCCACTCTTTTGCTGGAGGCGTTTGGAACGAAGGAAGTGGCAGAAATAGAAAACCGTCTCTTTAGTCACTTTGTGCTTTCTGCATTTGCCCTCATGAGAAGCTGGAGAACCCCCACCAATCCCCACAGATACTGCGTGGGGCGGCAATTACTCGCTTTCTGTGCCTTAGCCCTGCGCACCAATGCAACATTATAAACAACACAAACACAAACAAACACACCCTTCCTGTAACACTCATTCCAAACAGGCTGTTTATAGGGATTCCCTCACCATTAGGCTCTAAATATACAAGTATGTGAATGCAAACACAAATGTTCTGATATCTGATATGCAGATTAACAGTAAGTGTGAGTTTGAAGAGTCTTGCTTAGCAAGTTAACCCTGTAAAGCCTGACATACAAAACAAATAGTTATAAAATCCCATTTTTTAAATGGATTAGTTTATTAAATCTTTAAACAAAGTTGTATTGCATGAGTTGAGTATCAAAGCTCGACATTTCGACCATTTTGGTCACATATGCTCCCGAAATGATCGGTGCGACCTCAAAATATATTTGGGAGCATGCATGTGAGCGCAAATAGCTGATGAGATGAGACCCGTTTTCATCTCTCTACAAAACGCTTGCTAATTACTGCACAGCATGTGCCCGCTGCGAGCGCCGTTCTATCACAACCAATTAAACTTCATCTTTACGCTCTTAACTCTAAAGCAGACTTTAGGTTGGTTAATATTAGCCGTCAATCACTACTGTTCACTGCGCTCCGTTGCCACGTGAAAGAGAGCCAACTAGCGCACAAAATACAGTATAAAGAACTGAAGAGAGGAAAATATTGAGCACAGCACACAAAGAAACTCAGTTAACATACGGAGGCAAAAACAACATTTTTAATAGCCTCTTTTCAACATATTTATGTAAGCAACATCACACGACCATAAGTGCTGCTTTCCTGAATACCATCACGATGTGACATTGATTTCATACAACCGTTTAAAGGGGGGGTCTAATGCTATTTCATGCATACTGAGCTTCCTACACTGTTTGATGGAGTATTTCTGTGCCAAAAATACTCCTTCCTGTTTCTCACAAGTCTTAGAAAGTTTTTTTCGAGTACAAGTCTGCGTGACGTCAACAAGGGCGTAATTTCCTTGCACGGGCCGTACGGGCGCGCACCTGTTGACCAGAGCGCGAGAGTGAAAGCAGTAGGGCCATCGAAGCGCTTTGCTCGGCTTTAGGGAAGTCGCCGGCGGCGCTGCACAGGTCACAGGACGTCACCAAGTCAACAGTGTCACCAAGGAAGTGTGCTTTTGGTTGCCAGGGCAAGACAACCCTGTTCAGCTTCCCAAAGAACCCAGCGTTAAGGGGACAGTGGATGGAGTTTGTTTTTCCGTGTTTTTGTTTGTTCCCTGCATTTTTTATAAACAAGGCCCAGTTCGACGCTGGATTTGCAGATCGTCTAATGCTGAAGGATGAGCGGTCCCGGCGATAAAGGTTCACGGTCAAGCGTTGTAACCGCAGGCGAGGAGTAAAACTGTTTCAGATGTCTGTGTGTTGTTGGCTATCGGTGCGTAAGTGCACATCATGTAAACAACATGATCACGAATAGTTAATTTATCACTGGAGCATGTATGTATCGATGTATGGTGTGTGCTTCAGTACATTTGTTTAGCTGTCCTCTATAGGTGTCCGTTTATTATAAAACCACTCCCAACAACAATACACAAAGAGTGGGAAAATGTTAAACTAAATGAATTATTTCATATTAAACCTAGGGGACGTTTAAGGATGTCAGAGCTTTCAGACGCTCTCAACGCAACAGATGTGCCCACACGATACACCTCCATCCGTTTGGTTTTATTCTGAAAGACTCGGTACAGCGCATGTCTTTAATAAATATAATAAAACTAAAGACTTTTTTAATCGTATAGTCGGGTGACAGACGTGTTGCGTTCCCACACGAGTACCGATACAACACTTTATAGATGAACATGACAGCACATGCTGTTCGATGAGCTGAGTCAGCGTAACTCCTCCTCAACTAACGTCACAATGATCCACTGAGCGTTCAGTGTAAAAGTGTCGAGCTCTCGTCTGTGTCGACTCCGGGTTAAACATGTACAGCTGCTCCACAACTGCTTATCTCTGACATCTGTCTGAGTGAGATTGGCCTGTTTTGTTGTTGACGGAGTATGTGAAGCTTGTGTAAAGGCTCCGCCCTCTTCTGGAAGGGGGTGGGGAGCAGCAGCTCATTTGCATTTAAAGGAACACACACACGTGTTTTTGCTCTCACCCAAATGGGTAAATTTGACAAGCAATCATAAATGATCTGAGGGTATTTTGAACTGAAACTTCACACTTACTCAGGGGACACACCGGAGACTTACATTACATCTTGTAAAAAGGGGCATAATATGTCCCCTTTAAAATCAAGTCACATTTTAGATGCATTATTTTTCTTGTTCTGTTTCAGCAGTGAAAGAAACATTGCACATCTCACAACACAACCACGTTTTCATTATTGAATGATTCGATTGAACGAGTCGGTTGAGGCAAAGATTATTTGACGCATCAGGCTTTTATGGCTCATATAGTGTGAAATAATGAGAATATGGAGGAAAAACCCAAACGGAGCGAAAAATATGCAATTTGGTGCAGATGCTGATATTTACATGGATAAAAAGTGATGAAATTCTGATGCTTGTCATGTAAATCAATGAGATCTTTATAGCGGTTTAAATTATAATATGATTCGAAGGATTTCCCAGACTACTTTGCTGTTTTTGTCAGGTGTTTATTAAGCTTAGCTACACGCTAAGACATGGAGACAATATGTTTGATGGCTTAAGGGATAAAACCAGCGTATTTTCTCTGAACAACAAAAGCTGGGATTCTAACACTCCTGAAGGGTCACTAAGACAATGCTAATCTCTTCATTACAGATATATTTCGGTCAGATATGCACCGTTTGTCACATCAAAGGCTCTTTGGCTAATTGGGAATGTCTTCACGCAGTAAAGGATTGTGGGATTGGATGCTGAGGGTTCACTCTGCTGGTCTTAAGCAGAATCACAAGACATGTAAATGAATGGTGCTTCAGTGAGATCAGAACATGATGTTCTCTTTAGAGGAAATGTGAGATTGTCTTTCACACAAGAGATTTAAATGAATGATTTTGAGAGCATTAGTGTCATTTCAACTTTCATGTCCTTCTCGATCAACGTCTAAATGGCCCTCATAGGGATTTGCAGACAAGTTGGTGATTTGGCAATGTTGAGCAAAGGATGGAACGCAACGAAGCGCTAAAAGCTCTCGGTGTAAATCTGAGGCCTGTTCTAAAGTTGCAGACATGAGGAACATGTAGTTATTTCAGATCAAACAGTTTAAAATATAAATACAAATTCTGTCCTAATTGATCACATGTAAGAAAACAAGTATTAAATCCAATATTTGATGATTAAAATAGCATAACGAGAGATTTCTAAGCTTTTATTTTTAGGCCGGTCATTTGTAAACACCACAAGTATGACTGTGTCGTTTTGTACAAAATAAAACCATTTCAAAACAAATTTCCTGGTTAAACATTAAAGCACACTAGTGTTATAAGCAGTGCAATGCTTTTTCATATTTTACATAAAATTGACAAAATTATCCAAATATGCTTTTTGCACTCACAAACTGAGGTACATAAGCTCTGATAAATAAACCTATGAAAGATCAGTTCCAAAAATGTATCCTAATGGAAAGAAAACAAGCTGACAAAGAGAAGGAATCCAATATTTGGTGATAAGGTTGCATAACGAGAGATTTATACGCAATTTCTATAGGATTTATAAGAGATTTAAATACATTTTTTGCCAGCCGGTCATTTTTGATCGGTGTTATAGGGTTTTCAAGGGTTAAATAAGTGAGTGTTTGCCACTCATCTTGAAACTTTACGTTTTTACAAACGGGGACAACCTTTGAAGGATGAACAAATTATGTTTTTGGTCATCACATTAAAAACAACAATATTTAGAGCTTTGAAGTGCTGGAAAAAGTGTGAAGCTCTTGCCAACAAGTCACACTATGTGCACTTGGTGTAAATAGACACTCCGATCGGTGAAACGATAGAAGTCAAGAGGACTCCTAAATCACTAAGACCAAATCACAAACAATCCCAATGGATGTTTCCGCAATCCGCCCAAAGTCACTGGACACCATTGAGGAGATGATGGGTGCTAAACCACTTCTTTATAAACGCATAACTTAGTTATAGACTTTAAATCATGATCAAATGCCAAAAATAAATCTTTAATAAATAAATTCCGATTAAGCAGACGTTTATAAAACATCTATTTTGCTTGAATTCTGCAATGCACACATGTAAAAGGCTGACAATTAACTAAACATATACTAGTTTAATTAGTGACACTTCGCCTACATTTTAAAATCTTTATTTGAATATGGCAACATCCTTATTTTAAAAACATAATACCTTGTTCTACAATATTTCTATAATAATTAATGCAGTCTTCACGTGCCATCGGAATAATCGTAAATACAAGTTTCCTAGGTTTAAATTGCACATGAACGCCCTCTGATGTCGTGTTTACCACTGGGAAGTTCGGAAATAATTTTGATACCCATATTCCAGGGACTTTAAAACTTTAAACATGGTGTGACAGGTGTGATTTATTAGTGTTTACCCTAAAACAGCTAAATCATCCTGTCTTGTCATTAATGTAGTGCTGTTCACTACTGATGTCACGTCACTGATCCACGGCGTGCGACTGGCTGTTCACTACTGATGTCACGTCACTGATCCACAGCGTGCGACTGGCTGTTCACTACTGATGTCACGTCACTGATCCACAGCGTGCGACCGGCTGTTCACTACTGATGTCACGTCACTGATCCACACGTCGCGACCGGCTGTTCACTACTGATGTCACGCCACTGATCCACGGCGTCACTGGCTGTTCACTACTGATGTCACGTCACTGATAAACGTGTGCGACTGGCTGTTCACTACTGATGTCACGTCACTGATCCACGGCGTGCGACTGGCTGTTCACTACTGAGGTCACGCCACTGATCCACGGCGCGCGACGGGCTGTTCACTACTGAGGTCACGCCACTGATCCACGGCGTGCGACCGCTGTTCACTACTGATGTCACGCCACTGATAAACGGCGTCGACGCTGTTCACTACTGATGTCACGTCACTGATCCACGGCGTGCGACCGGCTGTTCACTACTGATGTCACGTCACTGATCCACGGCGTGCGACCGGCTGTTCACTACTGATGTCACGTCACTGATAAACGGCGTGCGACCGGCTGTTCACTACTGATGTCACGTCACTGATAAACGGCGTGCGACCGGCTGTTCACTACTGATGTCACGTCACTGATCCACGGCGTGCGACCGCTGTTCACTACTGATGTCACGCCACTGATCCACGGCGTACGATCGGGTTGTTCACTACTGATGTCACGCCACTGATCCACGGCGTGCGACCGGCTGTTCACTACTGATGTCACGTCACTGATCCACGGCGTGCGACCGGCTGTTCACTACTGATGTCACGTCACTGATCCACGGCGCGTCACTGTTCACTACTGATGTCACGCCACTGATCCACGCGCGTCGCGACCGGCTGTTCACTACTGATGTCACGCCACTGATCCACGGCGTGCGACCGGACCGCTGTTCACTACTGATGTCACGTCACTGATCCACGGCGCGCGACCGCTGTTCACTACTGATGTCACGTCACTGATCCACGGCGCGGCGACCGGCTGTTCACTACTGATGTCACGCCACTGATCCACGGCGTGCGACCGCTGTTCACTACTGATGTCACGTCACTGATCCACAGCGCGCACCGGCTGTTCACTACTGATGTCACGCCACTGATCCACAGCGCATGACCGCTGTTCACTACTGATGTCACGTCACTGATCCACAGCGTCGCGACCGGCTGTTCACTACTGATGTCACGCCACTGATCCACAGCGTGCGACCGGCTGTTCACTACTGATGTCACGCCACTGATCCACAGCGCGCGCACGCTGTTCACTACTGATGTCACGCCACTGATCCACAGCGCACGACCGGCTGTTCACTACTGATGTCACGTCACTGATCCACAGCGCGCGCGATCGGCTGTTCACTACTGATGTCACGCCACTGATCCACAGCGCGCGACCGGCTGTTCACTACTGATGTCACGTCACTGATCCACAGCGTGCGACCGGCTGTTCACTACTGATGTCACGTCACTGATCCACAGCGCGCGACCGGCTGTTCACTACTGATGTCACGCCACTGATCCACAGCGCGGCGACCGGCTGTTCACTACTGATGTCACGCCACTGATCCACTGATCCTGTTCACTACTGATGTCACGTCACTGATCCACAGCGTGCGACCGGCTGTTCACTACTGATGTCACGTCACTGATCCACAGCGTGCGACCGGCTGTTCACTACTGATGTCACGTCACTGATCCACAGCGTGCGACCGGCTGTTCACTACTGATGTCACGTCACTGATCCACAGCGTCGCGACCGGCTGTTCACTACTGATGTCACGCCACTGATCCACAGCGCGCGACCGGCTGTTCACTACTGATGTCACGCCACTGATCCACAGCGCATGCGACGGCTGTTCACTACTGATGTCACGTCACTGATAAACCACAGCGTGCTGTTCACTACTGATGTCACGCCACTGATCCACAGCGCGACCGGCTGTTCACTACTGAGCTCACGCCACTGATCCACAGCGCGCGACTGCTGTTCACTACTGATGTCACGCCACTGATAAACGCGCGCGACTGGCTGTTCACTACTGATGTCACGTCACTGATAAACGTGCGCGACTGGCTGTTCACTACCGATGTCACGTCACTGATAAACGTGTGCGACTGGCTGTTCACTACTGATGTCACGTCACTGATAAACGTGTGCGACTGGCTGTTCACTACTGATGTCACGTCACTGATAAACGCGGCGCGCGACTGGCTGTTCACTACTGATGTCACGCCACTGATCCACGGCGCGACGGCTGTTCACTACTGATGTCACGTCACTGATCCACGGCGCACGACGGCTGTTCACTACTGATGTCACGCCACTGATCCACGGCGCGACGGCTGTTCACTACTGATGTCACGCCACTGATCCACAGCGCGCGCGACCGGCTGTTCACTACTGATGTCACGTCACTGATCCACGGCGTGCGACTGGCTGTTCACTACTGATGTCACGTCACTGATCCACGGCGTGCGACTGGCTGTTCACTACTGATGTCACGTCACTGATCCACGGCGTGCGACTGGCTGTTCACTACTGATGTCACGTCACTGATCCACGGCGTGCGACTGGCTGTTCACTACTGAGGTCACGTCACTGATCCACGGCGTGCGACTGGCTGTTCACTACTGATGTCACGTCACTGATAAACGTGTGCGACTGGCTGTTCACTACTGAGGTCACGTCACTGATCCACAGCGTGCGACTGGCTGTTCACTACTGATGTCACGTCACTGATAAACGGCGCGACTGGCTGTTCACTACTGAGGTCACGTCACTGATAAACGGCGTGCGACTGGCTGTTCACTACTGATGTCACGTCACTGATCCACGGCGTGCGACTGGCTGTTCACTACTGAGGTCACGTCACTGATAAACGTGTGCGACTGGCTGTTCACTACTGATGTCACGTCACTGATAAACGGCGTGCGACTGGCTGTTCACTACTGAGGTCACGCGCGCACTGATAAACGGCAAGCGACTGGCTGTTCACTACTGAGGTCACGTCACTGATAAACGGCGTGCGACTGGCTGTTCACTACTGAGGTCACGTCACTGATCCACGGCGTGCGACTGGCTGTTCACTACTGATGTCACGTCACTGATCCACGGCGTGCGACTGGCTGTTCACTACTGATGTCACGTCACTGATCCACGGCGCGCGACTGGCTGTTCACTACTGATGTCACGTCACTGATCCACAGCGTGCGACTGGCTGTTCACTACTGATGTCACGTCACTGATCCACAGCGCAGCGACTGGCTGTTCACTACTGATGTCACGCCACTGATCCACAGCGCATGCGCGACTGGCTGTTCACTACTGATGTCACGCCACTGATCCACAGCGCGCGACTGGCTGTTCACTACTGATGTCACGCCACTGATCCACAGCGCGTGCGACTGGCTGTTCACTACTGATGTCACGCCACTGATCCACAGCGCGCGACTGGCTGTTCACTACTGATGTCACGCCACTGATCCACAGCGCGTGCGACTGGCTGTTCACTACTGATGTCACGCCACTGATCCACAGCGCATGCGACTGGCTGTTCACTACTGATGTCACGCCACTGATGGCTGTTCACTACTGATGTCACGTCACTGATCCACAGCGTGCGACTGGCTGTTCACTACTGATGTCACGTCACTGATCCACAGTCAACCCTGCCCTTTCTCTTAGCTTAAGACTTCTCTCTATTCCTTAGTAAAAGTTGCTCTCAGCAGCTTTGTGAATACGCCAACTGATATCCATGTTGCAATTCAAACGTCTCTCTACAGGAAAAAAATTCTCTGCAACTCTGAATGTAAACTAAAGTAAACACCATGTCCTCATCTTCAGGTCAGTGTGAAGCTTTCCACAGATGAAAGACAGACGGGGTTTATGCAGGTCAGGACAGGCACACTGAACACTCGCTGCATCATCACAAACATCCATTAGAAGGACAGACAAAGCCTGTATTTATGCCCCACCGCTGAGGCAAAGGAGTTTTAGCGCAATAATGCAGCCACATAATGCTCTTCTATGCTCTTAAAAGAGAAGCATGTCATTTTTGGATGTTAAAACACTTATTTCATCCTAGTGTGGTGTGCAGACCAGTTAAGAGCTCAGACACAGCTATTCTTTTACAATTACGTTGAGACGTGTCATTCAAACTTTGTGTTTCAAAAAGAATAAATCAACACAAGAAAGAAAACTGCACTTGTTAACAGTATTTATTAACTAAAAAATAAAGAACAAACATACACTATTAAAGGGCGATATCGCTCATGATAACTATAAAGCTTTAATAATCAAACTCTTTGAGAATAGGGACGCCCACACCACAACGACACAGAAACGATATTGTTGGAATCAATTTCGGAGTGATTTTTTTTCAAGCTGATGATAAAAACAATGACAGCCAATCAGAATCCACTATATTATGCCTCGTTGTTTTCTGGCTCTACTAGAGCAGGTTTTCCTGCTTGAATGTTGATTATTTTCCTCATATTCTCCATTGTTGCGGCTCCTGTCTTCCCAGTCTGTCAGTAACGCTCTGTTTAGTTCCTGTCTCTATGAAGCCCCTCCTTCTGAAAAGCACACTGTGCTCTGATTGGACAGCTGGAGCAGTGCGTTGTGATTGGTCAAGTGCTTCCAGCGTGTTTGGGGAATGCCCCGCCCCTTACTATAACCATGTGTGCGATATTGCTGGTATGTGTTGGTGTGGATGCTAATACAGTTATTTTCATCGCTCTTGGTGTGAATGGGCCTTTAGTCGACACATGTGACCTCATTACTCAGAGCAAAGAAAACTCCAGGTTAAAGCGAACACTCACCAGACAGACGTGGTCCTGGTCCTGGAAAGCGTGTTGAAGCTGAGGGATCCAGGGACTGGAGTTCAAGGCCAGGATGGTTCTCTCCTCCTCAAAGAACGCCACCTACACAAGACAGAATTTAGTCTTATGAGATCCTGAGATACATCAGTTTGTTATTTAGCTGACGCTTTTATGCATGTATTAGAGTAACCGGAGATTAGATATCTTGCTCAAGGACACAGTTTACTGAGTCATGCTGCACACAAACACAACCAGCGCTTACTTTTTTCAGGTTAATGAAATTAAATAAGAAAAGTTTTGTAAATTATTTTATGCCAGTTAACATTTCTTCATTTCAAGTAAAGAGATTTTTTATGGTTTTAGTTTTTGTTAACTATAATAACACTTATATTAGTAAAATCAATACATTTAATAATGTGTGTTATGTTCTCAGTGTTTCCTGTGACGGGGCGTCCCAGACAGAAGACAAGAGTTTACTTTAAATGGAAATTTTATTAAATTACATACAGTTTGTGTAACTAAATAATAACCGGACATATGGTGTGACTTATTTAATAAACAAGCCTGAAATACAGCAGGGGTTTAAGTAAAGCTTAAATGCTCAGTTAATGCATTACAATTAAACTAAACTCATTAGATTGAGTCGACTAAAAATAAAAACAGGTGACTAAAATTTGACAAACTAAATGGCATTTTAGTCAAAAGACTATGACAAAAAACGAAATCAAAATTTGCTGTTAAAATGAACACTGCAGGAAACACTATATACGGCTTCACCGTGCCTCACCGTGTCCTGAGAACGCAGGCTGGTTTTGTCCATGATCTTCATGGCGTACACGTCTCCCGTCGCTCTCTCCTTCACCACCTGCACCTCAGAGAAGTGTCCCCTTCCCACGATGCCCCTCACCTCAAAGTCCCTCTTACCAGGGAGCAGCTCCTGAACTTCAGCCACCACGTCAGAATCTGAGACACAAAGCCAACACCATCACAATATCCTACGCAAACAAGGCCATTTGACTGATTTCATATTAGACACTTACATTTATTGACAAAGTTGGCCACATGTTTGATCTTCATGAGCTCCGGTGTGGCGCACGCTTGATAGAGCAGCAGCAAAGCATCAATCAGCCCTTCTCTGGTCACTACATTCACTCCTGCAGAGCTCGACACACCGCACTTCCCCTGAAAACACACAAACATCCACTTTACAGCTTCAAATGCACTTACAGACACATCAAACATCTAGTAAGAGCAGTTGTGATAGTAATCAATATTTGAGACACAGGTTTCTTTATTGTGTTGTTGGGTGAGGCCATTAGCCGACATCATAGCCTGACAAAACGATGGTTATATTATTACATTTTTAAAACCTAGTACTGTAAATTAAACATTTTTGCAATGATAACCATTTTAAATTGTAGTATGCTACATTGTTCAAGCATGTGATTGGCTAGAGGAAAACGTGTTTGTTCAAAACGACTAATAATAATTTTATTTTATTAAATGATACAAATTAAGCAAATCAATAAATATTACTATTTACTATTTAATGTAAAATAATTAGTAATAGTACTAGTAATACACGGCAGTTGCATTGTGAATTTATTTTAGTCAAATTTATATCTTAAGTTATCTTAGATATTAAAAAAATATGTATTTTTCACCCTTTTTAAAAAAAAAAAATACATTTCTGAACATTTGGCAGTCTGATGTATGCAAATAATCTGTCAAAAAGAGATTTAATTGGGGATAAATTTGCATATGTCCTTGCAGACAAGAAGAAGTCTTCAGTGTTTATCTGTGGAAATGTTTAGAGAAAAACTTCTTTTTTTATTTAAATATATAATTTATTTAAAATAAAAATGATATTAAAAATAAATCAATTGAAATTTTATAAAAATAGATAAAATTATTTTCATCTAAGTAAATGAGCCAATAAATGCTATAATGGGTAGAATAAAATGTAATTAACTTAATAGAAACAAACAGGGCTGTCAAACAATTAATCGCATCCAAAATAAAGTTTGTTTACACATAATATGTGTGTGTGTACTAGGGCTGGGCTGAAAACTGTATCACGATATAAGGGTTTCAAATCGGTCGATAACGATAATTATTGATATTTTTTATGACTTATTTAAAATAAGGACCAGGAGAAAAATATATTACATTTAAACATTTTAATTTTAAACCTAACCTTCCTCTGATTATAATCCCCTCAGTTATAAAGGCAGAAATGTCAACACAACCACGGAAAACACTTAAATTAAAACATAAACATAAGTCTAAAATCACAATGAACACTTAATTATCTCTTAACTTTAAGGTACAGGCTCCGTTATTTCTTTGTGCCGTTTAGATGCTTTGTCTTAAGGCACTGATGCAGAGTAACGTTACCTCTCCATGTCGTTTCAAAGAATAGCACAACGGACGAGCGCGTCGGGTATAAACACCTTCGTAAACGGACGAGCGCGTCGGGTATAAACACCTTCCCAAACGGACGGACGAGCGCGTCGGGTATAAACACCTTCCCAAACGGACGAGCGCGTCGGGTATAAACACCTTCCCAAACGGACGAGCGCGTCGGGTATAAACGCAGTCCCAAACGGACGAGCGCGTCGGGTATAAACGCAGTCCCAAACGGACGAAGCGCGTGGGTATAAACGCAGTCCCAAACGGACGAAGCGCGTCGGGTATAAACGCAGTCCCAAACGGACGAAGCGCGCCGGGTATAAACACCTTCCCAAACGGACGAAGCGCGTCGGTATAAACACCTTCCCAAACGGATGAGCGCGTCAGGTATAAACACCTACCCAAACGGACGAGCGCGTCGGGTATAAACACCTTCCCAAACGGACGAGCGCGTCGGGTATAAACACCTTCCCAAACGGACGAGCGCTGTCGGTATAAACGCAGTCCCAAACGGACGAGCGCGTCGGGTATAAACGCAGTCCCAAACGGACGAAGCGCGTCGGTATAAACGCAGTCCCAAGCGGACGAAGCGCGTGGGTATAAACGCAGTCCCAAACGGACGAAGCGCGTCGGGTATAAACGCAGTCCCAAACGGACGAGCGCGTCGGTATAAACACCTTCCCAAACGGACGAAGCGTCGGGTATAAACACCTTCCCAAACGGAGCGCGCGTGGGTATAAACACCTTCCCAAACGGACGAAGCGCGTGGGTATAAACGCCAGTCCCAAACGGACGAACGCGCCGGTATAAACGCCTTCCCAAACGGACGAAGGCGTCGGGTATAAACACCTTCCCAAACGGACGAGCGCGTCGGGTATAAACACCTTCCCAAGCGGACGAGCGCGTCGGTATAAACACCTTCCCAAGCGGACGAGCGTCGGTATAAACACCTACCCAAGCGGACGAAGCGCGTCGGGTATAAACACCTTCCCAAACGGACGAGCGCGTCGGGTATAAACACCTTCCCAAACGGACGAAGCGCGTGGTATAAACACCTTCCCAAACGGACGAGCGCGTCGGGTATAAACGCAGTCCCAAACGGACGAATGGCGTGGGTATAAACGCAGTCCCAAACGGACGAGCGCGTCGGGTATAAACGCAGTCCCAAACGGACGAGCGCGTCGGGTATAAACGCAGTCCCAAACGGACGAGCGCGTCGGGTATAAACACCTTCCCAAACGGACGAGCGCGTCGGGTATAAACACCTTCCCAAACGGACGAAGCGCCGGGTATAAACACCTTCCCAAACGGACGAAGCGCGCCGGGTATAAACACCTTCCCAAACGGACGAAGCGCGTCGGTATAAACACCTTCCCAAGCGGACGGCGCGTCGGGTATAAACGCAGTCCCAAACGGACGAGCGCCGGGTATAAACACCTACCCAAACGGACGAGCGCCAGGTATAAACACCTACCCAAACGGACGAAGCGCGCCAGGTATAAACACCTACCCAAACGGACGAAGCGCCGGGGTATAAACACCTACCCAAACGGACGAAGCGCCGGGTATAAACACCTACCCAAACGGACGAGCGCGTCAGGTATAAACACCTACCCAAACGGACGAGCGCGTCGGGTATAAACACCTACCCAAGCGGACGCCGCGCCAGGGTATAAACACCTACCAAAACGGACGAAGCGCGTGGTATAAACACCTACCCAAACGGACGAGCGCCAGGTATAAACACCTACCCAAACGGACGGCGCGCGGGTATAAACACCTACCCAAACGGACAAGCGCGTGGTATAAACACCTTCCCAAACGGACGAGCATGTCGGGTATAAACACCTACCCAAACGGACGAGCACGCCGGTATAAACGCAGTCCCAAACGGACGAGCGCGTCGGGTATAAACACCTACCCAAACGGACGAGCGCGTCGGGTATAAACACCTTCCCAAACGGACGAGCGCGTCGGGTATAAACACCTTCCCAAACGGACGAGCGCGCCGGGTATAAACGCAGTCCCAAACGGACGGCGCGCGTCGGGTATAAACACCTACCCAAACGGACGGCGCGCCGGGTATAAACACCTTCCCAAACGGACGAGCGCGTCGGTATAAACACCTTCCCAAACGGACGAAGCGCGTGGTATAAACACCTACCCAAACGGACGAGCGCGTCGGGTATAAACACCTTCCCAAACGGACGAGCGCGTCGGGTATAAACACCTTCCCAAACGGACGAGCGCGTCGGGTATAAACGCAGTCCCAAACGGACGAGCGCGTGGTATAAACACCTACCCAAGCGGACGAAGCGCGGGGTATAAACACCTTCCCAAACGGACGAGCGCGTCGGGTATAAACACCTTCCCAAACGGACGAGCGCGTCGGGTATAAACACCTACCCAAACGGACGAGCGCGTCGGGTATAAACACCTTCCCAAACGGACGAAGCGGCTGGTATAAACACCTTCCCAAACGGACGAGCGCGTCGGGTATAAACACCTTCCCAAACGGAGGAGCGCGTCGGGTATAAACGCAGTCCCAAACGGACGAGCACGTCAAGTATAAACACCTTCCCAAACGGACGAGGCGCATGCGCAGTCAGTGGAGGCTAGCGCTACAGAGCCAGACAAAAGTATAAACGAGGCTAAAGGTGGTTAAACAAGTGTGTGGTATTACCAGTCTTGGTGGGGACGACGGTCTTGCAGACAACATTGGTCTGACTACGGTCAGACTTATAAAATCCCAAAAACTGCCATACTTGCGAGCTGACTTGTTTTCCTGTTTCCTGCCATACTCGGCACTCATTTTCGGGTTGATCTCCAAACATGATACTGTTACATGATTGGCTGTTAGCGTGTCACTCCCTACGTTGCTAGGTTACCAGAGAGTGAGTGCCTTTATTCATGCAACCAAACGTGCTTTGCAACCTCCGGTTTCTTCCGACGAAGAAAAAAAGACATTTTAATCGAACACATTTTTTATTGTTATAGATTATGTGTCTATCGCGATACATATTGTTATCGTTTTATCACCCAGCTCTAGAGTGTATTGTGTATAATTATTATGTATATTAGGGGTGTCGAAATTAATCGGTCCTAGGATGCATCGCGATGCAGACGAGGATGATTCGCTATCGGTTCAGTAATAGACCATAACTGATTATAATGTACTGGCGCTTTTCTGACGTCATTTGTCACACACGTGCTTTGTAGCATACAATAGCAGAGGGAGACGAGACACGAGTGCAAGTAATTAAAAATGCTCAGACTACTTTAAAAGCCGACATTTTGTCAGTTAAAAAAACGGCTTTTTAAAATCCGATTAAAAGTGCACTATGTAACTTTTCCGTCCGCTAGAGGTCTCCTATTCAAAACAAAGGCGTATTTTGATGATGCCGAGCTTGAGTGCAGAATCTTGGGACATGTGGTCTTCCCCTGACAGCCGGTGGGAAAGACTTGGGCAGAAATCCTGTTCACGGATGTGATTATTAACGTTACTGTAGTGTGAAGCGGAGCAGGGCCGAGTGTTGTGGAGCTGAGCGAGGCCGCTGGAGCGATTGTTAATGAGATGAACGCGACACACGCCTCGCGAGCAACGGGACTTTTATTATGCCACAGTCGCCGGTGCCATTTCCGCTTCTCCGGTCATGAGTATGAGGGAACGCAGCTCTGGTGATCATATTAGACACATCTGAGTGTGTGGAGAATGATGTTATGACGTTACTCTGAGCGTTTGCTCGCGGCTGCTATGACACTCGTTCACACCGCAGGGAGAGTAAAGCGCTTCTGCAGAATAAAACCGCAAACCGAACGCGGATATGATGTCATCGACAGGCCACGCCCTCACACGTCCCGGTTCATTGGGTAAAATAGCAACTCACGATTTACAAATAGTTGGAAACATTTTGGATATTATAAGAACTCAACTGATCATAATATATAACACTGGCCTAGTGGCTTTTGGATATTTTTCTGAAAATGTTTTACATAGTGCACCTTTAATCGATTACCTGGAAAAATAAAATCAACCAACTAATCGATTATCAAAATAATCGCTAGTCCCTAAAGCCTCACCTGCAGCAGCTGATTGAGTCGAGCGCAGCGGCTCGTGATGGAGTCGCCCGCACACAGATCTTTAACACTGCCGTGACCTCCATATTTGAACTTCAACATCACTGCAAACAAGACCAGAAGACAGTCAACACATGTCAGGTGTCATGAAGTCCACTACACTAGGGCCGTGGCCAATCCCAGAGAGCGGTCTACAGGGGTTCTGCAGGTTTCATGAAGGGACATTTAGGACCAATTAAAGAAATGTAAGGAATAAATAGAAGGGAGCACAACACATCAACATGTTCTCTAAATGTAAATGTCTAAGCGCACAATGATCTTTTTGAACAGACTGAAAGTTTGAAAAAACAATTTCAATTTAATTACGATTTGTAATTAATTTTAATTAAAAAAAAAAAAAAACAGCTTAAGTTTGAATAGCTCTGCTTATGGAAATAACTTTAGCTGTTCCTTCTGGAAAGGGATGTTATTCAGTCGTTCTGTCTTGTTTTCCAGCACAAATATCTAAAAGACTCTTAAATCAAGACACGTTTACCTGAGAAGTAAATATCTTGTGAACGTGATTTCATGATTAAAAGAACAAATATCTGACAATGTGTTCAGAAAAATCAACTTAATTCAAATGCAAGTCATTTTCATACCCAGATACTTGTTCTTGTTTTAAGCAATTTATCAGAGAAAAAGACAATTTCTTCATTTTGCATTTTAAGTAAATGTGTCTTGATTTAAGGATGTTTAGATATTTGTGCTGGAAAACAAAAATCCTGAGGAAGAGATATATATTTATTTTTAATGTTTGCATTGAATTGCATGCGATTTAATTTTAGAATTTAATTTAGAGCCCCATGAAGTCCGTTTCATTCATATTTTAGTTTTCTGTTTTAATGGTTAAATTAGCACGTCTAATGAATTGAACTCATGAAACAGCAATTCATTAAAAGCGAAACATGAAACACGTTTTATTTTTTCTCAAATTTCGGTTTAATTTCTGCCAAATTCTGTGTTTTCCATTTTTAGGTGAACTATTTATTCACACGAGGGCGAGTAAATGATGACAGGATTGTCATTTTTGGGTCAACTGTCCCTTTAAGTGATTGACCCTTTTGATTTATTCATCCAAAAGTTGACAAATCCCATGACATTCTGCATTATCAGGGTTCCCACTCTTTTTCAGCGATCATTTTCCAGGACATTTTCAATTTTACTACAGCGAGAATAAAAGACAAGGATTACACCCTAGAGTAATATACTGCTCTCTAAGGGCGTTTGCACACCTGAAAGTCCACACCAAGGTCCGAACCAAAGTTCATGTTGAGACACATTTGGTTAGTTTTGGTATGCGAGCGCACTAAAGAACTGTACATGACATACTTGCGTCCTGTCGTCATCATCTCTGTGTGCTGCATCTTGACATTGATTGGTTTGTAAACGGACGTGCGCCTGACATCAGCGTCTTTAACAAGAACGATCGAAGAGACGCATATCGTTGCCACTAGTGAACAGTGCGCATTGCTTGACTATTTCTTTTCGTTTTGAACTGGACATTTCAAAGCTTTCTACACACATTTTTCTCATGTCCGTGAGGCAAGAAGCCTGCTGAGTTTCGGTTTATTTATGAGACACGTTCAAGAGCAATGCAAGTGATCACTCCGGTGCCTCCATGTCACGATTATTGTCTACTATAGCCTATTTGCTTCTTATTTATTAAATTCAGGCAATTGGCTGATGAAACATTGATTAAAATTAAGATAATTTATACAAAACAAAACTCACTTTAAAGAAAGGATTTCTACCAAAAAAAAAAAAAAAAAAAAAACGTAATGAAGTTGTCAAAATCATTTCTGACCTTCTGTCTTCTGACATATTGCGCATCTTTTCACTTTTCATAATCAATATAGCCGAGATGAAATTTAAAAATAACATTATAATATTTAAACACATACAGGAACTTCCTGTAAATGGTCTGAAAGTCCGAACCATACAGAAAATGCTTTCACATTAGAAATGAACCGAACTTTTGTTCAGTTTGATCCGGACCGAGACTACACCTTTTCATCGGACCAAATTTCGCCTGTTTTGTCCGGACCGTGGTTCGGGGGAGGTTTCGCACCTGTAATTTTGATTCACGTTTTTTGATGGTGTTAAGCGTGAGTGATTTACATGTTAAGTCGATGCAAAGACGCAAATAGACAATCTGCGGCTACTAGAGCAAGCTCCTGATTGGTTAACGCAGCACAAATATCCGCCAAAGTTGAGATTTTTCAACGTTTTTGCGAACGACACAGTGCCAATTGAAAAATCTCAACTTTGGCGGATAGTCACACCGCGTTAACCAATCAGGAGCTTGCTCTAGTAGTGACAACAATGAGGGCAAAATCATATGTGGACACCCGGAGCTGTACGATACATCTTCTTACTTTATAGAAACAGGAATAAAAAGGATCTTGCTTGGAAGAAAGTGAGTGAGGAGGACAATCTGTAAAAAGTTGTAAAAAACGCTCTTTACTCAATTTGAGCTATAGGGGACACTTTCAGGGACAGTTTCTGCCATTGGGATGACTTGGAAAAGGTGTCTCAATCACCCTGAAATCACCCTATTGAGACAAGCTAGCTAAAGCCGGCAAATTGAGCTTATTCACCGTATTTTAAAACAATCCATGTCAGCCATTTTGCAACGTGACGAGCCGCTGGCAGAAGCCCCTCCCATGACACGGATTCATGTAAATTCACGGAAGCGAGTAAACTCAACATGTTCAACCGCCCAACTACACGCGAATAGCGCGATTTATTCGTGCAAGTCACGTCTGGTGTGAACGCACAGTGAGGCAGCTGGTTTCTGCCACAGAATAAAAAAGGAAGTCTTTTTTCCGTTAAACTTTTGGACTTTGTATCTCGCAATTCTGACTTTAAAAATCACAATTATGTAAACTCGCAATTGCGAGAACATTAGATTGTGAGATAAAAAGTTTCTGCAACAAACAGCAATTGTTTTGGGCCGGTGATAAACTCTTAACTTAACTAAAAAGAAATAATAATACATTTTTAAAAAAAGCACGTTCCAGGACATTTTCTCAAATTTTCCATGTTTTTTCCAGAACTGGAAAATGTATCATCAATTTTCCAGGACCAGTGGGAGCCCTGATTATACAGTAAATTCCATTTTTATGCGATTGCGTACATGTTTTTCAGAGCGCAGAAATCATAGAGCCCTAATATGATGCCATGATAATGAACTTAAGAGTTTCTGCTCCAATTTAAGACGTTTTTAAGGCCTTCGATTGTAGAAGGTCAGTTTAAGACTCGCAGGAAAACCCTGTGAGAGCAATTATGATGCCTCCCAGAAATGCTGTCCAGGTAGGGCAGTTCCCTAGGATTTGAGACGCAAACTGTATTAGTGCTACAGTAATACAGTATTAAAAACTGGCTTCAGTGTTAGTTATGAACACAGCATATCAACACACACTGCCAGTCAAGCAGTGACATTTTTATAGTTCGTGTCAAATCATTTTAAAGACACTTCATTCTTAAGTATTGCTTTTATTAACTACGATGTAAACTGGAATATTTGTATTTTTAAAAATGAATTTATCACACGAGAGGAATATTTCTACTGAATATTAATCACATAACCTAAACTATTAATTACAAAATATCAATCAATTTGTGACCGCGTTCAACAACTTCTCTGGAGAGTAAACAACTCATGCTCTCATACGTCAAACACGACAGCAAACTACCCCTGTCATTAAACAAACAGGTTTAATATTTAATAAAAAATAAAATGGCATCGCTTCTGAAATCATTCATAACGAGATTACCTGATATTATTCGACATTAACGACACTTTCCCTCGAGTTCATAACGCTCGTTTTTAACAGACACATCGAGCCCTGTTCGAAAGAAGATTAGAAATATGCTCACCAAATGTTCATATGAGAATATCTGAAGTAATAAAAGATATGAATCTCGTTCAGATGAACATAACTCCCTCACTGACTGGAACCGTCAACGTTTCCTGGTGAAATTCAAATTTTGCGCGGTCCGCGCGACGATTCATTGGTCGACGCACCCGAAATGCGTCACGACGTTCGCCTAAGCTCCGCCCACACGCATCATTCCCTGCGCCAAATCGTGTTGTTATGGTTTTTTTGGTTAATATAATCTTTAAAAAATACATATATAGTATTTACAACACAAATGTGAATTATAATATAATTGTAAACGTACTGATGTTCAACTGGGAAAAGATAGCTGATTTGAAGTATAATAAGTATATGTATAAATATCTTGAGATTTTCACACAACTTAATATAATTAAAGATGGGACGCACTAATGTAGTGTACTATTAAATGTGCATACTATATAGTGCAGAAACAGTAACACATCAGTGTGGGACAACATGATGAAAGATCATTGCAAGGCAAATACATTTTATTAGTTTAGTTCTTATAAAGCACCGCAGGGAACATTAAAGAAAAACAGAACATTTCAGGACTTTAACCTCTTAAACTCCAAGGACCCTGATGAGGGTCATCGAGTACATACTTTACATTTTAAACATCTGTGGAGGTCCTCGTGTGTGGTACCATTTGAAAGCTCAGGATGTCTGCTCTCTCTAGATGTGCATCACTTTGGCATTTGTTTTACACAGAGTAACTTATTTACACTAAATTACCCAAACTGAAAAGCTTCCCATACCCACACACAGTGGTCTCTAAATGCACAATATTGGTGTAATTTTACAGGAAACCCTTTGAAGTTACATAAAACACTGCTAAAAGGGATAAACATGTCAGTATATGTTGTCTGAGCTGTAATAACAAAAATATTTTTGGTTATAAATTCATTTTGAAAGTGTATATTTCAGGACCTGTGTGCTCTAGCACCCTGCAGACAGTTTGGGCTGTTTCCACTAGATGGCAGCAAATACTGGAAAAATAATTTTGTCTGTATAATGTTGTGTGCAGGATTTATCAGAAGGAAGGAATATTACCTTTTTTAATTTCCACCTATCCAAATCTAGTCTCCCCATACCCATATACAGTGGTGTAAATGCAATATCCCTGTGTCATTTATAGAAAACCCTGAAATTGCATAAAACTGCTGAAAGTGATAAATATTATAGTATATGTTGCCTGTGCTATAATAAAGAAACATAGCAAATATAAAAAACAAACAAATGGGCGCTTTTTGATTTTTTGGTTATAAATTCATTGTTGAAAGTGTATATCTCAGGCCCTGTGTGCTCTAGCACCCTGCAGACAGTTCGGGCTGTTTCCAGCATATGTCAGCAAACACTGGAAATATGTATTTTGTGACGCTGGGATGTTGCATTTACACCACTGTATATGGGGAGACTTGTATATCGGAGAGATTTGGGTAGGCGGAAATTACATAAAAAGGTAATATTCCTCCCTTCAGATCCTTTTGAATAAATCCTACATATATGATATGATTTTTTTTCCAGTATTTGCTGCCATCTAGTGGAAACAGCCCAAACTGTCTGCAGGGTGCTAGAGCACACAGGGCCTGGGTCAAAAATGAATTTATAACCAAAAAAATCAAAAAGCGCCTATTTTTTCAGGGTGGTATATATTTTCGGGGGTTATTACAGCTCAGACAACATATACTTACATGTTTATCCCTTTTAGCAGTGTTTTATGTAACTTCAAAGGGTTTCCTGTAAAATTACACCAATATTGTGCATTTAGAGACCACTGTGTGTGGGTATGGGAAGCTTTTGGGTAGGCCAAATCCAGGCGGAAATCCCCAAAAATGGTCCCAGAGCCAAGGAGGTTAATACAAAAAAATGCTCTTCTGCTCTTCTCGATAGACAAAGCTCAGTATTAGAAGCAAGGGTTTCGGATGAGGGTTACATTACAACACACTGACCTTTGACACCCAACATCTGATGAGCCGCAGAGAACAACATTTCTCTTACTGAGTCTCATTGGCTTGTGAAGATCTGGTTTCCCTGGCGATGCCTGTGAGCACCATGGCAACAGCCTCCCCAAGCTGGGATGGAGACAGACATGGGAAATTATAGAGACATAAGAGAGAAAATAGCCGTCTGAGTTAGAAACGATCCGAGACGAGACTATATCGGCAGGACTCATGGGTCATTATAACAATCACGACACAACGGAAACCCTGAAATCATCATGTATACACAAATTAATCTCATAATCCGGATTGTGGAGACCAAATATAAACATTTAAAAACACTTTGCCCTTATTTGCTCACCCTCGTGTTATTCTGGAGCACAAAACGAGATGTTTAATCAAATCTTTCAAAGCATGCGACTATTGCATATAACATTCCCGTGCATTTGGATCACACACACAAACTAAATGTGATGCATGTTTGTCAGTCATGCATAAATTAAACTGCACTCAAAAAATCATGCCATATTTGCATCTATATGATTGAATTTAAATAATTGGACAGGATGGGGAAAAAAGTATAAATATGTTTAAAATATGGCTACATATTCATTATTCATTACAATGTATTAGATTGAAATCAAATGGATTGATAAATATATAAACCTGGTTACTGTGCATTTAAAACACATTGTTTATTAGTATCATTACAGAAGACTGACCTGTTTTAATATATTTTAATTAATAATAAAAATATGCATCACAATAAGTGTATTAGTTTATGTGATCCAAACGGATGGAAATTTTATATGCAATTCAAATACATAAATCATTTTGAGTGTGCTTTTGAAATCTCATATTTGACCCATGTCTGGTTATGATAACACAAGATCTGCTGATGCTGACCAATAATTCAAAAATCATACCGAATGGAGAATGAATGAGTTTTCCAGTGAATAACGACTTAAATCTAAGCCTGTCCCTCTCATAAAGCATCATATGATTTTAATACATGTTTACTGGAGATTTTTGTCTGCTGAAATTTCTTGGAAATACATTTTTTGCAGTGTTTCGGCCTTTAAACACTTGCATATATTGTTTTTAGCAAGCCTGTAACCACTTAGATCATAGACCATATACAGGCAATTCACTGAGGAAATATATGGTTTAAAGCTCACGTTATCGAGGTTGAGGCAAAAACCTAGTTTGCAAAAGTTAGAAATAGAAAATTAGAAATAATCTCCAATATTTAATGGGTGGTTCGATTGGCAGCAGCGGTCCCAGAGGCAAAGTTGCTCAGAATGAGTTGCTCTAACACATGGAATGAATGTCGTGGGCATGTGCGAAAAATTGCGTGATATACAATCTTTCAAACGCTCAAATTTCATTGGCCAATGGCGGCCGTGTTTTGTCACCGTAGACAATTGCGACACCTTTGGACAAAGACACAGCATGCAAGCTTTCAAGTCAATCAGACTGACTGTTGCATAGCTATAGCCGTTTTCGTGGTTTTTTTTCTGCTATAGCGCCACCAAGTGGCCAGTCGCTGTGTCCTTTTTCACGCAACCACAGACCGAGACCGTACATAGATGTACCAAGTTTGGTGAAATTATCTAATTTTGTTTAAAAGTTATAGCTGTTTTAGTAAAGTTAGCCACGCCCACTTTGAACATTTTGGCGCCCCGTCACGAACGTGAATCGAATTTTCAGGTTTTTTTGATAAGTATTGACAATCAGACCCCAGAGAATCGTCCTGCACTGGTAATCAGACAACAACAACAAAACCTAGGACTAGTTTGCAAAAGTAGTTGTTTTGAAAAATCCAAAATACCCCAAAATTAAGATCGATTCCGAGACGTTTCGTACAATTGATTCGTCTTGAGCCAAGGATTCTAACGATATAAGACACCTGAGCCTGACGAACGCTTTAGGAGTTATGAACATCTATATGAACAACACCAACATATAGTCAATCGAGTTATCCAGGGATAATACCATGACGTGTGTGTGTGTGTGTGACTCTTTAGCTCCGCCCACTGCAGGCCGCCACCAAGTGTACCTGTCTTTTATAAATCTGATAAACTAACGACTCTTGGGAGATAAGAAGGATCAGCACTACTCTAGAGATACTAGTCTGGTGTGTGTTATGAGCCTTTAATATAACTCCGATTGTGTTCGTCTGAGAGGAGAACGTCATACACACCTAGGATAACCTGAGGGAGAGTGAATCATGGGGTCATTTTGATTTTGAGAGTGAGCTATCCCTTTAAGCGCATTACTCAGCACACACACTGCACATCTTCAGTCAGCGATGTGATGGTCAGGAGCAGATGGAGACACGACCTCACGGGTCACGGCACCAGCAGGACCGCGGATCGGGACATCTGGAGCTGAAACTACAACACGTGTTCAGAGATGTGTATGCATTAATCCCCACTAAAATTATTCAGCTGGAGATCGCTCGACTGTGCGATATGATTGACCTTTGGCTTCTGAATGGCCGTGCTAGTATAATTATTTCTATAATTCACATCGGGTGGCCATAATCACTTGTCGGAAAAGCTGGCGTGAATGCAGTTTTTCCTTTGTTATTATTTCTTATTGCTATTATCTATGGTTTGGCCAGGTCTCCCAGAATGCATTTGTTCACTTAAGTGACTTTTAAAGAATTAGCTCACTTCAAAATGAACATTTCCTGTTTCCTCACCCCGTCTCATCCCAGATGTTCCTGTTTTTTGAGGAGCACATTCCAGGATTTTTCTCCACATAATGGACTTCAATGGGAACCAACGGCTGAAGGTCCAGATCAGTGCGGTTTCAGAGGAAGGGCTTCAGAGGCTCTGACCGATCCCAGAGGAATAGGGTCTGATCCAGACAAACCATCAGACATTTACTAATAATAAACATTTATACTCTTTAACCTCAAACGCTCGACTTTGGTGTTGTGATGCTGGCGTGTGATGTCATCCCGTCGGAGAGGTCACATGACGTTATCGTCGTTTGACCGTTATTTGTGTAAAGGGCGTTTGATTTAGTCTTTGACGTTTGTTTTAACACCGGGCCGGCACTTCCACCTGCGTCACGTGACCTCTCCGACGGGATGATGTCATACGCCGTGAAGAAGAACAACAGCGAAGTCGAGCGTTTGAGGTTAAAGAGTATAAATGTTTATTATTAGTAAATGTCGGATGGTTTGTCTGGATCAGACCCTATTCCTCTGGGATCGGTCAGAGCCTCTGAAGCCCTTCCTCTGAAACCGCACTGATCTGGACCTTCAGCCGTTGGTTCCCATTGAAGTCCATTATGTGGAGAAAAATCCTGGAATGTGCTCCTCATTAGATAACATGAGCAAGAGTCAATAACTATAGAGAAAAACACATATAAACACTGCTCATAACTCCAGTAGATCAGTGTAATACTCCTCCAGTGTAGATCAGCTGTTCTCTGTGTGAATATATAGTAAAGTGTGATTTATTCCTGTGATCAAAGCTGAGTTTATCATCATTACTCCAGTCTTCAGTGTCACATGATCCTTCACTGATCACTCTCAGATGAGGATCTGATGCTCAGTGTTGAACACAGCTCATATTTCTGTGGAAACTGATACATGTTATTTCTCAGGATTGTTTGATGAACAGAGAGTTCAAAAGAACAGCATTTATTAGAAACAGAATCTTTTGTAACTTTATAATATGTAAATTGATACACTACCATCCAAAAGACTGGGGTACGGTTAAACAACAAAAACTGAACATTTGTATCCATGAAGAGACTCTATCTGAAATGAATGCTGTGAGCACAGCGTCTCTGAATAAAACAGAAGTGAGCAGTGCTAGAGCGCCACCTTGTGGTGAAGCTCCTGCAGAAACAACTCAAGCGTTCTCTTAAAGCGTTTATTATCGTTAGACTCGTGTTGGGACAATGGACATGAGTAATAATTCATCTTTTCCAGTGTACACCAGATCATTCCACATACGAACAGAAGCACACATACGCACGTGTCGGTGTGCACATGCACACATGCGTGTTCTCTCACGTGTAGGTGCGTCACATAGAGCAGACCTGCAGTGATACGAACAGAAATCTGTGCAAAACGTCCGTGATATTTCCAGATCTTCCTGCTGAAATACAGCTGGTTACAGTCACATGATCGCTCCGCTCTGGAAAGCATGAACCCAGCCCCTCACGTCCTTCCAAACCTGTGGAACACAAAAGGAGACGTTCGGCAGAATGTTCCCGCTGCTCTTCTCCGTGATCCACACACAGAAGGAAGTGAACAGATGCGTTTCTGAGTCACTGGCTTTCATATGCGTGTCATTTCCTCCCAGCTCTGTAAATATAATAACGTTCAGTCAATGGCACCGGATTCGATTCACACATTACAGGGAAGGGGAACCTTTCTTCTCACAATTCTGACTTTTTTTAATAAACTCGCAAATTCTGACTTTATTCTTAGAATTGTGATAAATACTTTTTCTCTCAACTGTTTATATTTTTTGTTTATTACTCACAATTCTGACTTTATTAGAGATAATTCTGAACTTGTTTTATTACAGAAACTTGCGATTCTGACTTTTCTTTAATAACTGTTATGAGATATAAACAACAGAGATGATTTATTGTTTAGTTTATATCTAGCAATTCAGATTTATTAGATAATTCAGATTTAATTCAGATTTATTAGATAATTCAGATTTAATTCAGATTTAATTCAGATTTATTAGATAATTCAGATTTAATTCAGATTTATTAGATAATTCAGATTTAATTCAGATTTAATTCAGATTTATTAGATAATTCAGATTTAATTCAGATTTATTAGATAATTCAGATTTAATTCAGATTTATTAGATAATTCAGATTTAATTCAGATTTATTAGAGATAATTCAGATTTAATTCAGATTTATTAGATAATTCAGATTTAATTCAGATTTAATTCAGATTTATTAGAGATAATTCAGATTTAATTCAGATTTATTAGAGATAATTCAGATTTAATTCAGATTTATTAGAGATAATTCAGATTTAATTCAGATTTATTAGAGATAATTCAGATTTAATTCAGATTTATTAGAGATAATTCAGATTTAATTCAGATTTATTAGATAATTCAGATTTAATTCAGATTTATTAGAGATAATTCAGATTTAATTCAGATTTATTAGAGAATTCAGATTTAATTCAGATTTATTAGAGATAATTCAGATTTAATTCAGATTTATTAGAGATAATTCAGATTTAATTCAGATTTATTAGAGATAATTCAGATTTAATTCAGATTTATTAGAGATAATTCAGATTTAATTCAGATTTATTAATTCAGATTTATTAGAGATAATTCAGATTTAATTCAGATTTATTAGAGATAATTCAGATTTAATTCAGATTTATTAGAGATAATTCAGATTTAATTCAGATTTAATTCAGATTTATTAGAGATAATTCAGATTTAATTCAGATTTATTAGATAATTCAGATTTAATTCAGATTTATTAGAGATAATTCAGATTTAATTCAGATTTATTAGAGATAATTCAGATTTAATTCAGATTTATTAGAGATAATTCAGATTTAATTCAGATTTTTTTTAGAGATAATTCAGATTTAATTCAGATTTTTAGAAATAATTCAGATTGTTTAGAGATGAGATATAAACAACTGAGAAAAAATGATTTAGCTTTAGTTTATATTTCATAATTCTGACTTTTCTTAGAATTGTGAGACAATTCAGAAAAAAATATTTAGCTTTTAGGAGTTTATATCCCGCAATTCTGACCTTTTCTACATAAAATCACAATTTGACTTTTAAAGACGGAGGTAATTCTGACCTTTTATATATATTAATGTTTAATTCTTCATTTTTTCTTAGAATTGTGAGATTTAAACAATTGAGGGAAAATTATTTACTTTAATTTACTTTAGTTTATATCTGGCAATTCTGACTTTTTCTTGCAAACACAATTCAGATTTTTCAGAGATAATTCTGACCTTTTTATTTTATAAACTCGTAATTCTGACTCGAGTTGTGAGAAACTGAGAAAAAATGATTTAGCTTTTCGTTAATATCTCATAATTCTGAACTTATGAACTCGCAATTTCCGACTCTTTTTTCCTGATTTTTAAAGATATGGATCATTTTAAAGATTTTAAAGATGAATTCTGACCTTTTTATATAAATTTGCAATTCTTCATTTTTCTTACAGAGTTGTGAGATATAAACAATTGAGAAGAAATACATTTTTAGTTTATATCTCACAATTCAGACTTCATTAGAGATAATTCTGGCATTTATGTAGACTCATAATTGTGAGACGTGAACTGGTAACTTGAGTCAGAATTATGGGATTTTTCGTAATTCTGAGATAAAAAAAAAAAGTCAGAATTGTGAGCGTCGCCATCACCCGTTCCGTTACTCGTTTATTCCGCGGCGGACACAGGCTCCCGTGAGATTCACTGAATGCTACCGTGTGTTTGATTGTGTCATTTGTTAGTAAAAAAATACAATTTTACAAAAATGAAAGACAAGAGAGAAAGCAAAAGGCAAAACGAGTGTCTCTTGGTAGTTGGCAGATCAGCACATGATTGGTCCATACAGTGGCCAGACCGCGAGCATGAAAACCCATGATGCTCTCCGCCGTATCCTGATTGGCCACATTAACACTCACGCTTGGCCTTATTGGTTTGAGTCCCCAGCCGTGTGAAACAATGACGCATGAAGACAGAAAACATTTCATTCTCCGTTTTAAAATTCTTGTGGCAGATCTCAAAGACGAAGATCCAATCCTGCTAAAACATCGGAGTTTGTGCCTCCCACAGTCCAAACGGGCTCATCGTTAGTAATCTCTAGACATATCTCTCATTCTAGTCTCTGACGGGTTGGTTGAAGTAAGTTAAGTTCTCTGGCTCTGGTCAGTTCAGTGGCGTCCTGTCGATTGGCTGTATGTGTGTGTGTGTGTGTGTGTGTGTGTGTGCGTGAGTCCGGTCCATTAGCAGCATTTCTTCTTGCGTTTGCTGCTCTTACTCAGTTTGATCACTTCGCTCTGCTGCTGCTGCTGCTGCTTGGCCACCGACTCCTTCCGGGCCTTCAGGACGAGCTCCGTGATGCAGTTGAACATCTGACATGAACACAGACAGAAATCCAGAATCCAGCATTCAAAGCATGACATCATGTGTTACATCAAACTTTTTAAGTCCAAAAGCTTTTTTTTGATAATATTCACAAGCCAATTCTATTTGAAAACTTACATCCTCCACGTTGACGTTCTCCTTGGCACTGGTCTCAAACAGTCGGATGCCCATCTGCTCAGCAAACTTCTGCGCGTCATTGGTCTCCACCACTTTAGAGGCGGGGTCATCATTCTTATTACCCACTGAGTTCAGAACAGATCACCATTAAAAACAAATATTAACAATAACAAAAATGACAGTTCCATCTTAAAGGTGCAGTAAGTGATCTCTGTGGATCGGACCGAGCAGCGCAACACACTTGTAGCCAATCAGCAGTAGGGGGCGTGTCAACTCATGATGGGGGAGGAGAATGAACCAAACAGCAGCAGGGGGCGTGTCGACATGATGGGGAGGAGAGAGAGAGAGAGCCAATCAGCAGTAGGGGGCGTGTCAACTCATGATGATGGCGGTGAGAGAGAGCCAATCAGCAGCCAGGAGGAGATGGTCCACTCATGATGGGGAGGAGAGAGAGAGCCAATCAGCAGCAGGGGGCGTGTCGACATGATGGGGAGGAGAGAGAGAGCCAATCAGCAGTAGGGGGCGTGTCCACTCATGATGATGGCAGCGAGAGAGAGCCAATCAGCAGTAGGAGGCGTGTCCACTGATGATGGGGAGGAGAGTGTGAGCCAATCAGAAGTAGAGGACATTACAAAAGAGGAATATCAGAAGGGTTATGATCAGGCAAGAGCTTTAGAAAAGCTTTCCAGCGCTGGAGAGACGTTAGAGCGGGAAGGCCTGAAAACACCATTTGCTTGTATATACCTTGTGTACTATATGTTAATTTTTTGTTCTTCCTTGTCGGTCATTTGTCATCTTTGAGAAGCATTATTTTTGCTATGATAAAGAGACATCCACTCTTGCATTTGGGGGTGGGGGCGGAGCAATGAAGTGAGGGGCGTGTCTGTTTGGGTTGATTTCAAACATCAAACAGTGTTTCTCAGAAATCACTTACTGCACCTTTAATTAAGAGCAAAGTAACTACTAGACATTGATCATCAAGAGCTCATAACATGCTAAAAGGCTGAATCTGATCAAACACCATCAAAAATAAATATTACCAAATAAAAATATTAAAGATAAATGAAAATTATGTCTATTATTAGGACTATTATTTATAAGACCATGTTTTTCGTAATGTGTCATTTTCTTCTAAAAATCTCATTGGGGAAAACTGAAAAAATAAATAAAAAGAAAATGATTATATATATATATATATATATATATATATAAAATAAATAAAGAAGTAATAATATAAATAAAAAACAGCTGAATTACAGTAATGAGAATTTGGAAGAGAAACAGAAATAGTTCCTCACAGTCCCTCCAGAAAAATGCGGATTTGTTTTGTGATTGTTGCGGGCAAAAATCCTTGATTTTGCGGCACGTTTTCTTAAAAAATGTGATAGAATATGCGGGATATTTATGCAATTTTATGCGATGAAATTGCGGGAACTTGATTGCCCAGCAGCCTGCTCTCACTGACCTCCCATCATGAACGAGCGTACATCATCACAGAAAGACCGGGAATATCTCAGCTCTCATCTCCTGTTACTCCTGACCGTAATACACACATGGCTCAAACTTACAAAACACGGAGTCAAACAAGTTCATAGCTTTACAAAGGAATATGCTACGACTTCTGTAAAAATGGATAAATAAAATATAAATAAAATAAAATGTGTGCTTCCTGTTTTACAGAGGTAGCTCAAAACAGACATCTGCTAAAATAAGTGCTTCCAGTGCGCACAGTGCAATCTCTTACTGTAGCTTCACACACTGCTAAT
>JAGHMJ010000029.1:4591083-4611083 GCA_018749465.1 Paracanthobrama guichenoti
GACAAATATTGATATCATATTGTGATAATATTTTTGGCCATCTCAGCCTAGGGCTGGGTATCATCGACACGGATTTCACAAATCAATTTGATTCGGATTCATTTGGAAATATTTGAGATCTATTTTTGCTAATAAACCTGTCACTTGGTACATCCCTATAATATTAAAGGTTCAAATTAACGAGAGCATTTAAATATGATAATACTCAATTTACAGTAATGAGAGAAAAAAAAAAATCTAACAATTGGATAGTAGATGCACTACAAATATTGTTTAGCAAAGTTTTATTACACATGAACTGAAAATATGCATAGACTAAAATATTTGGGGATTTTTCAATCAATACAGAGATCTTTCTCCTTTTGTCTTCCTCAAAAGAAAAGCTTTGAAGCAACACGAGGGTTGTAACGTATACGCTCCTCCTCAAAAAGAGCGCTAAGATGTAGAAGTACAGTCCTCGTTTCCTATGTGCAGCTCTCGTCTCTCTGACAGATGAAGACTTGAGGTCAAACATGCTCCCATCAGTGCATTGAAACCGAATGTATGAAGTCTCAGACAGAAGGCTGCGGTTTGCAGCGACTGAAAGAGGAAACGAGACACTTGAAAACCTGCTGCGTCTCCATTTGCCACACACGAGATCACATCTGTCGCTCAGCACATTTCAGTCAAGATTGAAATTCAGATTTTACTCTAAAAGGATTTCTTTCACCACTGCAACATCTAATCTCAAGACTTATTTCCTCAAGGGTATTTTAAGGATCGGCATAACTAACACAAGCTTTCTGCAGTTTCTCTGATTAAAAAAAAAATTGTGATTTAAAATGCAATTTGTTGTTGTGCTTGTTTGCAGGGCAATTGTTTTGTGATTATATATCAATACAGCTATAAAAAATATGATTATGATTACTAAATTAAAGCTATTGTAGTCTCTCAATGTAAAATAACACCATACCATTTAAGAAAAATAAATATATATTCATATTGGTTGTGGAAAATATCTCTGTAAATTGTATTAAACTATTAAAATTTATATTCTTATTAAATAAGTATTACTTTTTATTATTATCAGTAAAATTAATGAAAACAGGTTTTGGTTGAACAAATGCTTTATTACTTGTTTTGTTTATTTAAATTTCAATAAATCAAAAACATATCTAAACAATTAAAAGTAATAATCAATTATTGACTGGAACGGATTATCAACTTATTGTTATTAATAATTTATTACATTTTCTTAAGAATAATAGAGTCCTATTAAATGTATTTTATGCAGAAACTTTATTTTTCTTTTTATGATTTAATACAAATATTACCAAAAAAAGTTGTAATCAAATTAATGCATAAAAGTAATATGTTTATTAATTTTTAAAAACAACAACTTTTAACCTTTTATTTTTTGGCAAAGTGCTGCACAACAGAGATTCAGAAACATGGACAAAAAAATATATATATTCCTTAATTGTTTAGATAAATTGAATTATTAATATTATGAGAAGTGCATCACACATCAAACTGAACCTTTATTTTGACAGGTTGTGGTGATTCTCCGTTTGATATCCCCCCCAATACCAATAAAAAAAAGCAAATGTGCACGATATGATAATCATACGCGTTTATCCGGTGATTTATCATCATACCGGCATACCGTTACAACCCTACGGCTGTCTAAATATCTTCATTTTCAAATGTTAAACCATACAACTTTTATTTTGCCGTAAAACGGCAGGAGCCCTTAAAGCGTCTCTTGTGTTGATCAGTTCTTCTCATAAGTTTGTGAAGATATTTGGTGCATATTTTGCTCTCAAACGCACATTGAAGCGACTCAAACTCGAATCAACTAAGATGGTGGCGCGTGCACACGCTGCGGCTTCTCTCTCTCCCGACGGACCGGTGTTTTTGTGTTTTTCGTCGTGTAAATCACAGTGTTTTTGTACGTCCTTGTCGCGTCCATTCATCTGCAAACTCAGCTACAGACGTGAGTTTCTGCTCGAGGTTGGAAAAACTACAGTCTTCAACCCACTACTGCACCTCTCCCACAGTGGAGGCGCCACAAACGGGGTAAGAGGAAACAGAAGAGGGGGAAGCGCGGAGGTATCCGTGTCAAGCTAGCGGCTAAACCACACAAGCCGGCTATCCCCTCCATCATTCTCGCTAATGTACGCTCGTTGGACAATAAACTGGACGATCTTCGTCTTCTTTGCTCTACTCGGAAGACTGTAAGAGACTGTTGTGTTTTTGTGTTCACGGAAACATGGCTCAACAACAGCGTTCCGGACCACGCCATTCAGCTCGATCAGCGCACATGCCATCGGGCGGACAGAGTGCCCGTCGAGGGAGGTAAGACCCGCGGCGGCGGACTCTGTGTTTACACCAATGATGCGTGGTGCCGCGATGCTGTTGTGGTCTGCAAACACTACTCACCCCTGGTGGAGTTTATGATTATTAAATGTCGGCCGTTTTATCTACCGCGGGAATATTCAGCTATTATACTTGTTGCTGTATACATCCCCCCCAGCTCCAACAACAACAGGAGTGAGGCACTAAACACATCAGTGATCAGCAGACAGCCCACCCAGATGCTTTTCTCATCTTGGCTGGAGATTTCAACCATGCAGACCTAAAGAGTGTGCTTCCAAAAATTCATCAACACATTGACTTCCCAACACGTGGTAAAAACACTCTGGACTTTGTGTACACTACACAGAGAGGAGCTTACAAAGCCCTTCCCCTCCCCCACCTGGGTGCTTCAGATCACATCACTGTTATGTTAATGCCAGCATACAGACCACTTGTGAAAGCCACCAAACCAGTCCAGAAGCAGATTCAAGTCTGGCCTGAAGGGTCATCAGAGGCTCTTCAAGACTGCTTCGACACCACTGACTGGGACATGTTTAAACAGGCTGCAACCTACCACAACACCACAGACCTCTAGGAGTACTCTGAGACTGTTACTTCTTATATCACCAAGTGTATGGAGGATGTAACAGTCACAAAGACCATCACCGTCTGGCCCAACCAAAAACCGTGGCTGACAGGAAATGTCTACAGACTCCTGAAGACGCGTGAACGCTGCCTTCAGAGCTGGAGATGAGGTGGGCCTGAGGACAGCAAGGGCCAACCTGTCACGCGGCATCAGGAAGGCTAAGAGACAGTACTCCAGGAGGATAGCCCATCGTTTCAGCGACAGCAGAGACACAAGGAGCCTGTGGCAGGGTATTCAGACCATCACAGATTATAAGCCCCCTGCACGGACATGTGACAGCTCCACCCCTGCTGAATGAGCTGAACACTTTCTTTGCTCGCTTTGAAGCTCACAACAGCACCACTGCACAGAAATCACCTCCTCCTCCCGATGACCTGATGTTGTCACTGCCCAGGGACAGCGTGAGAAGATCCCTCAGCAGGGTCAACGCACGCAAAGCTCCAGGTCCTGACAACATTCCTGGACGTGTATTGAGAGACTGTGCAGAGGAACTCACTGATGTCTTCACAGACATCTTCAACATCTCACTGAGTCAAGCTGTCGTCCCCACATGCTTCAAAGCAACCACCATCATTCCAGTCCCTAAGAAATCATCTCCATCCTGCTTCAACGACTACCGTCCAGTCGCACTTACCCCCATCCTTATGAAGTGCTTTGAGCGGCTAGTCATGCACCACATTAAGTCTGTCCTCCCCCCCTCCCTGGACCCTGCTCCGCAAGCTGAGAAGAGCCGGAGCCCCAGCCCCCATCATGCGCACCTTCTACAGAGGCACCATCGAGAGCATTCTGACCAGCTGCATCACTGTGTGGTACGGCGCCTGCAACGCATCCTGCCGTAAAGCACTTCAGCGCATAGTGAGAGCAGCTGAGAAGATCGTTGGTGTCTCTCCCACCCCTCCAGGACATTTATAACTCCCGCCTCTCCCGCAAAGCCCTCATCATTGCGAGAGACCCCACCCACCCATCGCACAGCCTCTTCAGTCTGCTGCCATCAGGGAGGAGGCTTCGCAGTCTCCAAGCAAGGACCAGCAGACTGAAGGACAGCTTCATTCCCCAAGCTGTCAGGGTATTGAACTCCCTCCCGACTCTGTCGACCCTCCCCTCTTCTGCCCCACGCACCTGATCTGGGAATCACCCCCCCAGTTCTCCTCCCTTCATCTACCTCATTATATTGTCTCTGTGAGGAATTGGTCTCCCCTCTTACAGACTCTTTTTTTGCACACACTCTTATAATCTTATTTTATACCTGCACTGACTTAAATCTGAAATTGCACTATTGTTACTATTGTTTGCACTATTTGCCATCGCCACTTTACCTCTATAATTCACTTTATCCATCTTTTTTTATCTTTCTTCTGTTGTTGTTACTGTTAAACTTTTGTTGTTATTGTTTTGTTGTTGTTAGGCACCTAGGGTCTGAGAGTCATAGAATTTCAATTCTCTGTATGTATGTACTGTACGTATGGCAGAATTCACAATAAAGCTGACTTTGACCTCAGAGCAGATGCGGATGAAGCTCACGTTGAGCATTTACTGTAAATCGAGACCGGCGGATCACGTGTAAATGAACACAGCACTGCGCTTCGCTCTGAAACACGCGGCGCTGCGCTTCGCTCTGAAACACGCGGCGCTGCGCTTCGCTCTGAAACACGCGGCGCTGCGCTTCGCTCTGAAAAAAGTTTAACAACTACAAAAAATATTTTGGGGCCCTATGTTGTTTTCAAATTTCATTTTATTTTTACCAAAATCCTGTGTTTTCCATTTTTGGGTGAACTATATATTCACATGAGGGCGAGTAATTGATAACAGATTTGTTTGAGTGAACTGTCCCTTTAAGTGATTGACCCTTTCGATTTATTCATCCAAAATGACAAATTCTGCATCATTCCACATTATACAGTAAATTCCATTTTTATGAATGGATTCTGTGATTGCGTGCACGTTTTCTGCATCGTGGAAATGATAGAGCCCTGATATAATGCCATTATATTGAATTTAAGACTTTCTGCTCCAATCTAAGACATTAAAGGCACAATATGTAATTAAAAAAAAGAAAATAATAATTTTTAAAGGCGTGTCTTGACTCGAGTGGGCGGGGCTTTTATTCTGCCGCGAGCGCTTCCTCTTCTTCCGCTCATGCGTGTGTGTTTGATCATATCACACACATGTGAGTGTGTTAAAGTGATGTTATAATGCTACTCGGCGCTACTATGAGATGCTTGTTCACACTGCAGTGAGCGAGATCATATTAGGCATGGTAAAACATGTGCGGTAAATCAACAACACCAGATTTACACAATCAGACTAACTGTGTTGAGCTGGAGAACAATCATTAGTTTCTGTCCATCACTGATCCAAACAGTGTCTAATAAAACACATCAGATATTAAAGCGGCTTTGTGTTGCCATGGTTACTACACAATAACACCGGAGGTCGGTGTATTCGGTGTAATAACACTCTGTATTCAGACAGCAATAAAGTCACCGACTAACCTCTGTAAATGATGAGAATACTTCATGTCCCCATTAGAAACAATTACTGTCCGAATAGGACTTAAGCCATATTGCGATTTCGGTTTTATTTGCAGCTTAAGTTGTTCTAAGGAGCACCCAAACTGAGCTGGAATAACATAAGCGTGTGATGTGGAGCGCCCTACACGTCTTGCTCCCTATTCAATGCACTCAAATCACTCGAGTTTAGCATGTGGATGTCCCATCAGGACACGTGTGATGCTGTTCCGTCAATGAGAGTGCATCTCAGAAGGCAAGACTCACGTGGAGGTGATGGTCCGGAACCGCTCCTGTCCTGCCGTATCCCAAATCTGCAGCTTGACTTTCTCCCCGTTTATTTCCACCGTGCGAATCTTAAAGTCCACGCCGATCGTGGTGATGTAGCTGCCTGCAACGACACACATAAATCAGCATAAAAATCCCAACATAAGCACAATGCTGCTGATCGTGACCGTACTGTGGCATCCATATCTATAAACACTTTGTACTTGCGTCTGAGTTAATGTTTGTTAAAAACACGTGACGTGTTGATCCTACCAGAAAACGTGTTATCAGCAAATCTCAGCAGTAAACTGCTTTTGCCAACACCTGAGGAAAGAAACACACATTACAGCTTCACACTGAATACATGACATTCATAAGCTCTGTGCTCATTGTGTTTCAAAGTCATTATCACACACACACACACGCACACGCGCGCACACACACACACACACATACATGCATACACACACACACACACGCACATTACCTAATATGACTTAAGACCTGCAATGTTGCCAGAATTATAATCATACACTGTTTGTTTGTCGGCCAGAGGAGAACTGGCACCCCGACTGAGCCTGGTTTCTCCCAAGGTTTTTTTCTCCATTCTGACCCTGAAGGAGTTTTGGTTCCTTGCCACCGTTGCCTCTGGCTTTTGGCTTGCTCAGTTGGGGACTCCTAAATCTCATCTATATTACCGATCTGCCCGCATTGACACTATATGATACTGAAATGAGCTGG
The DNA here is from genome assembly GCA_018749465.1 of Paracanthobrama guichenoti. Classification (NCBI taxonomy): domain Eukaryota; kingdom Metazoa; phylum Chordata; class Actinopteri; order Cypriniformes; family Gobionidae; genus Paracanthobrama; species Paracanthobrama guichenoti. The sequence goes on from JAGHMJ010000029.1 coordinate 4,597,582, forward strand.
ATAACATCACCGTTTCACCAGAACGGCTGTACAAATTCTGTTGCATTATTTTCCTGTTAACAATGTGAAGCTGCTGTGAAACAATTGGACTTGTTAAAAGCGCTATATAAATAAAGGTGATTTGACTAGACACACTCACACACACATACATACACACACACATATATATACACACACACACACACACACACATATATATATACACACACACACACACACATATATATATGAATACACAAATATACACACACACACACATATATACACACACACATATACATACACACACACACACACACATATATGCATACACAAATATACACACACACACAAACATACATACACTCAGCTAAAGGATTATTAGGAACACCTGTTCAATTTCTCAATCAATTATCTAATCAACCAATCACATGGCAGTTGCTTCAGTGCATTTAGGGGTGTGGTCCTGGTCAAGACAATCTCCTGAACTCCAAACTGAATGTCAGAATGGGAAAGAAAGGGGATTTAAGCAATTTTGAGCGTGGCATGGTTGTTGGTGCCAGACGGGCCGGTCTGAGTATTTCACAATCTGCTCAGTTACTGGGATTTTCATGCACAACCATTTCTAGGGTTTACAAAGAATGCTGTGAAAAGGGAAAAACATCCAGTATGCGGCAGTCCTCCATCCATCCATCCATTATCTTCCGCTTATCCGGGGCCGGGTCGCGGGGGCAACAGTCTAAGCAGAGACGCCCAGACTTCCCTCTCCCTAGCCACTTCCTCCAGCTCTTCCGGGGGAACCCCGAGGTGTTCCCAGGCCAGCCGGGAGACATAATCCCTCCAGCGTGTCCTAGGTCTTCCCGGGGCCTCCTCGGTGGGACATGCCCAAACACCTCCCGGGAAGGCGTCCAGGAGGCATCCGAAATAGATGCCCGAGCCACCTCAACTGGCTCCTCTCGATGTGGAGGAGCAACGGCTCTACTCTGAGCTCCTCCCGAGTAACTGAGCTTCTCACCCTATCTCTGAGGGAGCGCCCAGCAACCCTGCGGAGAAAGCTCATTTCGGCCTCCTGTATCCGGGATGTTGTCCTTTCGGTCATGACCCACAGCTCATGACCATAGGTGAGAGTAGGAACGTAGATTGACCGGTAAATCGAGAGCGTCGCCTTACAGCTCAGCTCCTTCTTCACCACGACAGACCGGTACATCGACCGCATTACTGCAGAAGCTGCACCGATCCGTCTGTCAATCTCCCGTTCCATCCTTCCCTCACTCGTGAACAAGACCCCAAGATACCTGAACCACCTGAGGCAAAATCTCTCCACCTGCGGCAGTCCTGTGGGAGAAAATGCCTTGTTGATGCTAGAGGTCAGAGGAGAATGGGCCGACTGATTCAAGCTGATAGAAGAGCAACTTTGACTGAAATAACCACTCGTTACAACCGAGGTATGCAGCAAAGCATTTGTGAAGCCACAACACACACAACCTTGAGGCGGATGGGCTACAACAGCAGAAGACCCCACCGGGTACCACTCATCTCCACTACAAATAGGAAAAAGAGGCTACAATTTGCACGAGCTCACCAAAATTGGACAGTTGAAGACTGGAAAAATGTTGCCTGGTCTGATGAGTCTCGATTTCTGTTGAGACATTCAGATGGTAGAGTCAGAATTTGGCGTAAACAGAATGAGAACATGGATCCATCATGCCTTGTTACCCCTGTGCAGGCTGGTGGTGGTGGTGTAATGGTGTGGGGGATGTTTTCTTGGCACACTTTAGGCCCCTTAGTGCCAATTGGGCATCGTTTAAATGCCACGGCCTACCTGAGCATTGTTTCTGACCATGTCCATCCCTTTATGACCACCATGTACCCATTCTCTGATGGCTACTTCCAGCAGGATAATGCACCATGTCACAAAGCTCTAATCATTTCAAATTGGTTTCTTGAACATGACAATGAGTTCACTGTACTAAAATGGCCCCACAGTCACCAGATCTCAACCCAATAGAGCATCTTTGGGATGTGGTGGAACGGGAGCTTCGTGCCCTGGATGTGCATCCCACAAATCTCCATCAACTGCAAGATGCTATCCTATCAATATGGGCCAACATTTCTAAAGAATGCTTTCAGCACCTTGTTGAATCAATGCCATGTAGAATTAAGGCAGTTCTGAAGGCGAAAGGGGGTCAAACACAGTATTAGTATGGTGTTCCTAATAATCCTGACAGGTGAGTGTATACATACACATATACACACACACACACACACACACACACATACATACGTATACACACACCGACACAAATAGACACATAAACACACACACACACACATATACATACACAAATATACACACATCAGTACAAACATATCAATAGAGTAAAAGTATTTCTCCTCATAAGTAAATGCTTAATATTTAATCCCACATTTGGTGTATTTTGTTTGCTTATACGCCCATTCTGTCACTGACACTTCCAGTAATATGCCAATCACTGTAGCATATTCATATTTTACTTGAATAGATATTAAAAATTAATTTCAGAACACACCCAGACTGAATAACTGTTGACAGGCCCATTAACGTACATCAGTTAAAGCAGAGACAACAACATCCCTATCAATCGTGTCAAATGTCATTTACAAGCTATCAAATTACTCAACGTCTGCATTATAATGCATTATAGCCCGGCTTAAGTCGCTCTAGTCCATGTAAATGTCGTTGTAAGCGAGCCGAGGCCTGTTTCCGTCGCTCATCCTCGGTGTTTCCTTACCGCTGTCCCCGATGATGAGCAGCTTGAAGAGGTAATCATAGTCCCGCGCCATGGCTCGATTCCCCGCACACTGAGGCCGTCCAGGAACCGAAACCCTCCTGCTCCTGCTCTCCCGGCGGAGAGGCAGCCGTGTATGAGCTTTAACGTCTCCCCGGGTTTATTTTGAGCGGTTTGTGTGGTATCGGAGACTCACACACCCATCAACACACACACTCACACACGCACACACACACTCACTCACAGGATCTGATGCTGCTCGCAGCCGCTCAAACAAACCCCGCCCACTAGAACTCATGATGACTTACTGCGCAGGCGCACAAAACACGGCGGTAGTGCAGCAGAACTTCCAGCAGGGGGAGTTAAAGAGCCGTCCTATCTCATATCCTATCATATATATCACAATCATATACATGTATATAATTTTTTTTATTGGGATAATAAACCCCATTATATATCACAATCACAGGAATGATAGCTAATATCTGTAAAAAGACAAAAAGAAGTGATACCTGGCAAAAGAACAGTCATGTGTAAGATATTAGTGGACAATATTTCTGCTGCAGTGCCAGTTTGCGTGATGTTATCATGAAGATGTATCTGACAATCTGTAATATCCTCTGAGGAAATAGATATTTAAAAAATGCTTTTTAAAGCTTGCTCAAGTGGAGAGAGGAAGTGATACCAAAGACTAATCTATAAATAAATGATCATGAACTGCAGATTGTGTTTATGGATAATTGTTAATAAAAGAACCCTTCACTGGAGCTGATTATATATATGTGTGTGTGTGTGTGTGTGTGTGTGTGTGTGTGTGTGTGTGTGTGTGTGTGTGTGTGTGTGTGTGTGTGTCTAACATCATGGTGCCAGGACAACTGTCTCTCTCTGAATGTTGGCAAGACCAAAGAAATGATTGTGGACTTCAGGAAGAGACAGCAACGGACATACTCCCCCCTCATGATCAGCGGGTCACCAGTAGAGAGAGTGAGCAGCTTCAAGTACCTGGGAGTAAACATCTCCGAGGACCTGACCTGGACTGCTCACATTCAGACACAGGTGAAAAAAGCCAGGCAAAGACTGTACCACCTGCGCCAGCTGAGGAAATTCAGGGTTTCACCAGCTATCCTGAAAACTTTCTATTTAGGGGCGATAGAAAGTGTATTAACTCAGTGCATCACAGCGTGGTATGGGAACAGCACCAGTCATGACTGCAAAGCCCTGCAAAGAGTAGTGCGCTTATCCGAGCGTATCTCAGGGTCAGCTCTCCCATCTCTGCAGGACGTCTACACCAAACGCTGCAAAGGTAGAGCTACTAAGATCATCAAGGACTCTAATCACCCTGCAAACCCTCATTTCACGCTGCTACCATCTGGTAAGCGCTTCCGAAGCCTGATGGCCAAAACTGAGAGACTCAGGAGGAGCTTCTTCCCCCAGGCCATCAGACTCCTGAACTCAGTCACTTAACATCACGTGACTTCACGTCAGGATAAACATCGATACACTGACATTGCACTGCACTTTCTGTTCTCGTTGTTACTGTGTAACAACCTGTCATAAACCTGTTTGCACATTATACTCTTATACATTTGTTAACCACATATTTATAAGTCTACAGTTTACTCACTGCACAGTCTACTCCACTTATTTTATTCCACTTCTTTATTTATTTATTTATTTTTCTACTTGACTTGATTATTTATAATTCTACAGATATATATATATATAGTACTTTTTTATTCTATTTCTATTATAATTTCCTCCTTGTGTTTTTAACTGTGAATTTCCACTGTCCATGGAGCGGACCTGTTTTACATTTCACTGCCGGTTGTATATTCTGTATATAACTGTGTATGTGACAAATAAAACTCTTGAATCTTGAAGTGTGTGTGTGTGTGTGTGTGTGTGTGTGTGTGTGTGTGTGTGTGTGTGTGTGTGTGTGTGTGTGTGTGTGTGTGTGTGTGTGTGTGTGTGTGTGTGTGTGTGTGTGTGTGTGTGTGTGTGTGTGTGTGTGAGTGTGAGTGTGAGTGTGAGTGTGAGTGTGAGTGTGTGTGTGTGAGTGATGGGTAGGTTTAGGGTTAGGTGTAGTATGTGTGTGTGTGTGTGTGTGTGTGTGTGTGTGTGTGTGTGTGCGTGTATGGGTGCATGCGTGTGTGTGATGGGTAGGCTTAGGGGTAGGTGTACTGTGTGTGCGTGCGTGTGTGTTTGTGATAGCTAGGTTTAGGGGTAGGTGTAGTGTGTGTGGGTGTAGTGTGTGTGTGTTTGTGATAGCTAGGTTTAGGGGTAGGTGTAATGTGTGTGTGTGTGTGTGTGATGGGTAGGTTTAGGTGTGTGTGTGTGTGATGGGTAGGTTTAGGTGTGTGTGTGTGTGTGTGATGGGTAGGTTTAGGGGTAGGTGTAGTGTGTGTGTGTGATGGGTAGGTTTAGGTGTGTGTGTGTGTGTGTGTGTGTGATGGGTAGGTTTAGGGGTAGGTGTAGTGTGTGTGTGTGATGGGTAGGTTTAGGTGTGTGTGTGTGTGTGTGTGTGTGTGTGTGTGATGGGTAGGTTTAGGGGTAGGTGTAGTGTGTGTGTGTGATGGGTAGGTTTAGGTGTGTGTGTGTGTGTGTGTGTGTGTGTGTGATAGCTAGGTTTAGGGGTAGGTGTAGTGTGTGTGTGTGATGGGTAGGTTTAGGGGTAGTGTAGTGTGTGTGTGTGATGGGTAGGTTTAGGGGTAGTGTAGGGATAGAAAATACAGTTTGTACGGTATAAAAACCATTACGTCTATGGAATGTCCCCACAATTCACAAAAACAAATTAGTGTGTGTGTGTCACACAACATAACCACAGAGATTTGCATTGTGTACCTGAGAAGGTGGAAAATATTCAAATGCATAAAGGTTGGAAAGAACAAAAGCACCACAGTTTAATGATCTTATATGACGTGGAATCATCTCCATATTCTCCAAGCCAGAATTACTATATGTGCAAATGATCGGATCATAATAGAGACATGTAGACACTTTGTTTCTGTGACTCTTGAAATATTTCCTGATTGTTCATGTCTGTGCAAATCTCTGTTTTAGTTGATAATTTTTCCTAAAACGACAGATAGCAAGACTTAACGAGTGGCCTGATGGGTCACAGTCATAATTGTTACAGAAGTCATTGTGTGTCCACCCAGATTAACGTGATTATCACCAGAGCAACAGGGGATTTTCATGCATTCAGGTCATTTATTTACCCGTGAGAGGAAAAGCACAGAGTCTATCATGTCCTTTATCTTTTGCACCATGTCTCTTCTGGCCTAGCTGGGTCTTGGGGTCAGAAAGTCTCCAAAACTTGATCAGACCTCATCTATATGACCATGAGCTGTTCGGGAAGCGTGCAATAAAAAGCAATAGAAATACACAGAGACTTTGCAGGCGTTAATGGAGCGGTCAGTGGGTTTCATGAGCAGTGATGAGATCAAAATAAAGCTTTCTAGAAAAACACCGGACCTGGGTTTGGGGTAGACCATTTGAAAAGTACCAGTTTTCAATCTGTCAGACGCCACGGACCCCCAAATATGATCGTCCGGATGCGACAGACCCCCTTATATGATCGTCCCTATGTGACAGACCCCCTTATATGATCGTCCGGATGCGACAGACCCCCATATATGATCGTCCGGATGCGACAGACCCCCTTATATGATCGTCCCTATGTGACAGACCCCCTTATATGATCGTCCAGATGCGACAGACCCCCAAATATCATTCCTTTCTGTCCTTCTATCCGTGCAGACGTGTTTTCTCTCTGTTCCCTGCTGGCTCTCGCGCTGTTTTGTTTTGTCTAGTGTTTCGTCTCTTCTCTTCTCTGACTGCTGCTCTGCTGGACTCTTGAAAATACTGAAATGGAATTGATTAACTGGTCAATCAGCGCAATCGACAAGATTTTCTCACTAAGGAAGGGTGCCCCGGGAGAACCCACCTGCCCGGACGGGACCTTTGCCGCAGGGTACGTGAGGGACGCATGGAACAACTGGCAAGTCCTGTGCCTGGAGGCTCTGTCCGTGGAGGATGCGGAAGATTTATACATGATTGGATTATTGATGGCGGGTTCCTATTCTTTGGCTTTGGGATTGCCCTGACCTATCGGAAGATTGGTAAGACAGCTGCAAGCAAATTCACCCAGCCGCTGTCTGTGGAAATTAAAGAATGCTTCGGGGTTATGTGTGACCGTTTGAAGGAATTAGATCAGAAAGTGATAGGAATTGAGGAACTGAACCGTAACAAACGCAGTCCGGACTGCGGATACGCAGGGTAGAGTGGGCTCTATCGGGGGTCAGATCGGTGAACTTTTACGGACTGTAACCGGTCTGGCCATGAGGCTGGACGTAATGTCTAGGGAAACTGCACAGACCGGACGCGAATGCTGAGGACCAGATCTGATTGATTGATTATGATCCGGACAAATTACCGAAGATCATCAAATGGATTAAAAAATAATAAATTGTATTTGCCTGACCTAATCAACTAGCCCAACGAACCTCACTTGGTCCCTATCTCTCGGTTGGGAGGTCAGCCGGGCAGCTGTCTGCTATCTTCCCTGTGCACTGCCTTATCTCCTTCAAGGACAAACCATAGAACTGAACTCGAAAACATCTGAAGTTATGGCTAACATTCTCACACAACACAATCTCAGACTCACTCGCACCATACACAACCTACCCGATCCCACCCCTCCAACCGTCTGCCTGTTTATCTATCTCCTCTCCCACTCCATACAAAAAATCCCATCACGTGACCACGTGTACTGTGTCATGTTTATGTTTATGTTTATGTTTTGTTGTGTTTGCTATGTAATGCTTGCTAAATTGCATTCTTGTATTTCTGGAGAGCGTAGGGCGGCGCCTGAATAATCGGCTGCGGCCCGGAGGCTTGCTCCAAACTTCATTTCGTTATACTGTACTTGTACATGTGTAATGACGAATAAACTTCAACTTCAACTTCAACTTCAACTTCAAATACGATCGTCCAGATGCGACAGACCCCCATATACGATCGTCCAGATGCGACAGACCCCCATATACGATCGTCCCGATGCGACAGACCCCATATACGATCATCCCGATGCGACAGACCCCCATATACGATCGTCCCTATGCGACAGACCCCCATATACGATCGTCCCTATGCGACAGACCCCCATATATGATCGTCCGGATCGACAGACCCCATATATGATCGTCCGGATGCGACAGACCCCCATATATGATCGTCCGGATCGACAGACCCCATATCGATCGTCCCTATCGACAGACCCCATATACGATCGTCCCTATGCGACAGACCCCATATACGATAGTCCCAATGCGACAGACCCCCATATACGATCGTCCCTATGCGACAGACCCCCATATACGATCGTCCCTATCGCGACAGACCCCATATCACGATCGTCCCTATGCGACAGACCCCATATACGATCGTCCCTATCGACAGACCCCATATACGATCGTCCCTATGCGACAGACCCCATATCGATCGTCCAGATCGACAGACCCCATATACGATCGTCCCTATGTGACAGACCCCATATACGATCGTCCCTATCGACAGACCCCATATCACGATCGTCCCCATGCGACAGACCCCATATACGATCGTCCCTATGTGACAGACCCCCATATATGATCGTCCCTATGCGACAGACCCCCATATACGATCGTCCCTATGCGACAGACCCCATATACGATCGTCCCTATCGACAGACCCCATATACGATCGTCCAGATGCGACAGACCCCATATACGATCGTCCTATCGCGACAGACCCCATATACGATCGTCCCTATCGACAGACCCCCCATATATGATTGTCCCTATGTGACAGACCCCCATATATGATCGTCCGGATGCGACAAATCCCATATATGATCGTCCCTATCGACAGACCCCATATATGATCGTCCCTATCGACAGACCCCCATATACGATCGTCCCTATGCGACAGACCCCCATATACGATCGTCCCTATCGACAGACCCCATATCGATCGTCCCTATCGACAGACCCCATATCACGATCGTCCTATGCGACAGACCCCCATATACGATCGTCCCTATGCGACAGACCCCCATATACGATCGTCCCTATGCGACAGACCCCCATATATTTATTTATATAGCGCTTTTAACAAGTCCAATTGTTTCAAAGCAGCTTCACATTGTTAACAGGAAAATAATGCAACAGAATTTGTACAGCCGTTCTGGTGAAACGGTGATGTTATCCAGCTCATTTCAGTATCATATAGTGTCAATGCGGGCAGATCGGTAATATAGATGAGATTTAGGAGTCCCCAACTGAGCAAGCCAAAAGCCAGAGGCAACGGTGGCAAGGAACCAAAACTCCTTCAGGGTCAGAATGGAGAAAAAAAAAAACCTTGGGAGAAACCAGGCTCAGTCGGGGTGCCAGTTCTCCTCTGGCCGACCAACAAACAGTGTATGATTATAATTCTGGCAACATAGCAGGTCTTAATTCATATTAGGCAAATAGATATTCATAAGATTATTCGAAAGATTGGAGTCATCACACCGAAGACGGGTTTAATGAGGATGTCGTGTCGATGCAGCATTTACGGGGGGAGTTTATTTGACATGTTCTCTGCAGACATTTCAGGGATGCGTTGGTCATGTCCAGGCGCTGGTCCACCATCTGATCTGGATACGGCCCGGATCCGGCTGACTGCAGTAAACCTCGGGATAAACAGAGAGACTAACATTAGCGTAGATGCCATTCTTCTTATGATGTAACAAGTACATCAGGTGTTATGGGAAGTGTTCCCGGTTCCGGCTGACCTAGTTAATGCAGCCTAACAATCATTTACTGATTTGAATAATAGAGATTGATAATGTTTTATGTGTAAGCCATAGTAAAGAGATGCGTTTTTAGTCTAGATTTAAACTGACAGAGTGTGTCTGCTTCCCGAACAATGCTAGGAAGACTGTTCCAGAGTTTAGGCGCTAAATAGGAAAGAGTTAAGAGCTCGCTCAAGTACTGGGGAGCTAAACCATTTAGTGCTTTGTAAGTAATAAGCAAGATTTAAAAATGTATATGATGTTTATTAGGGAGCCAGTGCAGTGTTGACAGAACCGGGCTAATATGGTCATACTTCCTGGTTCTAGTAAGAGCTCGAGCTGCTGTGTTTGGACCAGCTGGAGTTTGTTTATTAAGCGAGCAGGGCAACCACCCAGTAGAGCATTACAGTAATCTAGCCTTGAGGTCATGAATTAACTGTTCAGCATTTTGCATCGAAAGGATGTGCTGTAATTTATATATATTTTTAAGATGGTAGAATGCAGTTTTACAGATGTTAGAAACGTGGCTTTCAAATGAAAGATTGGTATCAAAGAGCACACCCAGGTTCCTCACTGACGACGAGGACTTGACAGAGCAGCCATCGAGTGTTAGACAGTATTCTAGGTTACTACGTGCAGAGATTTTTTTGTCCAATAATTAAAAATTCATTTTTTTCTGAATTAAGTTGCAGGAAATTACTAGACATCCAATGTTTTATATCAGCTATGCATTCCGTTAATCTTGTGAATTGGTAAGTTTCGTCAGGGCGTGAAGAAATATAGAACTGAGTATCGTCAGCATAACAGTGAAAACTAATGCCATGCTTCCTAATGATATCTCCCAGTGGTAACATGTACAGGGTGAAGAGCAACGGTCCTAGCACCGAGCCCTGCGGTACTCCATACTGAACTTGTGATCGGTGTGACATCTCTTCATTTACTGCTACAAACTGATAACGGTCAGATAAGTATGATTTAAACCATGCCAATGCAGTTCCACTAATGCCAACATAATTTGAGTCTATTCAAAAGAATGTTGTGGTCGATAGTATCGAATGCAGCGCTAAGATCGAGTAACACTAATAGAGAGATACAACCACGATCGGATGATAAGAGTAAATCATTTGTAACTCTGATGAGAGCAGTCTCAGTACTATGATACAGTCTAAATCCTGACTGGAAATCCTCACAGATACCATTTCTTTCTAAAAAGGAGCATAATTGTGAAGACACTGCCTTTTCCAGTGTTTTTGACAGGAAGGGTAGATTTGAGATCGGCCTATAATTGACTAATTCTGTAGGATCAAGTTGAGGTTTTTTAATAAGGTGGTTTGATAATAGCCAACTTAAAAGTTTTCGGTACATATCCTAATAACAAAGATGAGTTAATGATATTAAGAAGAGGATCTATGACCTCTGGTAGCATCTCTTTTAATAGCCTAGTCGGTATAGGGTCAGCATACATGTTGTTGATTTAGATGATTTAACGAGTTTAGCCAATTCTTCCTCTCCTATAGCAGTGAATGAGTGTGTGTGTGTGTCTTCCTCTCCTATAGCAGTGAATGAGTGTGTGTGTGTGTCTTCCTCTCCTATAGCAGTGAATGAGTGTGTGTGTGTGTCTTCCTCTCCTATAGCAGTGAATGAGTGTAATTTTTTCCTCAGTGACACAACAATGCTCTGTCTCATGTGTACGGTCCATCCGTTAGCCCAAGGACGGAATCTAACGGCCTGGTCGAAGGACTTCTGCGTGTCTGCCTTTTCAGCACTTCTGTTGGATTCACTGAATTTATGACCATCGAATTTTAAATCTGACTCTGATCTGACTCCAATTCTTTGTAACTTTGTTACATTTGTAACTTAACAGCTGATCATAAGTTTAGTTGTGATTTAATTTAGATCATTGATTTCTCTTAGTATATCTAATCATGCTTAGCGCCATGCTCCGGTCATGGGGTCCTCGGTATGAATCTGCCCTGACAGAAAGATTTACGGAAACTCCTACAAACTCCTCATGCGACACTACTAGAAATATGATTTCAGAAAGATATAGAATAAATCAAGATTAACATTTATTTTGGCCAGACAGAACTTAAAGAACATAATTAAACATGAATCCATGGTACACAACTTTCAGCATAAAAATATAAAATACAATTAAGTAATATGAAAATAGTTTCAAAGAGTCATATCTGACACACTACATACAGTGTGTGTGTGTGTGTGTGTGTGTGTGTGTGTGTGTGTGTGTGTGTGTGTGTGTGTGTGTGTGCGTGTGTGTGCGTGCCTCTCATGACACTGACACAACACTGTATGGGGGTTCTGTCTACAGAATGTTCCCCAATGGCAGCCCTGCTACCCTTCCTTAAATACCCAGACCAGGACAAAGGGTTGTAAATATTTGCAACACAAACACCTAGTTTGGGGGGAGAAGATCAGATATCTTTGGAGAGACCACTCAAAAAGGAGAACACAATTCTCATATGTTTCAATCTTTCTAACCCTATCAGTGACTTCAGTGATGTTGAGACCATTTTACCAATCGCACTATGACCTTTAAAAAGACACCAGACATGAAAGGGATAAAACAATAGATTCACAAGATAAATCATATGTAGTATATCTGCATTCTGGGACTTGAATCAGGGGGAAGGGGGAAAGGGAGGTAGAGAGGGGGAGAGGGTTTTGGTCAGGGCGGTGTCCTACAGTTTCTCTGTGAGATCTTCTCTTCAGATTGAGTTTGATTGTTTTAATGCAGGGCGCTGGATCTCAGCTTTTGTCTTAGCAGTAAAACCGCTCCTTACACATGTGACACTGTAGTAGACGGCTACATGGTTATAATTTTCTTCCTAATATTATCGATCTTACACGTAAAGAAGTTCATAAAGTCATTACTGCTGTGCTGTTTACAACCATCAGAAGTTGAAGCTTTACTTTTGGTTAACTTAGCCACTGTATCAAATAAATATATGATCGTCCGGATGCGACAGACCCCATATATGATCGTCCGGATGCGACAGACCCCATATATGATCGTCCCTATGCGACAGACCCCATATACGATCGTCCCTATGCGACAGACCCCATATCTACGATCGTCCCCTATCGACAGACCCCATATACGATCGTCCCTATGCGACAGACCCCATATACGATCGTCCCTATGCGACAGACCCCATATACGATCGTCCCGATGCGACAGACCCCATATACGATCGTCCCGATGCGACAGACCCCATATACGATCGTCCCGATCGACAGACCCCATATCGATCGTCCCTATGCGACAGACCCCATATCGATCGTCCAGATGCGACAGACCCCCATATACGATCGTCCAGATGCGACAGACCCCCATATACGATCGTCAGATGCGACAGACCCCATATATACGATCGTCCTATGCGACGACAGACCCCATATACGATCGTCCCTATGCGACAGACCCCCATATACGATCGTCCCTATGTGACAGACCCCATATATGATCGTCCAGATGCGACAGACCCCATATATGATCGTCCCTATGCGACAGACCCCATATACGATCGTCCAGATGCGACAGACCCCCATATACGATCGTCCCTATGCGACAGACCCCCATATACGATCGTCCTATCGACAGACCCCATATACGATCGTCCCTATGCGACAGACCCCATATATACGATCGTCCTATGCGACAGACCCCATATCGATCGTCCCTATGTGACAGACCCCATATCACGATCGTCCCTATGCGACAGACCCCATATATGATCGTCCCTATGCGACAGACCCCATATACGATCGTCCCTATGCGACAGACCCCATATACGATCGTCCCTATGCGACAGACCCCCATATACGATCGTCCCTATCGACAGACCCCATATACGATCGTCCCTATGTGACAGACCCCATATACGATCGTCCCTATCGACAGACCCCATATACGATCGTCC
>JAGHMJ010000029.1:4624150-4646650 GCA_018749465.1 Paracanthobrama guichenoti
CTTTTATGATGATATATGCACTTTTATGATGGATGGATGCACTTTATGATGGATAGATGCACTTTTTATGATGGATATATCCACTTTTATGATGGATGGATGCACTTTTATGATGGATGGATGCACTTTTTATGATGATAGATGCACTTTTATGATGATATATGCACTTTTATGATGATGGATGCACTTTATGATGGATTAACATATGCACTTTTATGATGGATTAGATGCACTTTTATGATGGATGAATGCAGTTTTATGATGATGGATTTTATGATAGATGCACTTTTATAATGGATAGATGCACTTATGATGATAGATGCACTTTTATGATGGATGGGATGCACTTTTATGATGGATGGATGCACTTTTATGATGGATGATAGATGCACTTTTATGATGGATGGATGCGCTTTTATGATGGATAGATGCATCTTTTATGATGGATAGATGCACTTTTATGATGATAGATGCACTTTTATGATGGATGGATAGATGCATCTTTTATGATGGATGGATGCACTTTATGGATGGATAGATGCACTTTTATGATGGATGGATGCACTTTTATGATGATAGATGCACTTTTTGATGGATGGATAGATGCACTTTTATGATGGATAGATGCACTTTTATGATGATAGATGCACTTTTATGATGGATAGATGCACTTTTATGATGATAGATGCACTTTTATGATGGATGTATGCACTTTTATGATGATAGATGCACTTTTATGATGGACATATGCACTTTTATGATGATAGATGCACTTTTATGATGGATGGATGCACTTTTATGATGGATGGATGCACTTTTATGATGATAGATGCACTTTTATGATGATAGATGGATGGATGCACACTTTATGATGGATAGATGCACTTTTAGGATGGATTGATGAACTTTTATGATGGATGGATGCACTTTTATGATGGATAGATGCACTTTTATGATGGATGTATGCACTTTTATGATGATAGATGCACTTTTATGATGATAGATGCACTTTATGATGATAGATGCACTTTTATGATGGATGGATGCACTTTTATGATGGATAGATGCACTTTTTATGATGGATAGATGCACTTTTATGATGGATGGATGCACTTTATGATGGATGATAGATGCACTTTATGATGGATGGATGCACTTTTATGATGGATTTTATGATGGATGGATGCACTTTTATGATGGATAGATGCACTTTTATGATGATAGATGCACTTTTATGATGGATGGATAGATGCACTTTATGATGGATGGATGCACTTTTATGATGGATGGATGCACTTTTATGATGATATATGCACTTTTATGATGGATGGATGCACTTTTATGATGGATGGATGCACTTTTATGATGATAGATGCACTTTTATGATGATATATGCACTTTTATGATGGATGGATGCACACTTTATGATGATAGATGCACTTTTGATGGATGATGGATGAATGCACTTTTATGATGGATTGATGCACTTTTATGATGGATAGATGCACTTTTATGATGATATATGCACTTTTATGATGATGGATGCACTTTTATGATGGATGGATGCACTTTTATGATGATGATATGATGACTTTTGCCTTTGCCATGGATGGATGCACTTTTTATGATGGATGGATGCACTTTTATGATGGATGATGCACTTTTATGATGGATAGATGCACTTTTATGATGATAGATGCACTTTTATGATGATATATGCACTTTTATGATGGATGGATGCACTTTTATGGATGGATAGATGCACTTTTATGATGGATGGATGCACTTTATGATGATAGATGCACTTTTATGATGGATGGATAGATGCACTTTTTTATGATGGATAGATGCACTTTTATGATGATAGATGCACTTTATGATGGACATATGCACTTTTATGATGATAGATGCACTTTTATGATGGATGTATGCACTTTATGATGATAGATGCACTTTTATGATGGATATATGCACTTTTATGATGATAGATGCACTTTTATGATGGATGGATGCACTTTTATGATGGATGGATGCACTTTTATGATGATAAGATGCACTTTTATGATGATATATGCACTTTATGATGGATGGATGCACTTTTATGATGGATGAATGCAGTTTTAGGATGGATTGATGAACTTTTATGATGGATGGATGCACTTTTATGATGATAGATGCACTTTTATGATGGATAGATGCACTTTTATGATGGATGGATGCACTTTTATGATGATAGATGCACTTTTATGATGATAGATGCACTTTTATGATGGATGGATGCACTTTTATGATGATAGATGCACTTTTATGATGGATAGATGCACTTTTATGATGGATGGATGCACTTTTATGATGGATGATAGATGCACTTTTATGATGGATGGATGCACTTATATAGATTTTATGATGGATAGATGCACTTTTATGATGGATAGATGCACTTTTATGATGATAGATGCACTTTTTATGATGGATGGATAGATGCACTTTTATGATGGATGGATAGATGCACTTTTATGATGGATAGATGCACTTTTATGATGATAGATGCACTTTTATGATGGATGGATAGATGCACTTTTATGATGGATAGATGCACTTTATGATGATAGATGCACTTTTATGATGGATAGATGCACTTTTATGATGATATATGCACTTTTATGATGGATGGATGCACTTTATGATGGATGGATGCACTTTTATGATGGACATATGCACTTTTATGATGATAGATGCACTTTTATGATGATATATGCACTTTTATGATGATATATGCACTTTTATGATGGATGGATGCGCACTTTTATGATGGATGGATGCACTTTTATGATGGACATATGCACTTTTATGATGATAGATGCACTTTTATGATGATATATGCACTTTTATGATGATATATGCACTTTTATGATGGATGGATGCACTTTTATGATGGATAGATGCACTTTTATGATGGACATATGCACTTTTATGATGATAGATGCACTTTTATGATGATAGATGCACTTTTATGATGATATATGCACTTTTATGATGGATGGATGCACTTTTATGATGATAGATGCACTTTTATGATGGATGGATGCACTTTTATGATGGATAGATGCACTTTTATGATGATAGATGCACTTTTATGATGATATATGCACTTATGATGGATGGATGCACTTTTATGATGGATGGATGCACTTTTATGATGATAGATGTACTTTTATGATGGATAGATGCACTTTTATGATGATATATGCACTTTTATGATGGATGGATGCACTTTTATGATGGATGGATGCACTTTTATGATGATAGATGCACTTTTATGATGATATATGCACTTTTATGATGGATGGATGCACTTTATGATGATATATGCACTTTTATGATGATAGATGCACTTTTATGATGGATGAATGCAGTTTTATGATGGATAGATGCACTTTATGATGATAGATGCACTTTTATGATGATATATGCACATGATATATGATGGGATGGATGCACTTTTATGATGATATATGCACTTTTATGATGGATGGATGCACTTTTATGATGGATGGATGCACTTTTATGATGGATATATGCACTTTTATGATAATGGATGCACTTTTATGATGATAGATGCACTTTTATGATGATATATGCACTTTTATGATGATATATGCACTTTTATGATGGATATATGCACATTTATGATGGATGGATACACTTTTATGATGGATAGATGCACTTTTATGATGGATGGATGCACTTTTATGATGATATATGCACTTTTATGATGGATAGATGCACTTTTATGATGATATATGCACTTTTATGATGATAGATGCACTTTTATGATGATAGATGCACTTTTATGATGGATAGATGCACTTTTATGATGGATGGATGCACTTTATGATGATATATGCACTTTTATGATGATAGATGCACTTTTATGATGGATGAATGCAGTTTTATGATGGATTGATGCACTTTTATAATGGATAGATGCACTTTTATGATGATATATGCACTTTTATGATGATATATGCACTTTTATGATGGATGGATGCACTTTTATGATGGATATATGCACTTTTATGATAATGGATGCACTTTTATGATGATAGATGCACTTTTTGATGGATATATGCACTTTTATGATGATAGATGCACTTTTATAATGGATGGATGCACTTTTATGATGGATATATGCACTTTTATGATGATAGATGCACTTTTATGATGATAGATGCACTTTTATGATGGATGGATGCACTTTTATGATGGATATATGCACTTTTATGATGATAGATGCACTTTTATAATGGATGGATGCACTTTATGATGATAGATGCACTTTTATGATGATATATGCACTTTTATGATGGATGGATGCACTTTTATGATGGATATATGCACTTTTATGATGATATATGCACTTTTATGATGGAGTGATGCACTTTTATGATGGATATATGCACTTTTATGATGATAGATGCACTTTTATGATGATATATGCACTTTTATGATGGATGGATGCACTTTTATGATGATAGATGCACTTTTATGATGGATTGATGCACTTTTATGATGGATGGATGCACTTTTATGATGGATATATGCACTTTTATGATGATAGATGCACTTTTATGATGATAGATGCACTTTTATGATGGATATATGCACTTTTATGATGGATGGATGCACTTTTGGATGATGATATATGCACTTTTATGATGATAGATGCACTTTTATGATGATAGATGCACTTTTATGATGATATATGCACTTTTATGATGGATGGATGCACTATTATGATGATAGATGCACTTTTTATGATGGATTGATGCACTTTATGATGGATGGATGCACTTTTATGATGGATGGATGCACTTTTATGATGATATATGCACTTTTATGATGATATATGCACTTTTATGATGGATGGATGGATGCACTTTTATGATGGATATATGCACTTTTATGATAATGGATGCACTTTTATGACGATAGATGCACTTTTATAATGGATGGATGCACTTTTATGATGATAGATGCACTTTTATGATGGAGTGATGCACTTTTATGATGGATGGATGCACTTTTATGATGGATGGATGCACTTTTATGATTGATAGATGCACTTTTATGATGATATATGCACTTTTATGATGATAGATGCACTTTTATGATGGATGGATGCACTTTTATGATGATAGATGCACTTTTATGATGGAGTGATGCACTTTTATGATGGATATATGCACTTTTATGATGATAGATGCACTTTTATGATGATAGATGCACTTTTATGATGATATATGCACTTTTATGATGGATGGATGCACTTTTATGATGATAGATGCACTTTTATGATGGATTGATGCACTTTATGATGGATGGATGCACTTTTATGATGATAGATGCACTTTTATGATGGATTGATGCACTTTTATGATGGATGGATGCACTTTTATGATGATATATGCACTTTTATGATTGATAGATGCACTTTTATGATGATAGATGCACTTTTATGATGGATGGATGCACTTTATGATGGATGGATTCACTTTTATGATTGATAGATGCACTTTTATGATGATAGATGCACTTTTATGATGGATGGATGCACTTTGATGATGATAGATGCACTTTTATGATGGATGGATGCACTTTTATGATGGATATATGCACTTTTATGATGATAGATGCACTTTTATGATGATAGATGCACTTTTATGATGGATGGATGCACTTTTATGATGATAGATGCACTTTTATGATGGATTGATGCACTTTTATGATGGATGGATGCACTTTTATGATGATAGATGCACTTTTATGATGGATTGATGCACTTTTATGATGGATGGATGCACTTTTATGATGATATATGCACTTTTATGATGGATGGATGCACTTTATGATGATAGATGCACTTTTATGATGGATTGATGCACTTTTATGATGGAGTGATGCACTTTTATGATGGATGCACTTTTATGATGGATAGATGCACTTTTATGATGGATGGATGCACTTTTATGATGATATATGCACTTTTATGATGATAGATGATAGATGCACTTTTATGATGATATATGCACTTTTATGATGGATGGATGCACTTTTATGATGGATATATGCACTTTTTATGATAATGGATGCACTGTTATGATGATATATGCACTTTTATGATGATAGATGCACTTTTATGATGATATATGCACTTTTATGATGATAGATGCACTTTTATGATGGATAGATGCACTTTTATGATGATAGATGCACTTTTATGATGGATATATGCACTTTTATGATGGATGGATGCACTTTTATGATGGATAGATGCACTTTATGATGGATAGATGCACTTTTATGATGGATAGATGCACTTTTATGATGGATGGATGCACTTTTATGATGATAGATGCACTTTTATGATGGAGTGATGCACTTTTATGATGGATGGATGCACTTTTATGATGATAGATGCACTTTTATGATGATAGATGCACTTTTTATAATGGATGGATGCACTTTTATGATGATAGATGCACTTTTATGATGGAGTGATGCACTTTTATGATGATAGATGCACTTTTATGATGATATATGCACTTTTATGATGGATGGATGCACTTTTATGATGGATAGATGCACTTTTATGATGGATAGATGCACTTTTATGGACTTCAAAAACAGAGTAACATTCACTGCCATTATAAAGCGTGGAAGAGCCAGGACATTTTTACTATAACTCTGATTGTGTTTATCAGACAGAAGAATGTCATACACACCTAGGATGACTTGAGGGGGAGTAAATCATGGGGTCATTACAATTTTTGTCTGAACTATCCCTGTAAGTGAGCATGTGATGTGTGTGTTGCGGAGGGCTCTTACTGCAGTCGCGGCGGGCTGGTGTCCGGGGCTGAGCGCAGTCTGCAGGAGAGCAGGTGCCGCTGGTGCTCGTGCCTCAGGCGGATGTTCTCGGCGCGCAGCTCCGACACGCGCTGCTCCAGCTCCAGGATGCGCCTCTTCTGCCGCTCCAGCAGCGTCTGCTGGGTCTCGATGATCGCGTTCAGCTCCTTCAGATAGCCCGCTGCTGCCTTCGTCGGGTGCTCGGTCCGGCTGTCCATCTATGCTCACTGAACCGCACCAACCCGAGTCAAATAGAGAGGAGCGCACGTCCCGCAACCAGCCATGCTCGTGTCAAACACGACTCTGCGTCTCATGCGGTGCCACTAAAGGTTACATATCGTTTCCATCACAGTTCTGGAAGGAGTTAGTGGTTCAGAGCAGAATATTAAATCCGCTGGCACTTCAGTGGTGACGCAGTAACGCAGCTGCTGTCTACAATAAACCCGCCGCACGCATAAACAAAGGCTTTGATTGGTCCACTGCTTGTCTACGTGTTGGACGCTGGCAGTGCTGCAGCATCTTTACACATCGCTACTGCTAGATGTGTTTAACTGGGATGTGCGTTATTTCTGCAGAGAGGAAACAACACAGATGTATCACAATCCTGACACAGCAGTCAATGCCTCAACACATCTAATTATTTTTTGGTATTTGTCGCAGTGTTATCAGAAAACTAGCCACGTTTCAATTCTACACCTAAAGCTGTGATGCCATTATACTGATTTATTTTTACACGCCCATTTACATTTTATTGCCAAAACCTCAGTGACTAACAGAAATAAAAAAGGAGAGAGGGCATCCTTGCCTAATGCCACAATGAATATCAAACCTTGTGGAGTACAAAACCGATTCCAAAAAGTTGGGACACTGTACAAACTGTGAATAAAAACAGAATGCAATGATGTGGAAGTTTCAAATTTCAATATTTTAATCAGAATACAACATAGATGACATATCAAATGTTTAAACTGAGAAAATGTATCATTTAAGGGAAAATAAGTTGATTTAAAATTTCATGGCATCAACACATCTCAAAAAAGTTGGGACAAGGCCATGTTTCCCACTGTGTGGCATCCCCTCTTCTTTTCCTAACAGTCTGCAAACGTCTGGGGACTGAGGAGACAAGCTGCTCAAGTTTAGGAATAGGAATGTTGTCCCATTCTTGTCTAATACAGGCTTCTAGTTGCTCAACTGTCTTAGGTCTTCTTTGTGGCATCTTCCTCTTTATGATGCGCCAAACTTGACATGTTCCGAGCGAGTTCAGCTGACGTAAACGAGTTCACGGACGTGGCGCTTTGCTTCATCAACATGCTTACAGAGCAAGCCACGCAAACAATAACAATAACGTCCTTCTCAAATCACAAACCGTGGGTGGACAATTCAATCCGTGCTGCAGTGAACACACGCGACCAAGCCGCCATAATGCCGGTCTCCTATCAGGGGACATGACTGAATACAGATCGTCCTGCTATGCTCTCAGACGCGCAGTTAAAGCCGCAAAACTCCGTTACAAAGACCAAGTGGAGTCTCATTTCCAACTCAACGACTCGCGGTGCATGTGGCAGGGTCTGAGGTCCATCTGCTCTTTTGGATCTGAATCCTCTGCAGAGGTCAGAGCTGATCCGTCGCTTGTGAATGAGTTAAACTCTTTCTACGCTAACCGCGGCAACGCGACTCAGCCAAGTGGCGCGTTAGAGGAAATTACTCAGAGCAGCAACAACCACGTGATCTCTGTCTCGGAGGATGAAGTTCGAGAGCACTCTGCCGCAGGACGCCAGGAAAGCTGCCGGCCGGATGGTATTTCAGGTCGTGTTCTGCGTCCTGTGCTGATCAGCTCGCCGGTTGTTTACATCTATCTTTAATGAGTCCTCGCTACATCTGTGGTCCCCACCTCCTTCAAAAATCCACCATCATCCCTGTCCCTAAGAACAGTAAACCCTCTTGCCTAAATGACTATCGTCCAGTGGCTCTCACGTCTATAGTCATGAAGGGCTTTGAGAGACTCATTAAAAACACCATTTGCTCCTTCATCCCTGACACTTTGGACCCTCTTCAGTTTGCCTATCGTCCCAATAGATCGACTGAAGATGCCATCTCTCATGTCCTCCACTCTCCCTCACTCACATCGACAGCAAAAGTGGGAACTACGTAAGGCTGCTATTTATTGACTATGCAATATAATGTGCAAACAGGTTTATAACAGGTTGTTACACAGTAACAACGAGAACAGAAAGTGCAGTGCAATGACAGTATGTTTATCCTGAAGTGAAGTCACGTGATGTTAAGTGACTGAGTTCAGGAGTCTGATGGCCTGGGGGAAGAAGCTCCTCCTGAGTCTCTCAGTTTTGGCCATCAGGCTTCGGAAGCGCTTACCAGATGGCAGCAGCGTGAAATGAGGGTTTGCAGGGTGATTAGAGTCCTTGATGATCTTAGTAGCTCTACCTTTGCAGCGTTTGGTGTAGACGTCCTGCAGAGACGGGAGAGCTGACCCTGAGATACGCCCGGATAAGCGCACGACTCTTTGCAGGGCTTTGCGGTCATGACTGGTGCTGTTCCCATTCCACGCTGTGATGCACTGAGTTAATCAAATCAAATCAAATCACCTTTATTTATATAGCGCTTTTAACAAGTCCAATTGTTTCAAAGCAGCTTCACATTGTTAAAAGTAAAATAATGCAACAGAATTTGTACAGCCGTTCTGGTGAAACGGTGATGTTATCCAGCTAATTTCAGTATCATATAGTGTCAATGCAGGCAGATCGGTAATATAGAAGAAATTTAGGTGTCCCCAACTGAGCAAGCCAAAAGCCAGAGGCAACGGTGGCAAGGAACCAAAACTCCTTCAGGATCAGAATGGAGAAAAAAACCTTGGGAGAAACCAGGCTCAGTCGGGTGCCAGTTCTCCTCTGGCCGATTTAACAAACAGTGTATGATTATAATTCTGGCAACATAGCAGGTCTTAATTCATATTAGGCAAATAGATATTTGTTAGATTATTCGAGAGATTGGAGTCATCACGCCGAAGACGGGTTTAATGAGGATGTCGTGTCGATGCAGCATTTACGGGGGGAGTTTATTTGACATGTTCTCTGCAGACACTTCAGGGATGCGTTGGTCATGTCCAGGCGCTGGTCCACCATCTGATCTGGATACGGCCTGGATCTGGCTGACTGCAGTAAACCTCGGTATAAACAGAGAGACTAACATTAGCGTAGATGCCATTCTTCTTATGATGTAACGAGTACATCAGGTGTTATGGAAGTGTTCCCGGTTCCGCTGACCTAGTTAATGCAGCCTAACAATCATTTACTGATTTGAATAATAGAGATTGATAATGTTTATGTAAGCCATAGTAAAGAGATGCGTTTTTAGTCTAGATTTAAACTGACAGAGTGTGTCTGCTTCCCGAACAATGCTAGGAAGACTGTTCCAAAGTTTAGGCGCTAAATAGGAAAAGGATCGACCGCCTGCAGTTGATTTTGATATTCTAGGTATTATCAACTGGCCAGAGTTTTGAGACCGCAATAGACGTGATGGAGTATAATGCGTTAAGAGTTCGCCAAATACTGGGGAGCTAAACCATTTAGTGCTTTGTAAGTAATAAGCAAGATTTTAAAATTTATTCGATGTTTAATAGGAGCCAATGAAGTGTTGACAGAACCGGGCTAATACACTTTCTATCGCCCCTAAATAGAAAGTTTTCAGGATAGCTGGTGAAACCCTGAATTTCCTCAGCTGGCGCAGGTGGTACAGTCTTTGCCTGGCTTTTTCACCTGTGTCTGAATGTGAGCAGTCCAGGTCAGGTCCTCGGAGATGTTTACACCCAGGTACTTGAAGCTGCTCACTCTCTCTACTGGTGACCCGCTGATCATGAGGGGGGAGTATGTCCGTTGCTGTCTCTTCCTGAAGTCCACAATCATTTCTTTGGTCTTGCCAACATTCAGAGAGAGACAGTTGTCCTGGCACCATGATGTTAGATGCTCCACCTCGTCCAAGTATGCCGTCTCATTATTGTTGGAAATGAGGCCCAGGACAACAGTATCATCAGCAAATTTGATGATAGAGGTGGAGCTGTGTGTGGACAAACAGTCATGTGTGTAGAGCGAGTAGAGCAGGGACTCAGGACACAGCCCTGTGGAGCTCCCACACTCAGGGTGACTTACGTAGTTCCCACTTTTGCTGTCGATGTGAGTGAGGGAGGAGTGGAGGACATGAGAGATGGCATCTTCAGTCGATCTATTGGGACGATAGGCAAACTGAAGAGGGTCCAAAGTGTCAGGGATGAAGGAGCAAATGGTGTTTTTAATGAGTCTCTCTAAGACCTTCATGACTATAGACGTGAGAGCCACTGGACAATAGTCATTTAGGCAAGAGGGTTTACTGTTCTTAGGGACAGGGATGATGGTGGATTTTTTGAAGGAGGTTGGGACCACAGATGTAGCGAGGGACTCATTAAAGATAGATGTAAACAACCCGGTGAGCTGATCAGCACAGGACCGCAGAACACGACCTGAAATACCATCCGGCTCGGCAGCTTTCCTGACGTCCACACGCTTGAGTGCCCTCCGAACTTCATCGCCGAACTCTTCAGTATTGAACTTACTTCTCAGGATAAGAGGCTGAAGGAAACAATTGCGACTGTTTTGAAGCGATCACTTGTTGACCGAGGAGTTTTAGAGGCAAACACGGAGTTTGTAGCTCCTAGTGATTTGCTGGAGTATATTGCTGATGGTGATAGCGAAAGTGAGAGAAAATTTCCAGATCTGCCTTTGGAAGAGAAACAACTGTATTTAGATGCCGCGAAAATTCATGCTGAGCGTGACGATCGCGCTATGAAAGAGCGAGAAATGGAGAGAGAATTTGCTGAAAGAAAATTAGATCATCAATTAGCTATGCGACGGTTAGAGCTTGAGTTAGAGAAGGAACGAGACGAAAGAGCATTCCAGTTAAAAAGGTTGGAGTTGGAGTTGGCAGTAAAAACTGCAGGAGTTTCGCGGATGGATTTGTCTCCTGGGTTACCACATTTAGCCGGAGGTGAACCTGCATTTGACGTTCATAGAAACATGAGATTGGTTCCGCCATTTTCTGAAAAAGAGGTGGAGAAATATTTCTATCACTTTGAACGTGTTGCTTTATCCATGAAATGGCCAAAAAGTTCTTGGACTTTATTGTTGCAGTGTGTTTTCACCGGTAAAGCACAGGAAGTTTATTCTGCTCTTTCACTGGAACAGAGTGGCGAGTATGATGTCGTGAAATCTGCTGTATTGCATGCTTATGAACTCGTGCCTGAGGCATATCGTCAGAAATTCAGAAACCTGAACAAAGTTGATGAATGCACTTATGTTGAATTTGCAAGAGAGAAGGAGAATTTATTTGATCGGCGCCGCCGTGTTTGGTCGCCGTTCAGGGCCGCCTCCGCGAAGACTGTGCTTTTATTTACTATTTTACTTTCTTTTACTCTCAGTTTTTACAAACTTATCATCTGCATTGATCTACTATGACAGCAAAACTCTTTTGGACATTGGTTACCTCTACACTGGACTGCTTCAGGACACTTTCGCCGATCCTCTGTGGCCATCTGAGATTCTTCGCAACGCCGAGTTGAACAATGGACAGAGCCAGCGGCGTAGAACCAAGAAACACCGTGGGAAACGCGCTGGAATTCGAAACAGACTGAGGAAAAGGGCATTCAGTCCTCCTCTCCCGAGCATTCTTCTAGCAAATGTTCAATCCTTGGATAATAAGATGGATGATCTTAGAGCCAGGATAAGTTTTCAACGGGACATGAGAGACTGTAATATCTATTGTTTATCCGAAACATGGCTCACGCCCGCGGTCCCGGACACAGCTGTGATGCCGTCGGAGAACTTCTCTGTTTTTCGGATGGACAGAACAGCCGAGGCCGGTAAATCCAAAGGCGGTGGATAGGCTTCATGATCAACAAGAAATGGTGCGATCCCAGGAACATCACCATTCTCTCGCGGTCCTGCTCGCCTCATCTGGAACATTTAACAATCATTTGCCGCCCATTCTATCTGCCGAGGGAGTTTTCTGCGGTTGTCGCGACCGCCGTTTACATCCCACCACAGGCAGACACAGTGCTGGCTTTATCTGGCCTTCATGATGTTGCCAGCGGCATCATAAACAAACATCCCGACGCGGCGTTCATTGTCGCGGGCGATTTTAACAAAGCAAACCTAAAGAAAGTCCTGCCAAACTTTCATCAGCACGTCTCCTGCCCCACACGAGGAGCAAACACACTGGATCATTGCTACACCCCGTTTAAGAACGCCTATAAAGCTCGGTCACTTCCAGCGTTTGGCAAATCGGATCATGCCGCCATTTTCCTCACTCCCGAATACAAACAAAAGCTCCTCCAGGAACCCCCGGTGAGGCGGGAAGTTAAGCGTTGGTCGCCCCACTCAGAGACAGCACTTCAGGCAGCTCTGGATGACGTCGACTGGGACATGTTCCGAGCGAGTTCATCTGACGTCAGTGAGTTCACAGATGTGGCGCTTTGCTTCATCAACATGCTTACAGAGCAAGCCACGCAAACAATAACAATAACGTCCTTCTCAAATCAGAAACCGTGGGTGGACAATTCAATCCGCTCGGCAGTGAACGCACGCACTGCCGCATACAAGCCGGTCTCCTATCAGGGAATATGAATGAATACAGAACGTCCTGTTATGCTCTGCGGCATGCAGTTAAAGCTGCAAAGCTCCGATATAAAGACCGAGTGGAGTCTCATTTCCAACTCAACGACTCGCGGCGCATGTGGCAAGGTCTGAGGTCCATCTGCTCCTTTGGATCTAAATCCTCTGCAAAGGGGAGCGCTGACCCGTTGCTCGTGAACGAGTTAAACTCTTTCTACGCTCGCTTTGACTGTAACCGCGGCAACGCGACTCCGCCAAGTGGCGCGTTAGAGGAAATTACTCAGAGCAGTAACAACCACGTGATCTCTGTCTCGGAGGATGAAGTTCGGAGAGCACTCAAGCGTGTGGACGTCAGGAAAGCTGCCGGGCCAGATGGTATTTCAGGTCGTGTTCTGCGGTCCTGTGCTGATCAACTCGCCGGGTTGTTTACATCTATCTTTAATGAGTCCTCGCTACATCTGTGGTCCCCACCTCCTTCAAAAATCCACCATCATCCCTGTCCCTAAGAACAGTAAACCCTCTTGCCTAAATGACTATCGTCCAGTGGCTCTCACGTCTATAGTCATGAAGGTCTTTGAGAGACTCATTAAAAACACCATTTGCTCCTTCATCCCTGATACTTTGGACCCTCTTCAGTTTGCCTATCGTCCCAATAGATCGACTGAAGATGCCATCTCTCATGTCCTCCACTCCTCCCTCACTCACATCGACAGCAAAAATGGGAACTACGTAAGGCTGCTATTTATTGACTATAGCTCAGCCTTTAACACCATAGTTCCCACCAAGCTAACCTCCAAACTCCTAGATCTCGGCCTGAATCCTTCTCTCTGCCACTGGATTGAGGACTTCCTCACTGGCAGGCCTCAGGTGGTGAGAATAGGCCAGTCCACCTCCTCCTCCATCACCCTGAGTGTGGGAGCTCCACAGGGCTGTGTCCTGAGTCCCCTGCTCTACTTTCTCTACACGCATGACTGTTTGTCCACACACAGCTCCACCTCTATCATCAAATTTGCTGATGATACTGTTGTCCTGGGCCTCATTTCCAACAACAATGAGACGGCATACTTGGACGAGGTGGAGCATCTAACATCATGGTGCCAGGACAACTGTCTCTCTCTGAATGTTGGCAAGACCAAAGAAATGATTGTGGACTTCAGGAAGAGACAGCAACGGACATACTCCCCTCTCATGATCAGCGGGTCACCAGTAGAGAGAGTGAGCAGCTTCAAGTACCTGGGAGTAAACATCTCCGAGGACCTGACCTGGACTGCTCACATTCAGACACAGGTGAAAAAAGCCAGGCAAAGACTGTACCACCTGCGCCAGCTGAGGAAATTCAGGGTTTCACCAGCTATCCTGAAAACTTTCTATTTAGGGGCGATAGAAAGTGTATTAACTCAGTGCATCACAGCATGGTATGGGAACAGCACCAGTCATGACCGCAAAGCCCTGCAACGAGTCGTGCGCTTATCCGAGCGTATCTCAGGGTCAGCTCTCCCGTCTCTGCAGGACGTCTACACCAAACGCTGCAAAGGTAGAGCTACTAAGATCATCAAGGACTCTAATCACCCTGCAAACCCTCATTTCACGCTGCTGCCATCTGGTAGCGCTCCGAAGCCTGATGGCCAAAACTGAGAGACTCAGGAGGAGCTTCTTCCCAGGCCATCAGACTCCTGAACTCAGTCACTTAACACCACGTGACTTCACTTCAGGATAAACATCGATACACTGACATTGCACTGCACTTTCTGTTCTCGCTGTTACTGTGTAACAACCTGTTATAAACCTGTTTGCACATTATACTCTTTATACATTTGTTAACCACATATTTATAAGTCTACAGTTTACTCACTGCACAGTCTACTTCAAGTATTTTATTCCACTTTATTCTTATTTTTTACTTTTTTTCTCTTGACTTGATTATTTATAATTCTACAGATATATATATATATATATATATATATATAGATAGATAGATAGATAGTACTTTTTTAAATCCTATTTCTATTATAATTTCCTCCTTGTGTTTTTAACTGTGAATTTGCACTGTCCATGGAGCGGACCTGTTTACATTTCACTGCCGGTTGTATATTCTGTATATAACTGTGTATGTGACAAATAAAACTCTTGAATCTTGAATCTTGAATCTTGATCGCTGGTGCACTTCAATGAAAGTTACAACTAGAGAGCAGTTAAGGGAACTAGTGCTTTTAGAAGAATGTAAACACTGTGTTCCTCATACTGTAGCTACGTATCTTACTGAGCATAAGGTACAGACACTTTCTGAAGCTGCTATAATGGCTGATGAATTTGAGTTAACTCATCGTGAGTCATTCGATTTGTTCAGTCTCAAAAACGAGTCTTATCAGTAAAAAGTCTTCAGTAGTGAGTAAGAATATTAAGGCAACAGTGGCTGAACATGTTGGTAAGCCTACACTCTCACGGGATATGGTTTGCTTTTATTGTAAAAAGCCTGGTCATAAAATATCTGACTGTTTTGTCCTTAAGAAGAAAGAGAAACAGTTAAAACCTGTTGCCTTGGTTTCTACCTGCCCTCTATTTTTGATACACATGGTGAGAAAGATTGTCTTTTACCTATATCTGGTAATAAATCTGTTGATCTGTGTGTAACTTCCTTTGATTATACACCTTTTGTCACAGAAGGAAATGTGTCATTGCTTGGTTCATCCGACACGGTGCCAGTGCATATTCTCCGAGATACCGGAGCTGCGCAGTCGTTTCTTTTAGAAGGGATTTTACCGTTAACTTCTGAAACCGCTACTGGAACTCATGTACTAGCACAAGGTTTTGAGATGGGGTTTGTTGAGGTGCCTTTGCACCGAATCCATCTTTCCTCTACTATTGTAAGTGGTGATGTTGTCATTGGTGTTCGTTCTGCACTTCCCTGCCCGGGATTACTTTCATTTTGGGAAATGATTTGGCTGGTGGAGATGTTTCGGGACGGAGTGGTGTGGCCGTTCCGCCCATAATCGTATCCATGCCTAAGAAATCTAATTGTGAAGATCCTAAAGGGGTTTCTGATTTGTTTCCAGCGTGTGCAGTTACTCGCTCAATGGCTAAACCACTGTTTGAAAACAAGGATGTTTCACTTCATGACACTTTCTTTAATTTGGATGAAGAAGGATCTGATGTGTCTAAATGTCTTGAGCAGAAAGACTTCAAAATCAGTTCTCCCTTGTCTTCTAATCAGGGGGATCTTATGGTACTGAAAAAGGAATCTGCTGACACACCAGAGGTTCTGTCTATTCCTGAGGAAACTCACATTGATCTCTCTGATGTTGATGACTGTTCTTTAACTTCTTTGTTACAGATCTCTCTCGTTAGTTAATTAGAGCTCAACAGAGCGACGACACTCTTAAACCCTTATTTGTTGCAGTTGAGTCTGAGAAGTGTCCTGATCATCTCGCGTCTTCATACTTGATGATGGTCTGCTTTGTCGAACAGAGGTTATGAAAAAAGATGTTTCTTTGAAACCAAAAATTCAGATTGTCATTCCTCTTACCATAAGACATTCAGTGTTGAAATTGGCTCATCAAGGACTTGCTGGACATACCGGAGTTCGAAAAACATATGATCGTGTTCTGCGACAGTTTTATTGGCCTAAGATAAAACGTGATGTGGCTAAACATGTACGATTTTGTCATACATGTCAAATCACGGGTAAACCAAATCAAAAAGTGCCTGTTGCCCTGTTGCAACCTATTTCTGTTGCTTCGACTCCTTTTGAACATTTGATCACTGACTGTGTTGGTCCATTGCCTAGGTCTAAGACGGGTCATTGCTATCTTCTCACTGTTATGTGTCAGACTACTCGTTATCCTGCTGCTTACCCGTTACGGTCTATCACTACAAAGTCTGTCTTAAAGGCCCTCACTAATTTCATGTCGACCTTTGGAATTCCAAAAACTATTCAGTCCGATCAGGGTTCAAATTTGATGTCAAAACAGTTTTCGAGAGCCCTGCGTCAACTTCGAGTAATCCACAATATTTCTAGTGCTTACCATCCACAGAGTCAAGGAGCTCTTGAAAGGTTTCATCAAACCTTGAAGTCTCTTTTAAGGTCATATTGTGTGGAACTCGATGCGGATTGGGAAGAAGGTTTGCCGTGGATGTTATTATCTATTCGTGAGGTAATCCAAGAAAGCCTTGGGTTTAGTCCAAACGAGTTAGTGTTCGGACATGTAGTACGAGGACCTATAGCTGTTTTAGCTGATGAGTGGCGAGCGTTTAAACCATCTGAAAATATTTCAGATTACGTGAATGGATTTCGACGTAGATTATATGAAGCCTGCGCTCTTGCTAAAAAGAAGCTGAATAAGTCACAAACAAAAATGCAACATCATTTCGATAAAAAGGCTAAGCTAAGGGAGTTTCAGGTAGGTGATCAGGTATTGGCTTTGTTGTCTCTACCTGTCAACCCATTTCAAGCTAAATTTACAGGTCCCTACCGTGTGCTTAAACGTCTTTCAGATAATGATTATCTGTTGGATACTCCTGATTGTAGGAGAAAAGTACAAGTTTGTCACATTAACTTGTTGAAATTGTACCTAGCTCCTATTCCTTTTGCTACTGTTACTGTGGTAAATACTTGTGCTCTTTCTTCCTTAAAGCCGTCTTCACTCTTTTGCAGCACAAGTCGTGATTCTTTGGAGGATGCTGAGGAGGATGGGAATTTTCTTTCTCGAGGAACAGTGGACGGGCGACTTAACAACTCTGAGATTCTTGCTAACCTGTCTTCTCATCTTTCTTACCTGACCGAAAGGAGAAATGATGTCACTGAGTTGGTGATGTCCTTTCCTTCTATTTTCCTTGACGTCCCTGGTCGTACTTCTGTCATCGAACATGACATTGATGTAGGAATGTCACATTCTTTTAAACAGAGTGCTTATAGAGTTAATCCTTTAAAAAGAGAGTTACTAAAACAGGAAGTAGATTATTTGCTTACTCATAATCTAGCTGAACCTAGTTTCAGTTCATGGAGTTATCCTTGTGTTTTAGTAAACAAACCCGATGGTTCATATCGGTTCTGTACAGATTATCGGAAACTTAATTCTGTGAAACCGGATTGCTTTCCGTTACCTCGAATTGATGACTGCGTCGATCATGTTGGTGGGATTCATTATCCTGTAAGTTATTTCTCGAAGAAATTCAATCGACATCAACAGGTCTATTCTACCATCGAGAAAGAAGCCCTTGCTTTAGTGCTGGCTGTACAACATTTTGATCAATTTTCATTTAGGATCAATTGCTGAACCGATTACTATTTATACGGACCACAACCCTTTGGTGTTTTTGAATCGGATGAGAAATCGAAACCAATGGCTGAGATGGAGTCTCATTTTACAACCTTTCCGTTTGGAAATTAAACACATCCGAGGAAAAGATAATGTTATAGCTGATGCCCTTTCTAGAGTTTAGCTTGTGATTCCTGCGTTGCCTGTTCTTTTCTCTTTTTGCATCTCTAGGGCCCAGAGGTGTTGAAGAGTGAGGAGTAGAAGACATTGCTGGACAGTTCAATTTCTTTTATGTCCAAACTTTAGGGTATTGCTTAACTATCTTTTTTTTTTATTTTTATTTTATTTGTGTCGAATCTTTTTTTTTGAGGAGGGAGGTGTTACGACCCTGTGCTTCCTCTCCACGCCTGTGGGTGGCGATATACTCTTGGAGAGTGCGACGGATTGCACAAAACAATAACAATAACAACAAAAGTTTAACAGTAACAACAACAGAGGAAAGATTAAAAAAAAGATGGATAAGGTGAATTATGGAGGTAAAGTGGCGATGGATAAACAGGATGCTTGTCCTCTCCCCAGACAGGAGAGGGAAGAGTGAGATTGACAAACTGACTTCCCTTTACTCCGTTTCCTGGGAACGAACAAACCTCAGGAAGAGTCATCTTTGAACACTTTTCGTTTAGTAGCCTTATCATCCTTTTCTTTCCTATTTTGATTATTATTTACTTTGAACTATATCCTAGACTTTGAATATTATTTTGGTATTTGTATTATTTGACTCTAGAATAAAGAACTTTAAACCCAGTTAAAATGGTGTTCCTGTTTTATGTCATGACCGAGAACGAGCTGGTCGTGACACGGTCTCATAACTCTGGCCAGTTGATAATCCCTAGAATATCAAAATCAACTGCAGGCGGTCGATCCTTTTCCTATTTAGCGCCTAAACTCTGGAACAGTCTTCCTAGCATTGTTCGGGAAGCAGACACACTCTGTCAGTTTAAATCTAGACTAAAAACGCATCTCTTTACTATGGCTTACACATAAAACATGATCAATCTCTATTACTCAAATCAGTAAATGATTGTTAGGCTGCATTAACTAGGTCAGCCGGAACCGGGAACACTTCCCATAACACCTGATGTACGCGTTACATCATAAGAAGAATGGCATCTACGCTAATGTTAGTCTCTCTGTTTATCCCAAGGTTTACTGCAGTCAGCCAGATCCAGGCCGTATCCAGATCAGATGGTGGACCTGCGCCTGGACATGACCAACGCATCCCTGAAAATGTCTGCAGAGAACATGTCAAATAAACTCCCCCCGTAAATGCTGCGTCGACACGACATCCTCATTAAACCCGTCTTCGGCGTGATGACTCCAATCTCTCGAATAATCTTACGAATATCTATTTGCCTAATATGAATTAAGACCTGCAATGTTGCCAGAATTATAATCATACACTGTTTGTTCGTCGGCCAGAGGAGAACTGGCACCCCGACTGAGCCTGGTTTCTCCCAAGGTTTTTTTCTCCATTCTGACCCTGAAGGAGTTTTGGTTCCTTGCCACCGTTGCCTCTGGCTTTTGGCTTGCTCAGTTGGGGACTCCTAAATCTCATCTATATTACCG
Organism: Paracanthobrama guichenoti; assembly: GCA_018749465.1. Taxonomy (NCBI): domain Eukaryota; kingdom Metazoa; phylum Chordata; class Actinopteri; order Cypriniformes; family Gobionidae; genus Paracanthobrama; species Paracanthobrama guichenoti. Next base: position 4,644,594 of record JAGHMJ010000029.1, read on the forward strand.
ATCTGCCCGCATTGACACTATATGATACTGAAATTAGCTGGATAACATCACCGCTTCACCAGAACGGCTGTACAAATTCTGTTGCATTATTTTACTTTTAACAATGTGAAGCTGCTTTGAAACAATTGGACTTGTTAAAAGCGCTGTATAAATAAAGTCTTGACTTGTTGAAACTAGTAAAATGCATTGACATATCTTTCTTTTTATTTTGTGAATATCAATCATTATTGATCACAACGTCAGGTGGTGCAACCAGCAAATTTACATTTAAAAGTATCAGTTCCCACTGCAATTCCAAAATGAAGAAATATAACTATTTGTATACATTATATAATGGTTTACAATGTTTACAGTTAAAAACAAAACATAAAAACTCCTTATCGAAAATTGGGTGTTTGAACACAGAAAAGTGTCTGTGTATATGAATTGGACTAAAAAGAAATGGAAAGGAATTTACCATGTGATATGCATTTTAGACACTACAATGATTCATATCTACAAGTTCTCAGTAGTGCTAAATACATTAAATGTATATTATTTTAAATGAATATATGGTCGCACCACCTGACGTTTTCTGGATGGTAAAATCAGAAATCTTGTTTAATAATGAATTAATGCTGCCTTAAAAGCTGTAAAAACAATATGAATCACACCATACATTTTTTTGGACATACAAATGCATTTTAAAACTTAAAATGCTTTTTTTGCTTAAAATTATTTATTTTTTTTATCTTGAAAAACGTATTTGTCATTGACCTATATACACTCACCTAAAGGATTATTAGGAACACCTGTTCAATTTCTCATTAATGCAATTGTGCGAAAATGCCTTGTTGATGCTAGAGGTCAGAGGAGAATGGGCCGACTGATTCAAGCTGATAGAAGAGCAACTTTGACTGAAATAACCACTCGTTACAACCGAGGTATGCAGCAAAGCATTTGTGAAGCCACAACACGCACAACCTTGAGGCGGATGGGCTACAACAGCAGAAGACCCCACCGGGTACCACTCATCTCCACTACAAATAGGAAAAAGAGGCTACAATTTGCACGAGCTCACCAAAATTGGACAGTTGAAGACTGGAAAAATGTTGCCTGGTCTGATGAGTCTCGATTTCTGTTGAGACATTCAGATGGTAGAGTCAGAATTTGGCGTAAACAGAATGAGAACATGGATCCATCATGCCTTGTTACCACTGTGCAGGCTGGTGGTGGTGGTGTAATGGTGTGGGGATGTTTTCTTGGCACACTTTAGGCCCCTTAGTGCCAATTGGGCATCGTTTAAATGCCACGGCCTACCTGAGCATTGTTTCTGACCATGTCCATCCCTTTATGACCACCATGTACCCATTCTCTGATGGCTACTTCCAGCAGGATAATGCACCATGTCACAAAGCTCGAATCATTTCAAATTGGTTTCTTGAACATGACAATGAGTTCACTGTACTAAAATGGCCCCACAGTCACCAGATCTCAACCCAATAGAGCATCTTTGGGATGTGGTGGAACGGGAGCTTCGTGCCCTGGATGTGCATCCCACAAATCTCCATCAACTGCAAGATGCTATCCTATCAATATGGGCCAACATTTCTAAAGAATGCTTTCAGCACCTTGTTGAATCAATGCCACGTAGAATTAAGGCAGTTCTGAAGGCGAAAGGGGGTCAAACACAGTATTAGTGTGGTGTTCCTAATAATCCTTTAGGTGTGTGTATGTGTAATATATATATATATATATATATATATATATATATATATATATATATAGTGACGGGGTGAAGCACACGACACGAGGATGTAGGTAAGTTCCCCGAAGGGTGGACTTTTATTAGGTGGTGTTGAGGAAAGCCAGGTGAAAGTGAAATATGGCATGGCGTGGGTGCTCTCTGCTATCTCTTCTTTCCTGGTGCTCTGTGGGTCCGTGGTCTCGCTTACGGGGCTGGTGGTCACACGCTGCTCTCTGCAAACACACAAAGGAAAGGGTTTAGCCAAGGCTTTGGGAGACATCTCTCACCTTTCCGCCTGTGTGTGCCGCTTATCAAGCCACCGTCGAGATGA
>JAGHMJ010000029.1:4659150-4731650 GCA_018749465.1 Paracanthobrama guichenoti
CGTGTCGGTATACTGTACATGACGTGTCGTTTACTGTCGGTATACTGTACATGACGTGTCGGTTACTGTCGGTATACTGTACATGACGTGTCGGTTACTGTATACTGTACATGACGTGTCGGTTACTGTCGGTATACTGTACATGACGGTCGATACTGTCGGTATACTGTACATGACGTGTCGGTTATGTCGGTATACTGTACATGACGTGCTCGGTTGCTGTCGGTATACTGTACATGACGTGTCGATTGCTGTCGGTATACTGTACATGACGTGTCGGTTGCTGTCGGTATACTGTACATGACGTGTCGGTTGCTGTCGGTATACTGTACATGACGTGTCGGTTGCTGTCGGTATACTGTACATGACGTGTCGGGTTGCTGTCGGTATACTGTACATGACGTGGTCGGTTGCTGTCGGTATACTGTACATGACGTGCGGTTGCTGTCGGTATACTGTACATGACGTGGTCGTTGCTGTCGGTATACTGTACATGTCGTGTCGGTATACTGTACGACGCGGTATACTGTACGGTTGCTGTCGGTATACTGTACATGACGTGGTCGGTTACTGTACATGACGGTATACTGTACATGACGTGTCGGTTGCTGTCGGTATACTGTACATGGCGCGGTTATACGGTTGCTGTCGGTATACTGTCGGTATACTGTACATGGTCGGTTGCTGTCGGTATACTGTACATGACGATGTCGGGTTGCTGTCGGTATACTGTACATGGCGTGTCGGTTGCTGTCGGTATACTGTACATGACGTGTCGGTTGCTGTCGGTATACTGTACGACGCGTGCGGTTACTGTCGGTATACTGTACATGACGTGTCGGGTTGCTGTCGGTATACTGTACATGACGTGCCGTTGCTGTCGGTATACTGTACATGACGTGTCGGTTGCTGTCGGTATACTGTACATGACGTGTCGGTGTCGGTATACTGTACATGACGTGTCGTTGCTGTCGGTATACTGTACATGACGTGTCGGGTTACTGTCGGTATACTGTACATGACGTGTCGGTTACTGTCGGTATACTGTACACATGACGTGTCGGTTGCTGTCGGTATACTGTACATGACGTGTCGGGTTGCTGTCGGTATACTGTACATGACGCGTCGGGTTGCTGTCGGTATACTGTACATGACGTGTCGGTTACTGTCGGTATACTGTACATGACGTGGTCGGTTGCTGTCGGTATACTGTACATGACGACGCGGTCGGTTGCTGTCGGTATACTGTACATGACGCGGTCGGTTGCTGTCGGTATACTGTACATGACGTGTCGGTTGCTGTCGGTATACTGTACATGACGTGTCGTTTGCTGTCGGTATACTGTACATGACGTGTCGGTTGCTGTCGGTATACTGTACATGACGTGTCGTTTACTGTCGGTATACTGTACATGACGTGTCGTTTACTGTCGGTATACTGTACATGACGTGTCGGTATACTGTACATGACGTGTCGGTTGCTGTCGGTATACTGTACATGACGTGTCGGTTACGTCGGTATACTGTACATGACGTGCGGTCGGTATACTGTACATGGCGTGTCGGTTGCTGTCGGTATACTGTACATGACGTGTCGGTTGCTGTCGGTATACTGTACATGACGTGTCGGTGCTGTCGGTATACTGTACATGACGGTCGGTTGCTGTCGGTATACTGTACATGACGTGTCGGTTACTGTCGGTATACTGTACATGACGTGTCGGTTGCTGTCGGTATACTGTACATGACGTGTCGGTTGCTGTCGGTATACTGTACATGCCGTGTCGGTTGCTGTCGGTATACTGTACATGACGTGTCGTCGTTGCTGTCGGTATACTGTACATGACGTGTCGCTTGCTGTCGGTATACTGTACATGACGTGTGTCGGTTGCTGTCGGTATACTGTACATGACGTGTCGGTCGCTGTCGGTATACTGTACATGACGTGTCGGTCGCTGTCGGTATACTGTACATGACGTGTCGGTCGCTGTCGGTATACTGTACATGACGTGCCGGTCGCTGTCGGTATACTGTACATGACGTGCCGGTCGCTGTCGGTATACTGTACATGACGTGCCGGTCGCTGTCGGTATACTGTACATGACGTGTCGGTCGCTGTCGGTATACTGTACATGACGTGCCGGTATACTGTACATGACGTGTCGGTATACTGTACATGACGTGTCGGTATACTGTACATGACGTGTCGGTATACTGTACATGACGTGTCGTTTACTGTCGGTATACTGTACATGACGTGTCGGTATACTGTACATGACGTGTCGTTTACTGTCGGTATACTGTACATGACGTGTCGTTTACTGTCGGTATACTGTACATGACGTGTCGTTTACTGTCGGTATACTGTACATGACGTGTCGGTATACTGTACAGACGTGTCGGTATACTGTACAGACGTGTCGGTATACTGTACAGACGTGTCGGTATACTGTACAGACGTGTCGGTATACTGTACATGACGTGTCGGTATACTGTACATGACGTGTCGTTTACTGTCGGTATACTGTACATGACGTGTCGGTATACTGTACATGACGTGCCGGTTGCTGTCGGTATACTGTACATGACGTGTCGGTTTACTGTACATGACGTGTCGGTATACTGTCGGTATACTGTACGCGACGTGTCGTTTACTGTCGGTATACTGTACGCGACGTGCCGGTTGCTGTCGGTATACTGTACATGACGTGTCGGTATACTGTACATGACGTGTCGGTATACTGTACATGACGTGTCGGTATACTGTACGCGACGTGTCGGTATACTGTACGCGACGTGTCGGTATACTGTACATGACGTGCCGGTTGCTGTCGGTATACTGTACATGACGTGTCGGTATACTGTACATGACGTGTCGGTATACTGTAGGTATACTGTACATGACGTGTCGGTATACTGTACATGACGTGTCGGTATACTGTACATGACGTGCCGGTATACTGTACATGACGTGTCGGTATACTGTACATGACGTGTCGGTATACTGTACGCGACGTGCCGGTTGCTGTCGGTATACTGTACGCGACGTGTCGGTATACTGTCGGTATACTGTACGCGACGTGTCGGTTGCTGTCGGTATACTGTACGCGACGTGTGTCGTTGCTGTCGGTATACTGTACGCGGCGTGTCGGTTGCTGTCGGTATACTGTACGCGACGTGTCGGTTGCTGTCGGTATACTGTACGCGACGTGTCGGTTGCTGTCGGTATACTGTACGCGACGTGTCGGTTGCTGTCGGTATACTGTACGCGACGTGTCGGTATACTGTACATGACGTGTCGGTATACTGTACATGACGTGTCGGGTATACTGTACGCCGCGCGTGCGGTTGCTGTCGGTATACTGTGCGCGGCGACGTCGGTATACTGTCGGTATACTGTACGCGACGTGTCGGTTGCTGTCGGTATACTGTACGCGACGTGTCGGTTGCTGTCGGTATACTGTACGCGACGTGTCGGTTGCTGTCGGTATACTGTACGCGGCGTGGTCGGTATACTGTACCACGACGTGTCGGTATACTGTACACGGCGTGCGGTATACTGTACACGACGCGGTGACGTGCGGTTTATTGTCGGGTATACTGTACATGACGTGCCGGTTGCTGTCGGTATACTGTACATGACGTGTCGGTTGCTGTCGGTATACTGTACATGACGTGCCGGTATACTGTACATGACGTGCCGGTATACTGTACATGACGTGCCGGTGACGTGCCGGTATACTGTACATGACGTGCCGGTATACTGTACATGACGTGCCGGTTGCTGTCGGTATACTGTACATGACGTGTCGGTTGCTGTCGGTATACTGTACATGACGTGCCGGTATACTGTACATGACGTGTCGGTTGCTGTCGGTATACTGTATGCGACGTGTCGGTTACTGTCGGTATACTGTACATGACGTGTCGGTATACTGTACATGACGTGTCGGTTACTGTCGGTTACTGTCGGTATACTGTACGCGACGTGTCGGTTGCTGTCGGTATACTGTACATGACGTGTCGGTATACTGTATATGACGTGGCGGTTGCTGTCGGTATACTGTACATGACGTGTCGGTTGCTGTCGGTATACTGTACATGACGTGTCGGTTACTGTCGGTATACTGTACATGACGTGTCGGTATACTGTGCATGACGTGCCGGTTGCTGTCGGTATACTGTACGCGACGTGTCGGTTGCTGTCGGTATACTGTACATGACGTGTCGGTTGCTGTCAGTATACTGTACATGACGTGTCGGTATACTGTACATGACGTGTCGGTTGCTGTCGGTATACTGTACATGACGTGCCGGTTGCTGTCGGTATACTTCAAGATTCAAGAGTTTTATTTGTCACACACAGTTATATACAGAATATACAACCGGCAGTGAAATGTAAACAGGTCCGCTCCATGGACAGTGCAAATTCACAGTTAAAAACACAAGGAGGAGATTATAATAGAAATAGGATAAAAAAAGTACTATATATATATATATCTGTAGAATTATAAATAATCAAGTCAAGAGAAAAAAAAGGTAAAAAATAAGAATAAGAAGTGGAATAAAATAAGTGAAGTAAACTGTGCAGTGGGTAAACTGTAGACTTATAAATATGTGGTTAACAAATGTATAAAGAGTATAATGTGCAAACAGGTTTATAACAGGTTGTTACACAGTAACAACGAGAACAGAAAGTGCAGTGCAATGTCAGTGTATCGATGTTTATCCTGAAGTGAAGTCACGTGGTGTTAAGTGACTGAGTTCAGGAGTCTGATGGCCTGGGGAAGAAGCTCCTCCTGAGTCTCTCAGTTTTGGCCATCAGGCTTGAGCGCTTTTACCAGATGGCAGCAGCGTGAAATGAGGGTTTGCAGGGTGATTAGAGTCCTTGATGATCTTAGTAGCTCTACCTTTGCAGCGTTTGGTGTAGACGTCCTGCAGAGACGGGAGAGCTGACCCTGAGATACGCCTCGGATAAGTGCACGACTCTTTGCAGGGCTTTGCAGTCATGACTGGTGCTGTTCCCATACCACACTGTGATGCACTGAGTTAATACACTTTCTATCGCCCCTAAATAGAAAGTTTTCAGGATAGCTGGTGAAACCCTGAATTTCCTCAGCTGGCGCAGGTGGTACAGTCTTTGCCTGGCTTTTTCACCTGTGTCTGAATGTGAGCAGTCCAGGTCAGGTCCTCGGAGATGTTTACACCCAGGTACTTGAAGCTGCTCACTCTCTCTACTGGTGACCCGCTGATCATGAGGGGGGAGTATGTCCGTGTCTCTTCCTGAAGTCCACAATCATTTCTTTGGTCTTGCCAACATTCAGAGAGAGACAGTTGTCCTGGCACCATGATGTTAGATGCTCCACCTCGTCCAAGTATGCCGTCTCATTGTTGTTGGAAATGAGGCCCAGGACAACAGTATCATCAGCAAATTTGATGATAGAGGTGGAGCTGTGTGTGGACAAACAGTCATGTGTGTAGAGAGAGTAGAGCAGGGGACTCAGGACACAGCCCTGTGGAGCTCCCACACTCAGGGTGATGGAGGAGGAGGTGGACTGGCCGACTGGTATACTGTACATGACATGTCGGTTGCTGTCAGTATACTGTACATGACGTCATGTAGTATTTTGTGTGTTCTCTCTGAAATAGCATTTACAGTATTTAGATGTTCCAGTATAAACTGCATCTAGCCTAGCTTGTGTACAGCTGTAAATCACTAAATTATAGGCAATTAAAAAGATATTTACACGTTCCTTCCTTTACTCGAATTGTACCTCCGGTAAAACCACCACCTAGCTACGAATAAATTAATAATCATATTTTTTTGAAAATTACTGCATTGATCAACTCAAAATAGGTGTCACTTGAAAGCTTTTGAGCTTTGAACGTAGCCAATTTGATTAACTACACATTAGTGCTGCGTTATTTGCTCATACATGGATTGATTTTTCATAGTTTATGTACTGTAATGTGTCATTTGAAAGGTCTCATGCTGTAGATTACAGCAATCTACTCCAAGAGTTTTGACTAAACTTGAGCGAGTTTTTCTACGTGAAGCCCCACAAGACCCATATGATAATAATATACGGATGCAGCATTTAAGTCACGTTTTCACTCAAGACTTCATGAGTTACGGAGTTACGACACGCAGAACTCCACAGGCGTGACTAAAAACATGTTATGTAGATTGCATGTGCCGTTTTCGCTCAAGACTTCATGAAACATGCACAGATCGTAGAACATGGCACATCATTTCTTACATTGGATGCTCGCGACTGAAAGAGTCCAAAATCAACAATCCATTGAATCGCACACGAGATGTTCCTCATGGAGGATCAGTTTTAAAGATGCCCATTAGGGGTGTCAAAACGCTGCAACTTTTGATTACTGTATGCTATCACCACAAAATATGATCCCGATGCGGCTCACGTGTAGGGGAACTTCCTGGCTCTTGGATGTGTTGATTGTGTGCGGCACAAACCCGTCTCGGCTCTGTATTGACCACATCATGAGGTGCCAGAATCAGTGTTTTGGATAAATCAAGTCCTGTACTGGGAAATACTAGGGCTGGGCATTGACACAGATTTCACTATTTGATTCGATTTCGTTTCACAAGCTTTAATTGGGCCTATCAGGTACAGTTCATGATGCATTTACTCAAGGAGAAGAAATCTCTCAACTAATGCTGTAAACTTTACAGGGAACCCCAGTTGGTACATCACTATAATAAAGGTTAAAATGAACTGATCAAGTCAAGTCACCTTTATTTATACAGCGCTTTTAACAAGTCCAATTGTTTCAAAGCAGCTTGGAAAAGGGCTTGAGTTTCAGGGCTAAGAAAGAATATTATATGTAATATTGTTCTACATTAGAGAAATACTGAACCATAATAATGAGCCTTTAAATTAGACATGAGATAATAATAGCGCAGGTTTATCTAGGTTAGCGTTTGAGCAGCGGTCATGTAAAGTGGTGAACGTTAGGCGACTGCTTGCGTGTTCACACAGCTTACGACTAAAGTATTGTTTATAATAATAATAATAGTTTATTAAACAGCGGTTTGTAGCAGACAGCAGATCCTCTGTATATTTTGTGAGCGTGACAGAATGTGTGTGTCTCCGTCAGAGCGCTTCAGATATGCCTGAGACCATCACGAGCAGAGATGCTGCACGCTTCCCCATCATCGCCAGCTGCACGCTCTTCGGCCTATATCTCTTCTTCAAGGTGACACCTCTGTGTGTGTGTGTGCGTGAGTGTGTGCGTGAGTGTGTCCTTTCAGTCACAGAGTTTTGGAGTCATTTCCTGAGACAGATTGCCTGATGTTTGTTGGCTGGGAAAATACTTTCTTACATTGTAACATTTTCAGTTTAAGGTGTTAAATCTCATTAACCATAATATGCAGATTTTGCCGAGTGACACTGTATAGTCAGTTTTTTTCTGATGTTGTCTGTTTTGTCCTATAGATCTTCTCTCAGGAGTACATTAACCTCCTGCTCTCCATGTATTTCTTCGTGCTGGGAATATTAGCGCTGTCTCACACGATGAGGTAAGACGCGCCTGGAGCTTCTGAGAGCTGGAGCGGTGCAAGCCTGTAATATGATGTGACTTGCGTTGACTCTTTTGTTTTCTCTGTCCCAGTCCTTTTATGTACAGAGTTTTCCCTGCTACTTTGCCAAATAAGCAGTACCAGCTGCTGTTCACGCAGGGCTCAGGAGAGAGCAAAGAGGGTGAGAGTGTGTGTGTGTGTGTGTGTGTGTGTGTGTGTGTGTGTGTGTGTGTGTGTGTGTGTGTGTGTGGTTCTGTGTCAGTCGTCTGACCCCAGTCTGTTTTCTCCCACAGAGATTGTCAACTATGAGTTTGACACGAAGGATCTGATCTGCCTGTGCATCAGCGGTGTAGTCGGGGTCTGGTACGTCCTCAAGAAGGTAGAGGAGCTCTGCTTTATATAGTATATAACTCACCACACCTGTTTTATATATAAAGTGTAGTTAATGTCACTGATGTGTCATATAGGCCAAACGGATTATGAGGTTGGCACATGCTATAAATGATGAGTTCCAGTCCTTTAACTAGTGTTTGCCTTGGTCATACAGAGCAAATTGATGAGACATACACTGATCAGGCAGCACTTGGGGGACCAACACAATATTAGGATGTTATAAAACAGCCCTGACCCGTCAAGGCATGGACTCCTCTAGACCCCTGAAGGTGTGCTGTGGTATCTGGCACCAAGATGTTAGCAGCAGATCCTTTAAAGGGAAGGGGAGGGGGGGGGGTGGTGAAACACTCAGTTTCTGTCAATCTTGAGTACCTATAGAGTAGTATTGCATCCTTCATATCTCTGAAAAGTCTTTAGATACGCTGTACCAAGTCTTTATGAATAAAACTGAGCGGCTGGAGGCGTATCGTGTGGGCGGAGCTGAAGAATCACGAGTGCACGTAGCTATTGCGTTGAGAGCGTCTGAAAGCTGTGACATCCTAAAAATGTGGCATGTACTATAACTGTATATATTTGCTTAGCGGCTTGTCATGCGTGAGTTTTACAACATTTGTGTGTGTTTACTCATGGTTTATGAGGACATGATTTGGTTTATGGACTATTGTATGCGACTTACCGTTAGCAGTAGCAAGCGGAACGGTTTTGCATGTCAGACTAGTGCGTGTTTACATAGAAAAACAATGGAATAGTAGAGCATTTGAATGAAGTGTGTTTTGTTTAATATGAAATAGTTCATTTAATTCAACATTTTCCCACTCTTTGTGTATTGCTGTTTTGAGTGGTTTTACAATAAACAAACAGACACCTATAGTGGTCAGCTAAACAAATGTGTTTAAACACACACCATACATCGCATGCTCCATTGATAAATTAACGATACACCATCATGTTTACTGATGTGTGCTTGCGTGACGATAACCAACAACACACAGTTTTACTCACCGCCTGCGGTTCCACCACATGACCGTGAACCTTTAATCGCTGGAACCGCTCCATCTTTCAGCATTAGATGAGCTAAAAATTTGGTGTTGAACTGGGCCTTGTTTATAAAAACAATCGTCTCTGAAATGTAGGGAACAAACAAGAACACCTGTACATCTCCGTTGCTGCTCCGGAAAAACAAACTCCTTCCACTGTCCCCTTAACGCTGGGTTCTTTGGGAAGCTGTACAGGGTTGTCTTTCCCTGACAACCAAAAACACACTTCTTTGGTGACATTGTTGATTTCATGACGTCCTGTGACTGCAGTGCAGCCGGCCTCCCTAAAGCTGAGCAAAGTGCGTTAATGGGCGTGCATTTGCTCTCTCACTCTGGTCGCGTGCGCCCTTCCGGGAGAAGAGCCGTACGGTCCGTACAGGGACGTTCCGCTCTTGTTGACGTCACGCAGACCCATACTCGAAAAAAACTTTGCGAAACGTGTGAGAAACCGGAAGGAGTATTTTTAGCACAGAAATACTCCATCAAACGTCCAACTTTTTTTTTTTTTTTTTTTTGTAAACTTTGTCCATGTCTTCCAAAGTCTTTAACAGTGTAAAAAGCTCAGTATTTCAGTATAGCCCCCTTAAGTCCTGTAAGTTTGCGAGGTTGATCCATGGATCGGACTTGTTTGTTCAGCACATCCCACAGATGCTCGATTGGATTGAGATCTGGGGAATTTGGAGGCCAAGTCAACACCTCAAACTCGTTGTTGTGCTCCTCAAACCATTCCTGAAGCATTTGTGCTTTGTGTCAGGAGCATTATCCTGCTGGAAGAGCCACAGCCACCAGGGAATACCGTTTCCATGAAAGGCTGTACATGGTCTCAACAATGCTTAGGTAGGTGGTACGTGTCAAAGGAACATCCACATGGATGGCAGAACCCAAGGTTTCCCAGCAGAACATTGCCCAAACACTGCCTCCGCCGGCTCGCCTTCTTCCCATAGTGCATCCTGGTGCCATGTGTTCCCCAGGGAAGCCACGCTGCACGCACCGGCCATCCACGTGATGTAAAAGAACACGTGATTCCTCAGACCAGGCCACCTTCTTCCATTGCTCCGTGGTCCAGTTCTGATGCTCACGTGCCACTGTTGGTGCTTTCGGCGGTGGACAGGGGTCAGCATGGGCACCCTGACTGGTCAGCGGCTATGCCGCCCCATACGCAACAAACTGAGATGCTCTGTGTATTCTGACACCTTTCTATCAGAACCAGCATTAACTTCTTGAGCAGTTTGAGCTCCAGTAGCTCGTCTGTTTGATCGGACCACACGGGCCAGCCTTCGCTCCCCACGTGCATCAATGAGCCTTGGCCGCCCATGACCCTGTGGCCGGTTCTCCACTGTTCCTTCCTTGGAGCACTTTTGATAGATCCTGACCACTGCAGACCGGGAACACCCCACAAGAGCTGCAGTTTTGGAGATGCTCTGACCCAGTCGTCTAGCCATCACAATTTGGCCCTTGTCAAACTCGCTCAAATCCTTACGCTTGCCCATTTTTCACATTTAACACAGGTAATCTGTGTTTTCACCTGTCATAATGTAATGCCTGATCAGAGTAAGTGACGTCTGACCTAGGAGAATTGACATGGTAATCAATGCTTGTGCACAGCTAGAAATTTGCTTTGAGAGACGCTTTAACAGACACCGCAGTGGTGTCGTTGATAACTGTAAACATCCCGAGGCTGTAAGCGTTTCTCTGAGCCTGTAACTGTAGCCAGTGCTGCCGCTCCAGATCGTGTCCTGATGACAGACAGGCCGAAGAAAGGCGCCTGCTCAAAAAAAGAAAAAAAAGGAAGCTTGTCATTGTGTCTGTTTTCTGGATCCTGTAAAAACGCTCGACCACCTGGTGTGCAGGAAGTTATTTTTGTACTCCTTTTAGTTATGCTGTTATATTTTCACCTGACCGATCTGAGAAATGTTGTTGGAAAAGAGTTTTTCCTGCACTGCTGGGTTATATTGGCATGCATAGTTTAATGAAATAAAACGGGCTATTTCAATGAACGGTTGTTTTGGTAGTTATCAGGTAAACACACTCGGAGACAGGAAGTGCTGCTAGTTTAAATGACCAGTAGAGGTTCAGCGTGAGCGGCTGACAGAGCGACGTTAGTTTAGCTTCAGGCTCACCCTTCTGTTTGTTCTGCTGTGTTTGTCTCACACCGCTATCTAAAAATCAATGTTTGATGTTTCCAACAGGATCCTAAACGTTGGGTGCTTGTCAATTCTTATTTGTGCATCCTCGTTTCCTTTCCTCGAGGGAAGGACTCAAGGAAAAGACTGAATCAAGTGGAATGATATATCCTCTTCAAAGCGTTATCAATTAATGATGATCATTCTTGAACATTAGAGAGTGATTTATATTGTGACAGTTTCAACCTCCACAAAATACCACATTTGTCCATATAATAAACTGTGGCAAGATGACGTGAACGAGGAGGAGAATTAATACACGTGTCACGTTTAGTCGATAAAACGCTTCCGCAAAGGATACACCTGTGTGTCCTCGCTCATGACTCCTCAGGAAGCCTCCTCGCCGTGCCATTAGAGAGTTGAGATGTCCTACGGTTTCTGGGTCATGGGATGGAGGACGGAGGAGCGAGGAAACGGGGAGGGATATTGAGAAGCACCCAATGATTCCAACATTAAGGGAACGTCAATATGGCATTCAAAACTTGAAAATAAACTCAGGATTTTGAAAGCAAATAATGAGAAGCTGCTCTAGTTCTGTGGGATAACATGGATCATCAGGTTTCAACTGTGAAATTATTTTTATTTATATTATTATCGAGCAGCAAATCATCATATCAGAATGATTTCTGAAGGATCACGTGAAGGACACTGAAGACTGGAGGAATAAATTACACTTAACAGAAAAGCAATTTTAAAGGATAATACTTCTCAATATTACTGTTTTTGCTGTATTTTGTATCAAATGCATGATCCTTGCTGAGCAGAAGAGACTTCCTTTAAAAACATTAGAAAAACATTTGAACAGTGGTGTTTGTGTGTAAGGTCCATGTTCCAGTGTGGCTGATTCCTGAAGTTTAGCGTGTGTGTTTCCTGACAGCACTGGGTGGCCAATAACCTGTTCGGTCTGGCGTTTGCCCTGAATGGAGTCGAGCTGCTCCACCTCAATAACGTCAGCACTGGCTGTATCCTGCTGGGAGGACTCTTCGTTTACGATGTGTTCTGGGTGAGTTCGGCTCGAGTCAGATTTAAATTAATATAGGTCCGCCTGTGAGATGTTTGTCCTCATGGTACATACAGTACATGTCTCTCTCTCAAACTTGATTTGCTTTCAGGTGTTTGGCACCAACGTCATGGTGACCGTCGCCAAGTCCTTCGAAGCCCCAATTAAGTGTGAGTATCTGCTCCTCATCGGCCGCTCATCTGTGTGGGCTTACACTTTCCTCCACGCAAGAGCGTTCACTGTACGGTCACATTGAATTTCTAAGATTGACAGATACACATGCATATGTCAATTTTTGCATGAAGAATCGTCCTGAAAGCCACTTCACAGGCTGCGCTGGTTTGTGTGCGAGGATGTGATGTATAGTGTTGTTAGGGGTTAACAGTCTATGACCCAAGACCAGTTGTGAAAAATGAAGACCAAGAGTCAGGAGTGCAATTAATTAAAGAAGAATAGTTTGCAGTTTCATCAGCAGAAGCAGCTTCAAGTCTCACGAGGAGTTCGTGGGCCGTGCTCTCCCCCTTCCAGTCTCGTCCCTCGTACATACAATTGTCCCAACAGTTATACTGTTTTCAAGGTCTATCCACGTCATTACTGCAGGTTGGATGATTCTGATTGGCTCAGAGAAAATACATACACAGATACAGTCTCTCCAAGGTTGAAGTTGATTAAGCTCCAGTTCTGACCCGAAATATTCCCAAAACATACCTCTTCAACACTTGCGCGGGTTGCCAGGTTGAGGGCACGCAACAGGAACAAACTACTCCTATATCTGCACACATATTATGGTATTTTTATGCTTTAGTACAGTTAAAAGTTTACATACAGCACCTTTTAAATGGTGAAATCATTCATTAGAAATTTAGAAAAGTAATTGAAATAGGTTACAGATTACAAGTTACCCTATTTAAAATGTAATAAGTAGTGTAACTGTTACATTTATAAAGTAACCTTCCCCACACTGTAATGGCTGTTATGTGTCCGCCGTTGTAAAGAGCGATACCATTTGTGCAGCGTTTACCTCCGCACAGCTGAGTGAGGGGATCTCTGAGCTGCTGTGAGTGAGTGGAGGCGGGGCTCGTTTACATATTCATGAACCCTCGCATACTAAATGAAGCAAGGCTGTCGAGTTACATTCAAGCTATTTTAAGTCATGAAGAAATTAAACATTTAAATGGGTCATTTTGGTGATCAAATATGAGTTTTAAGTGATTAAATGATTGACTGGGGGGCTTTAATCTTAATAAAATTGTCTACCAATCTTTATCCAGTCATCAGTTTATTTTATCAAAAGCTGTGAAAACCCTGACTCTCCGTGTCACACTTCCACACTTCATCCTCACTCTTCTGTTCCTTCTAGTGGTTTTCCCACAAGATTTGCTGGAAAAAGGTTTGGGTGCCAGTAACTTTGCCATGCTGGGACTGGGGGACATTGTCATTCCAGGTGAATATATCTGAAGATGGTTTCTGAGACTTGTGTGATTTAGACAGCCATGTGTTGAGCAGGATGTTAACGCTCATGACTGTGATCGTTTCTGCCAGGGATCTTCATCGCTCTGCTCCTGCGCTTCGACGTCAGGTAACGTCCTTTGTTTGGTTTCGTCTGATTTCTGCTGCGTGTAGATTTGATTCTCATGCTCTTTCTTGTCTTCCTCTCTCAGCTTGAAGAAGAACACAAGAACTTATTTTTACACCAGCTTCCTGGCTTATATTTTCGGTCTGGGTCTTACCATATTCGTTATGCACACCTTTAAACATGCTCAGGTAAAAAGCCATAAATGACAACAAAGCACTGTTGCTGTCCTTCATCCAAGCTGGTACTGAATGTGGCTGTAATGGTTTTGTTTTTCCCAGCCTGCTTTGCTGTACCTGGTCCCGGCTTGTGTTGGATTCCCAGTGCTGGTGGCTCTGTTGAAAGGAGAGCTGACCGAGATGTTCAGGTAACTGTCCTCCTGCCGTGGGCTGTTGTCCAGGGTCAGGATGTTGAATGTACACACTTCTGCACTCACATTCATTGCAGCCGAAGCAATGCTGGCATGTCCGTCACGATGGGCTGCGTCATTGTCTACTGCTGTTCACTGAAGTCTTTGTGTGCTAGGCATGGGCGTCGGTAGCAAAAAAGATGTGGGTGGGTCCTCCCCCAGGAAAATGTTACTGGAGTAGATGCCATTTACATTAAGTGCATATATACCGCCTTGTTTACCTAACCTCTGGCAGGCCCAGACAAAATGACACAATACACTCGGAAAGGCATTTCATTTCAATAAAAATGAAGAAAATATTAGAAAAGTGCAGATAAAGCATCTAACATGTTTAATAAGTGTTTATTGGTTAGGAGTAGGTAAACAGACATGCGCTGATTTACAGACGGTAAAAGTGAGTGGGTCCAATATCATTGGTCTTAAAAAGTGGGTGGGTCTTGTCCCACACGCATACAATGGTTCCGAAGCCCATGGTGCTAGGTAGTGCTAGCACTGTGTGAGGAGTTGAAGAGATACTCGCAACTAGTTTCAGAGTTTCCGCAGGTTTTAAAAATGTCTTAAATTGGAGCAGAAAGTCTTAAATTCAATATCATGGCATTAAATTAGGGCCCTATGATGAATTTACTGTATCATGCAGAATTGGTCAAATTTTGGATGAAAGGGACATTAAAGGTGCAGTGTGTGTTTTAGCGGCATCTAGTGGTGAGGTTGTGAATTGCACCCCCTTCCCTTTTGGAGCACATAGAGAATCTACAGGGGCTGACACAGGACAAAGATGTGCTCGTCTGAGACGGCAGAGAGTAGCTAGCACTCTGTAGGGAAGTTTGTCCGTTTAGGGCCACTGTAGAAACATGGCGGTGCAAAATGGCGGCTTCACTGTAAGGGGACCCGCGGTGTATGGAGATAGAAATGGCTCATTCTAAAGTAATAAAAACATAACGGTTCATTATGTAAGGTCTTCATACTCCACTGAAAACATAGTTATGGATATTATATTGCATTTCTGTTAATAGATCCTCATAAATACTACACACTGCACCTTTTAAGGGTGTCCAAAAATGACAGTCCTGTCATCGTTTACTCGCCCTAATGTCGCTCCAAACCTGTAAGACTTTCCTCCGTCATATAAAGCGGCCGCGTCTCTTCAGAAAATGTGGAATAAAGCGCTGGATTCATGGATTAGTTTTATGATCTCTTTATGAACTTTCTGAAGCGTCAGAGTTGCTTAGACTGTCAATGGAGGGACAGAAATCTTCCCATTGCATTACAAATGTCTTCATTTGTGTCATGAAGATGAACGCAAGTCAGTAGCATTTCATCTAACCATTAAAGCAGAGTCCAGACGAATTAAAATGAGTAAAACCGGTTTCATAGGGCCTAAATTAAACCACATGCTCTGCAGAAAATGATGTTCTTCCTCAGGAGTTTTGTTTTCCAGCACAAATTCCCAGCATCCTTCCATCAAGATCCATTTAATGACATGCCAAAAGAAGAAATGAAGTCTTGTTTTCTGAGAAATTGAACAGTTAGATGAGTTTATGCTTAGAACAAGAACAAATATCTGTCATCGGCTGTGAAAATCACTTGCCTTTGAATTAAGCGGATTTGATGAACTCATTGGCAGATATTTCTAATCATAAAATCACTTTCACAAGATTTCTGATCTCAAACATTAAGACATTTCTGTCAAATGAATTCAAAAGTAACGGAGAACTGTTGGAAATTGTATTTTCTAACGTTGAAGTGTCACTAATACAACTCATTGTGTGCTTAGACATTTAGAGAACATGTTGACGTGCTGAATTGGTCTTAAATGTACCTTCAGAAACCCTGCAGAAACCCTGAGTTTAAAAGAGCACAAAGATATTTTGATTGGTCAGAACTTCTGGAGCCTTTCTAGTGTGCATGTGTTGACACGTTATCATACCGTGAAGGGCTGTGCGTTTGACTATACACAAATGGGTTCACTTTCGTGTAATTCCAGAAATAAAAATATTCCAGTTAGCGGTTATTATACAGTTAAAAGAAAAATGACTAATGCCGGGTTCAGACTACACCATATTTCTGTGTGTTATGATAGTCACTGTCAGATGATGTGATTTTTGACTCGCGTTGCTTTCTGACCAATCGTTGTTTGCCGTCTTTAGTGCCGTGCGTGTCATGTCATTGAGAAAGTGGAACTAGTGACTGACTTGCGTAAACAAACAATGGTTGTTCTAGCCTAATGCTAATTCCAGCATTCACAAGGTTACTGAAGCGCCTCCGCCTTCTCCAGCGTTTATCTGCTTTCACTCCGTCGTGGCGAGGAAACATCCTGAGTATTCCACGAGCCTTTCCTCCATGGCATAATTCCACCTATCGGCACCAGTACAATCGTCTCCCTCTTGTCTCTGTGTACGGAAGACATACGAGGTGCTTAAAGTGCTTGAGTTTCATTTTTTTAAATGTAGGTCCTGGAAAACCTTGAAAACAGCCATATTTTTGAAGAGGTGCTTGAAAAGTACTTGAATTATTAAAACTACAATATATATGAAAATAGTGTTTTAATTTTTTTTTCCAAAAAAAACAATCTTTTCACGCTAAATGAACACTGCAGCCCGTCTGAGATGTGAGTGTGATAAGTGTATGATTTCATTCTTCAGCCATGAAAATCAAAAGCTGCTTTATTTCAAACACCAACATTTAAAAACAACAAATATTAAGTATTGCACATAAACTAGGCCGTTCAGATTACTTGTTAAAGTGCAATGAAACGCCTTATGTCAGCTGACGCTGTATGTATAGGTTTGTGGTTCGGGATCGAGCCACTTCTTCGCAGCCATGAAAGTGGCTGGTGAACTGTGAGAGAAACGATGTACTTTTATAGTTAGTTACACAATGTGCATTTTAAAGGGTTAGTTCAACCACAAATGTAAATTCTCTCATGAATTCCTCCCCCTCATGTCCAGACCCGTCAGACCTTCGTTCATCTCCAGACACAGATGAGGATATTTCTGATGAGACCCCAGAGCGCTCTGACCCTCCATAGACAGCAGTTTGATGAACACTTTCAAGGGCCAGAAAGGCAGTGAAGACGTCGTTAAAGTAGTCCATGTGACTCCAGTGGGTCAGCCTTAATGTGATGAAGCCACGAGAATACTTTAGTGCGCAAAAACAAACCTTCTAACGGCCTTCTTTTGGCCAGCTGTGAAGCCTGCACATATGAGGGATCTGTGTGATGCCATCTCAGAAAGCAGTAGACAGATTTTGCAACGTGTTTTGTCAGTTATTGCAATGGGCTGCTTCCTGTTTTAAAGCAACTCACAGACCTTCTTCTTCTTCTTTGTGCTTTGTTATTCATGTTACCTTCCTATTCTCCACCTCCCCTCTCCCCTCCTCTCTTCACTGTCTCCGTCCTCTGGCACGCAGCTATGAGTCTTCAGATGAAGTCTTGCCCCACACCCCGCGGCTCACTCATTTCCCCACCGTGTCGGGCTCCCCGGCGAGTCTGGCTAACTCCATGCAGAGTTTCGGCCCGTCGACCCCCCGCCGCCGCCGACACACTCCCTCCGACATGTAGCGACTGCTTTCTTCTTTTCCATTACTGTCCTCTCCCGCCTGCGCAGGTATCCCTTGATAATTCAACTCGTCTTTCCTGTTCTTTTCCTGTCAACATCCTCATGCCATTCAGGGTCACTTACAAGAGCCTCTCTCATGCATCACAGATTTTGCTTCCTGAAGCCCCTCTGAACTCTGCACTGCCTCTAGTTTTTTCTCACCTATATAACAAGACACCAGTGACCCATAAATCACTTTAAAAGAGCAGTTCACTTTAAAATTAGCCCATGATTTACTCCCCCCTCAAGCCATCTTAGGTGTATGTGTCTTTCGGATGAACACAATCGGAGTTACACATGAGCAGTATCACACGAGTAGCAGTGCGATGCGGCTGTATATCAGCACGGTTGTGATTCGGCCATTGGTAATCACTGATATACAGCCATATCGCACAGATACGAGTGTGATATTGCGTTTATACAACAGTTTCAACAGCACAAGGGAATAAATGAACAAGAAACAACAATGGAGTGCCTTTAAAACATTCTTTTGTGCAGATCTACTGTTTCTTTCCACTACAGATTCACATCTCAAGTTGAGAGTTTAACAGTCGAGCCCAAGCCAATTCAGAAATGTCACTTTAGAGCGAGTAACGGAGGAACGTTGAGTTGCTTCATTGAAGCTTATTGTATTATGTACAGTATTATATGAGAGAGAGAGAGAGACTAAACGAGTGTATTACCTGCATCTGATATAGCATTCATTCTTCAGGTCGATGTCCTTAATATCCATTATAAAAAAATTAGTTTGAATGTCCACTGAGGAAAGCGATATCTTTGTCATTTTTAAGAGGTCTCCAAAGGCAGTGCTAAAACAACTTCTTAGTTTACAGCCAGTCACTCATAAAGACAGTCTTTGCTGCCATCTGTCACTGAAGTCAACTATTGCAATCACTGATGGACCTTTTCTCAACACCAGATATGGCATATTATTTATATAAAATATTTATTGAACAATAATATTTAAATCAACAACAATAGCCATTATAAAAGACAATAGGAAATAAAACACAAGAAAATAATGCAGTCAAATGTACAAAAGCATCGCTTTAGTAGGTCCTACAGGATTTAAGATAAACAGCCTAACGTTAAATATAAAGTTATAAACTTTTTTTTTTTTCCTGGAAAACGGTTTGAGTACCGATACTGGGTGTATATGGCACAGCTGGAAAAGTCTCTTAGCCAATCAAATTTGAGAACCAGAAGGAACTGTTGTATAATAATAAATATCCTGATGCTTCCAAGCTTTATAATGGCAGTGATGGTCCATTGAGATTGAAGCTCAAAAAAGCACATCCATCCTTCATAAACGTACTCCACATGGCTCTGGGGGTTAATAAAGGCCTTCTGAAGTGAAGCGATGCGTTTGTGTAAGAAAAATATCCATATTTAAAACTTTATAAAGTAAAATATCTAGCTCCTGCCAGACCGCCTTCCATATTCAACTTACAAAAAAAGCATGATGTATGACGTATGGCATCAGGTGTAACGTAAGCGCTTTGAACTGCGAGAGGCGTTACATAAATATGTATATTCTTTTTGCAAAGCCCCACTGATTCCTTACAAACCACCCCAACCCCCACTGATTCCTTACAAGCCCTACTGATTGATTCCTTACCCCACTGATTCCTTACAAACCCCTGATTCCTTACAAAACCCCACTGATTCCTTACAACTCCCACTGATTCCTTACAAACCACCCCTACCCCCACTGATTGATTCCTTACCAAACCCCACTGATTGATTCCTTACCAAACCCCACTGATTCCTTACAAGCCCCACTGATTCCTTACCAAACTCCACTGATCCTTACAAAACCCAACCAAACCCCACTGATTTCTTACCAAACTCCACTGATCCTTACAAAACCCCACCAAACCCCACTGATTCCTTTACCAAACCCCACTGATTCCTTTCCCAAACCCCACTGATTCCTTACCAAACCCCACTGATTCCTTTACCAAACCCCACTGATTCCTTTACCAAACCCCACTGATTCCTTATAAAACCCCACTGATTCCTTACAACTCCCACTGATTCCTTACAAACCACCCCAACCCCCACTGATTCCTTAACAAACCCCACTGATTGATTCCTTACAAGCCCCACTGATTCCTTACCAAACTCCACTGATCCTTACAAAACCCCACCAAACCCCACTGATTCCTTACAAACCCCACTGATTCCTTACAAACCCCACTGATTCCTTACAAACCCCACTGATTCCTTTACCAAACTCCACTGATTCTTTTACCAAACTCCACTGATTCTTTTACCAAACCCCACTGATTCCAAACCCCACTGATTCCAAACCCCACTGATTCCAAACCCCACTGATTCCAAACCCCACTGATTCCAAACCCCACTGATTCCAAACCCCACTGATTCCTTTACCAAACCCCACTGATTCCTTTACCAAACCCCACTGATTCCTTTACCAAACCCCACAGATTCCTTTACCAAACCTCACTGATTCCTTACCAAACCCCACTGATTCCTTTACCCCCACTGATTCCTTTACTGACCCCACTGATTCCTTTACCAAACCCCACTGATTCCTTACCAAACCCCACTGATTCCTTTACCAAACCTCACTGATTCTTTACCAAACCTCACTGATTCTTTACCAAACCTCACTGATTCTTTACCAAACCTCACTGATTCTTTACCAAACCTCACTGATTCTTTACCAAACCTCACTGATTCTTTACCAAACCTCACTGATTCCAAACCTCACTGATTCCAAACCTCACTGATTCCAAACCTCACTGATTCCAAACCTCACTGATTCCTTACAAACCCCACTGATTCCTTACAAACCCCACTGATTCCTTTACCAAACCCCACTGATTCCAAACCTCACTGATTCCTTACAGACCCCACTGATTCCAAACCTCACTGATTCCTTACAAACCCCACTGATTCCTTTACCAAACCTCACTGATTCCTTACAAACCTCACTGATTCCTTACAAACCCCACTGATTCCAAACCTCACTGATTCCTTACAAACCCCACTGATTCCAAACCTCACTGATTCCTTACAAACCCCACTGATTCCAAACCTCACTGATTCCTTACAAACCCCACTGATTCCAAACCTCACTGATTCCTTACCAAACCCCACTGATTCCTTTACCAAACCCCACTGATTCCTTACAAACCCCACTGATTCCTTTACCAACCCCCACTGATTCCTTTACCAACTCCCACTGATTCCTTTACCAACCCCCACTGATTCCTTTACCAAACCTCACTGATTCCTTACCAAACCCCACTGATTCCAAACCTCACTGATTCTTTACCAAACCCCACTGATTCCTTTACCAAACCTCACTGATTCCTTACCAAACCCCACTGATTCCTTACCAAACTCCACTGATCCTTTCAAAACCCCACCAAACCCCACTGATTCCTTACAAACCCCACTGATTCCTTTACCAAACCCCACTGATTCCTTACAAACCCCACTGATTCCTTTACCAATCCTCACTGATTCATTTATCAACCCCCACTGATTCCTTTACCAAACCTCACTGATTCCTTACCAAACCCCACTGATTCCTTACCAAACTCCACTGATCCTTTCAAAACCCCACCAAACCCCACTGATTCCTTACAAACCCCACTGATTCCTTTACCAAACCCCACTGATTCCTTTACCAAACCCCACTGATTCCAAACCCCACTGATTCCAAACCCCACTGATTCCAAACCCCACTGATTCCTTACAAACCCCACTGATTCCTTTACCAAACCCCACTGATTCCTTTACCAAACCCCACTGATTCCTTTACTGATTCCTTTACAAACCTCACTGATTCCTTACAAACCTCACTGATTCCTTACAAACCTCACTGATTCCTTACAAACCCCACTGATTCCAAACCTCACTGATTCCTTACAAACCCCACTGATTCCAAACCTCACTGATTCCTTACCAAACCTCACTGATTCCTTACAAACCCCACTGATTCCAAACCTCACTGATTCCTTACCAAACCCCACTGATTCCTTTACCAAACCCCACTGATTCCAAACCCCACTGATTCCTTTACCAAACCCCACTGATTCCTTTACCAAACCCCACTGATTCCTTTACCAAACCTCACTGATTCCTTTACCAAACCTCACTGATTCCTTACAAACCCCACTGATTCCTTTACCAATCCTCACTGATTCATTTACCAACCCCCACTGATTCCTTTACCAAACCTCACTGATTCCTTACAAACCCCACTGATTCCTTTACCAATCCTCACTGATTCATTTATCAACCCCCACTGGTTCCTTTACCAAACCCCACTGGTTCCTTTACCAAACCTCACCGATTCCTTACAAACCCCACCGATTCCTTTACCAAACCCCACTGATTCCAAACCCCACCGATTCCTTACCAAACCCCACCGATTCCTTTACCAAACCCCACCGATTCCTTACCAAACCTCACCGATTCCTTTACCAAACCCCACTGATTCCTTTACCAAACCCCACTGATTCCTTTACCAAACCCCACTGATTCCTTTACCAAACCCCACTGATTCCAAACCCCACTGATTCCTTTACCAAACCCCACTGATTCCTTACCAAACCCCACTGATTCCTTTACCAAACCTCACTGATTC
This sequence comes from Paracanthobrama guichenoti, assembly GCA_018749465.1. Lineage (NCBI taxonomy): Eukaryota > Metazoa > Chordata > Actinopteri > Cypriniformes > Gobionidae > Paracanthobrama > Paracanthobrama guichenoti. The sequence goes on from JAGHMJ010000029.1 coordinate 4,681,512, forward strand.
CTTTACCAAACCTCACTGATTCTTTACCAAACCCCAAACCTCACTGATTCCAAACCTCACTGATTCCAAACCTCACTGATTCCAAACCTCACTGATTCCAAACCTCACTGATTCCAAACAAACCTCACTGATTCCAAACAAACCTCACTGATTCCAAACAAACCTCACTGATTCCAAACAAACCTCACTGATTCCTTACAAACCCCACTGATTCCTTTACCAAACCCCACTGATTCCAAACCTCACTGATTCCTTACAGACCCCACTGATTTCTTTACCAAACCTCACTGATTCCTTTACCAAACCTCACTGATTCCTTACAAACCTCACTGATTCCTTACAAACCCCACTGATTCCAAACCTCACTGATTCCTTACAAACCCCACTGATTCCAAACCTCACTGATTCCTTACAAACCTCACTGATTCCTTACAAACCCCACTGATTCCAAACCTCACTGATTCCTTACAAACCCCACTGATTCCAAACCTCACTGATTCCTTACAAACCCCACTGATTCCAAACCTCACTGATTCCTTACCAAACCCCACTGATTCCAAACCTCACGGATTCCTTACCAAACCCCACTGATTCCTTTACCAAACCCCACTGATTCCTTACCAACCCCCACTGATTCCTTTACCAACCCCCACTGATTCCTTACCAACCCCACTGATTCCTTTACCAACCCCACTGATTCCTTTACCAACCCCACTGATTCCTTTACCAAACCCCACTGATTCCAAACCCCACTGATTCCTTTACCAAACCCCACTGATTCCTTTACCAAACCTCACTGATTCCTTACCAAACCCCACTGATTCCTTACCAAACTCCACTGATCCTTTCAAAACCCCACCAAACCCCACTGATTCCTTACAAACCCCACTGATTCCTTACAAACCCCACTGATTCCTTTACCAAACCCCACTGATTCCTTTACCAAACCCCACTGATTCCAAACCCCACTGATTCCAAACCCCACTGATTCCAAACCTCACTGATTCCTTAGAAACCCCACTGATTCCTTTACCAAACCTCACTGATTCCTTTACCAAACCTCACTGATTCCTTTACCAAACCTCACTGATTCCTTACAAACCTCACTGATTCCTTACAAACCCCACTGATTCCAAACCTCACTGATTCCTTACAAACCCCACTGATTCCAAACCTCACTGATTCCTTACAAACCCCACTGATTCCAAACCTCACTGATTCCTTACCAAACCCACTGATTCCTTTACCAAACCCCACTGATTCCTTACAAACCCCACTGATTCCTTACAAACCCCACTGATTCCTTTACCAACCCCCACTGATTCCTTTACCAACCCCACTGATTCCTTTACCAACCCCCACTGATTCCTTTACCAAACCTCACTGATTCCTTACCAAACCCCACTGATTCCAAACCTCACTGATTCTTTACCAAACCCCACTGATTCCTTTACCAAACCTCACTGATTCCTTTACCAAACCTCACTGATTCCTTACCAAACCCCACTGATTCCTTTACCAAACCCCACTGATTCCAAACCCCACTGATTCCTTTACCAAACCCCACTGATTCCAAACCTCACTGATTCCAAACCTCACTGATTCCAAACCTCACTGATTCCAAACCTCACTGATTCCAAACCTCACTGATTCCAAACCTCACTGATTCAAAAAACCCCACTGATTCCTTTACCAAACCCCACTGATTCCTTTACCAAACCCCACTGATTCCTTTACCAAACCCCACTGATTCCTTTACCAACCCCCACTGATTCCTTTACCAACCCCCACTGATTCCTTTACCAAACCTCACTGATTCCTTAACCAAACCTCACTGATTCCTTACAAACCCCACTGATTCCTTACAAACCCCACTGATTCCTTACAAACCCCACTGATTCCTTACAAACCTCACTGATTCCTTACAAACCTCACTGATTCCTTACCAAACCTCACTGACTCCTTAACAAACCCCACTGATTCCTTTACCAAACCTCACTGATTCCTTTACCAAACCTCACTGATTCCTTTACCAAACCTCACTGATTCATTTACTAAACCTCACTGATTCCTTACAAACCTCACTGATTCCTTACAAACCCCACTGATTCCAAACCTCACTGACTCCTTACAAACCCCACTGATTCCAAACCTCACTGATTCCTTACCACCCCCACTGATTCCAAACCTCACTGATTCCTTGCAAACCCCACTGATTCCAAACCTCACTGACTCCTTACAAACCCCACTGATTCCAAACCTCACTGATTCCTTACCAAACCCCACTGATTCCTTTACCAAACCCCACTGATTCCTTTACCAACCCCCACTGATTCTTTACCAACCTCCACTGATTCCTTTACCAAACCTCACTGATTCTTTACCAAACCCCACTGATTCCAAACCTCACTGATTCCTTTACCAAACCCCACTGATTCCTTTACCAAACCCCACTGATTCCTTTACCAAACCCCACTGATTCCTTTACCAAACCCCACTGATTCCTTTACCAATCCTCACTGATTCATTTACCAACCCCCACTGATTCCTTTACCAAACCTCACTGATTCCTTACAAACCCCACTGATTCCTTTACCAATCCTCACGGATTCATTTACCAACCCCCACTGGTTCCTTTACCAAACCCCACTGGTTCCTTTACCAAACCCCACTGATTCCAAACCCCACTGATTCCTTACAAACCCCACCGATTCCTTTACCAAACCCCACTGATTCCAAACCCCACCGATTCCTTACCAAACCCCACCGATTCCTTTACCAAACCCCACCGATTCCTTACCAACCCTCACCGATTCCTTTACCAAACCCCACCGATTCCTTTACCAAACCCCACCGATTCCTTTACCAAACCCCACTGATTCCTTTACCAAACCCCACTGATTCCTTTACCAAACCCCACTGATTCCAAACCCCACTGATTCCAAACCCCACTGATTCCAAACCCCACTGATTCCTTTACCAAACCCCACTGATTCCTTACCAAACCTCACTGATTCCTTTACCAAACCTCAAACCTCACTGATTCCAAACCTCACTGATTCCAAACCTCACTGATTCCAAACCTCACTGATTCCAAACAAACCTCACTGATTCCAAACAAACCCCACTGATTCCTTTACCAAACCCCACTGATTCCAAACCTCACTGATTCCTTACAGACCCCACTGATTCCAAACCTCACTGATTCCTTACAAACCCCACTGATTTCTTTACCAAACCTCACTGATTCCTTTACCAAACCTCACTGATTCCTTACAAACCTCACTGATTCCTTACAAACCCCACTGATTCCAAACCTCACTGATTCCTTACAAACCCCACGGATTCCAAACCTCACTGATTCCTTACAAACCCCACTGATTCCAAACCTCACTGATTCCTTACCAAACCCCACTGATTCCTTTACCAAACCCCACTGATTCCAAACCTCACTGATTCCTTACAGACCCCACTGATTCCAAACCTCACTGATTCCTTACAAACCTCACTGATTCCTTACCAAACCCCACTGATTCCTTTACCAAACCCCACTGATTCCTTTACCAAACCCCACTGATTCCTTTACCAAACCCCACTGATTCCTTTACCAACCCCCACTGATTCCTTTACCAAACCTCACTGATTCCTTTACCAACCCCCACTGGTTCCTTTACCAAACCCCACTGGTTCCTTTACCAAACCCCACTGGTTCCTTTACCAAACCTCACTGGTTCCTTTACCAAACCTCACTGATTCCTTACAAACCCCACTGATTCCTTTACCAAACCCCACTGATTCCTTACAAACCCCACTGATTCCTTTACCAAACCCCACTGATTCCTTACCAAACCCCACTGATTCCTTTACCAACCCCCACTGATTCCTTTACCAAACCCCACTGATTCCTTTACCAAACCCCACTGATTCCTTTACCAAACCCCACTGATTCCAAACCTCACTGATTCCTTACCAAACCCCACTGATTCCAAACCTCACTGATTCCTTACAGACCCCACTGATTCCAAACCTCACTGATTCCTTACAAACCTCACTGATTCCTTTACCAAACCTCACTGATTCCTTTACCAAACCTCACTGATTCCTTACAAACCTCACTGATTCCTTACAAACCTCACTGATTCCTTACAAACCTCACTGATTCCTTACAAACCCCACTGATTCCTTACAAACCTCACTGATTCCAAACCTCACTGATTCCTTTACCAAACCCCACTGATTCCTTTACCAACCCCCACTGATTCCTTTACCAAACCTCACTGATTCCTTTACCAACCCCCACTGGTTCCTTTACCAAACCCCACTGATTCCTTTACCAAACCCCACTGATTCCAAACCTCACTGATTCCTTACAAACCCCACGGATTCCAAACCTCACTGATTCCTTACAAACCCCACTGATTCCAAACCTCACTGATTCCTTACCAAACCCCACTGATTCCTTTACCAAACCCCACTGATTCCAAACCTCACTGATTCCTTACAGACCCCACTGATTCCAAACCTCACTGATTCCTTACAAACCCCACTGGTTCCTTTACCAAACCTCACTGGTTCCTTTACCAAACCCCACTGATTCCTTACAAACCCCACTGATTCCTTTACCAAACCCCACTGATTCCTTTACCAAACCCCACTGATTCCTTTACCAAACCCCACTGATTCCTTACCAAACCCCACTGATTCCTTTACCAACCCCCACTGATTCCTTTACCAAACCCCACTGATTCCTTTACCAAACCCCACTGATTCCTTTACCAAACCCCACTGATTCCTTTACCAAACCCCACTGATTCCTTTACCAAACCCCACTGATTCCTTTCCAAACCCCACTGATTCCTTTACCAAACCCCACTGATTCCTTTACCAACCCCACTGGTTCCTTACAAACCCCACTGGTTCCTTTACCAACCCCACTGGTTCCTTACAAACCCCACTGGTTCCTTTACCAACCCATCTGGTTCCTTACAAACCTCACTGGTTCCTTTACCAAACCTCACTGGTTCCTTTACCAAACCTCACTGGTTCCTTACAAACCCCACTGATTCCTTTACCAAACCCCACTGATTCCAAACCTCACTGATTCCTTTACCAAACCCCACTGATTCCTTTACCAAACCCCACTGATTCCTTTCCAAACCTCACTGGTTCCTTTACCAAACCTCACTGGTTCCTTTACCAAACCTCACTGGTTCCTTACAAACCCCACTGATTCCTTTACCAAACCCCACTGATTCCAAACCTCACTGATTCCTTTACCAAACCCCACTGATTCCTTTACCAAACCCCACTGATTCCTTTACCAAACCCCACTGATTCCTTTCCAAACCCCACTGTTTCCTTTACCAAACCCCACTGATTCCTTTCCAAACCCCACTGATTCCTTTCCAAACCCCACTGATTCCTTTACCAAACCCCACTGATTCCTTTACCAAACCCCACTGATTCCTTTACCAACCCCCACTGGTTCCTTTACCAAACCCCACTGGTTCCTTTACCAAACCCCACTGGTTCCTTTACCAAACCTCACTGGTTCCTTTACCAAACCTCACTGGTTCCTTTACCAAACCTCACTGGTTCCTTTACCAAACCTCACTGATTCCTTTACCAAACCCCACTGATTCCTTACAAACCCCATTGATTCCTTTACCAAACCCCACTGATTCCTTACCAAACCCCACTGATTCCTTTACCAACCCCCACTGATTCCTTACCAACCCCCACTGATTCCTTTACCAAACCCCACTGATTCCTTTACCAAACCCCACTGATTCCTTTCCAAACCCCACTGATTCCTTTACCAAACCCCACTGATTCCTTTACCAACCCCACTGGTTCCTTACAAACCCCACTGGTTCCTTTACCAACCCCACTGGTTCCTTACAAACCCCACTGGTTCCTTTACCAACCCATCTGGTTCCTTACCAACCTCACTGGTTCCTTTACCAAACCTCACTGGTTCCTTTACCAAACCTCACTGGTTCCTTTACCAAACCTCACTGGTTCCTTTACCAAACCTCACTGGTTCCTTACAAACCCCACTGATTCCTTTACCAAACCCCACTGATTCCAAACCTCACTGATTCCTTTACCAAACCCCACTGATTCCTTTCCAAACCCCACTGATTCCTTTACCAAACCCCACTGATTCCTTTACCAACCCCACTGGTTCCTTTACCAACCCCACTGGTTCCTTACAAACCCCACTGGTTCCTTTACCAAACCTCACTGGTTCCTTTACCAAACCTCACTGGTTCCTTTACCAAACCTCACTGGTTCCTTTACCAAACCCCACTGATTCCAAACCTCACTGATTCCTTTACCAAACCCCACTGATTCCTTTACCAAACCCCACTGATTCCTTTCCAAACCCCACTGATTCCTTTACCAAACCCCACTGATTCCTTTCCAAACCCCACTGATTCCTTTCCAAACCCCACTGATTCCTTTACCAAACCCCACTGATTCCTTTTCAAACCCCACTGATTCCTTTACCAAACCCCACTGATTCCAAACCCCACTGATTCCTTTACCAAACCTCACTGATTCCAAACCTCACTGATTCCTTTCCAAACCCCACTGATTCCAAACCCCACTGATTCCTTTCCAAACCCCACTGATTCCTTTCCAAACCCCACTGATTCCTTTCCAAACCCCACTGATTCCTTTCCAAACCCCACTGATTCCTTTACCAAACCTCACCGATTCCTTTCCAAACCCCACTGATTCCAAACCTCACTGATTCCTTTCCAAACCCCACTGATTCCTTACTGAACGAATTGGTTGTTTTATTGATTCTGTTGAATCTCAATGACTCAGTACTCGTGGTTTTAATTTCACATTTAAAGTATATTTTCGTTTGAAATAATGGTTTCACTTTATTTTGATGGTCCCTTTAACACATTCTGTTGAGTAAGTAACATTACACCTACATGTCTACTCACTTTCATTAGAGTATTAGTAGGGTAGGGTTAGAATAAGTTGACATGTATTTGCAAAGTTACTTATTGCCAGTATGTCTGTTGGAGGAGAATCAAAATAAAGGGTTTGCAGATATTAAGCAGACAGTCTACTAATACTCTGAGAGTTAGTTGGCATGTAGTTGCAAAGCTACTTATAGTCGTCATAATGTTCAAAAGGGACCATCAAAATAGTGTTACCGAAATTTCAAATATCAATATTCAAGGTTTTGTTTTTAAAATATGCAGGTTATTCATTCATGTCAGAGATGCAGTTAGTGTTCTGAGCTCATTAAATCCACTTCAGATGCAGCTTCTGTGTTTGAAGTTTGTTGATACTTATTTAATTTGATTGGTAACAGCCCTATTGTGTCTTATTATAATTGAATTTGATCAAATTGATGAAATTGAGACAAAAGATGATGCATGCATATAATTAGGTTTAAAAAATAAATGAATAAACTTTATTTAAACTTGTTGGAAAAGATGATTTGTGTCACTGCTGTGAACTGACCACTACACAGAATATGAAGAGTATCATGAACTTTAGAGTCAGCCGTCCATGACAGTCCCAGACCTGCCAAGAACCAGTAAATAACAAACTCAGAAAAAAATGATCATTATCAAGAAAATCCCAGAATATAACGAGATGACCTTTTTTTTGTCAATATTGCACTCCCCTGAAAGTCATATACACCTGGGATGGCTTGAGGGGGAGTAAATCAAGGGCTCATTTTCGTTTTAAAGTGAACTACTCCTTTAATGCTGAGGATGATAAACTGTTCTAGTTGTAGTTCTTTAGTCTAACGGCACCCAATGCAGCTCTTATGATCTCCAGCTGAGATTATTGTGCAGTTAAGATCCCAGTAGCCTTCTGTGTTTGCTGCGTATCATTTTACCTGTAGTTCCTGTCTTCAGGGAGCATTTGACGTTGTCAATGCAACTCCTGGGACGTCTCGTGTCTGTCTGTTTCTGGCGGCCGTGCCGGCATGTCCACTACAGCAGACGATCAGTATCACAGGAAATGATAGGAGCAGAGCAGCCCAGCACCGCTCTCTCTTCATCCTGCTTTATAAACACACGTTCCTGCCAGTCACCAGCTTTCTCACTTCTTGTGTCTCCTGCAGGTACGAAGAGGTTACACCGGAGGAGGCGTCATCGAAAGAGGAAGTGACAGAGTCGGATAAAGATAAATGAAAGTGCAAAACGAGCCCTCCTTCATGTTCAGCGTTTGTTCATCATGGTGACGTGGCCGTGCGGCAGATGCTGGCGGCAGTGATGTGATCTGTGCTTCTGAACTCGTTTAATGACGTACCGCAGCTTTCTCAGTGCCTGTGTTTCTCCACCTTCCTTCATTTCATTGCCTTCAGCGTTCAGTTTGGAAATTATGCTTGGTTATTTGCTTTCAAAGGGTTTTAGTTATTACTATACAGTATTTGAAATGGGTAGAAGTTTGGCGTCCTGCATGTAACGTCAGATTACGATGCAGATTTATTAAACGTCTGGTACCTGTTCCTGTGTAGCCGTTTTCTGTTTACTCCAGGATCTCATGAGGGATTCAGTTTTGAAACTCTAGTAATTGTCCATCTTTTGTTAAATGATAGGACAAAGGCATTCTGGATTTAAATATTTGTACTTTATACAAGTGTGAGCAAAAGTGGGACCAAATATCTCCCGAGGAAGTGAGTTTAGTTTTCTTTGCCATGTTGTGTCCCGGTCATGTGCGTTTCTACACCTCATGCTCGGCGTGCTCACCATCATTTCACAGTTTCCTCTTGTGTATCTTTCTTTCTCAGTGTAAACGTTTAAGCTTATGTGAGGAGCATTTCTTCCTCAATATAACTTTTATTTGCATTAAACTGTGGTGTTTACCACTGTAGAAAAGCCGATCACCAGTCTTTGTTTCACTGCTCTTCTTTAAGTGTATATACTCAGTATACACACATTTGCATAGGCCTATAAAGTTTGGCAAACCGTGTGTGAGAACACAGGCAGGGTTTGTGTTAACTCTTGTGTAATGTTAAGGAAAACACAACCTTTGGGAAGTGCTACCAGTGCATTGCATTAACAGCACTCGTCATCAGTGCTTGTAAACCCTAACGCTCAAAATAATGAGCTGGGTTGAGTAGAGCCAACACATTTTAAGTAATCTGAACTCTTTCATTGTTTTGAGTTTTATGAACTTGTTTCTTTTAAATTAGACTAACTTAAATTTAACCGAAACTGGGCTTGGATTTATATTTCCCAGCATGCTTTGCATGACACTCAATTGTGTGTGTTGTAGTCAAGACCACGTAATCCGAGACCAAGACCAGAGCAGCACTGCTTCAATTCATAAAGATCCACATTACCAGCTGAGAAATGACTTATGACTTATAATAAATATAATTAGAACAAGACACTGTATAGAGCTGTTACCAATCAAATCAATAACAGCACATTTCATCTTTGCACAGAAGAACTGGACAATTACAAAAGCATAAATAATGTTGAGCATAATGTTTTTAAAATCTGTTGAATGTTTGTATAAAAGCAATATCATGTTTGCAGTCATGCTCAGATTTGTGAAACAGCTCTCTTGTGATATTGCTTAATTATATCATGTTATAATATAAAAACCAAGAACTTTTTGCAACAATATCTTGAATTTTCTGAGCATTTGTATTCATTTTGACATTTTTGACACGTCATTAACTTATTTCTAATGTGATTTATTTATTGTGCCGGTTCAGAAATTATTGATCGAATCTGAAGCAGTTTTACACCCAATCACATTAATGATGTTAATGAATAAATCACAATGCACCGGCAATTTAGTGATATCCCAGCAGTCGTGATCTTGATCGGTCTTGAAACAAAATCCTTTTAGTCTGAGACCGAGACCAGACCAAGCCCTTCAAAAAATGTCCTTAAGACCGGCCTCGAGTACTACAACACTGCACTTACTGCCAAAATTAAGTGTTATATTATGTTTTCTGTGCAAGATTAAAGTTAAGTGGGAGATTTAGTAGTGCTTAATGTTTTGCTGTTAGTTTCTGTAGGGTGTCCATCATGTGACGAGTGGAGTGTGAGCTTAGTTTGAGAACAGATTTATGATAAATGTGTTATATTGCTGTGCTATGCTAATGCTAATGCTACCAAAGCATTGTGCTACCAATTGGCTAGCTACGGCTGGTCAAGTTTCCACTACTGCAAATTTGAGATTACATGATATTTTTAAGTTAAATGTATAAATTAGCTTACTCAAATATTTCAAGTTCAGAGCAATTAAAATGTATGACTAAAAAATTAAAATCTGCAAGTTCTGCTGATTGAGGCAAGCCTGGAATATCATGCAGTTTGATGGTGTCTTCACTGCATTATTCCTAACATCACTGAGCACTCCTCTGTGTGTGACATGATCAGGGTCTTTAACAATGAACGTTAATGAACCCGACTTCCACATGCATATGATTGACAGATAAATGCAAATTTGCACAGTTCAGATCAATAATAAAGCTGAACCTCTTTAACTTGATGCTGTTTATGATCTTGCTCTGTCCATGGTCAAGATTAAGAATGAAAATAATCGTAATTATCCTCTTAAAAGCATAACTTAATCTGCTCCATTTATTAAAACAGCACACTTTAGTTCAAGCTCATCACAACATGAGTCATGGCATACGTTACCTTCAAATGAAGAGCGCCAACATTATTGTTCCATAGTCCTAATTTAGAAGAGAGAAAGGAGGTGTTCTCAATGTAAAATAGAAACATGAGGTTTAAAAGTTTATCAGCTTCGTCTGCAGCGTGGAGGCAAACTCCATAGACGCACCAACACAAGGATTTTACACAGACATTACAATGGTGTCACTGCAAAACAAACATCACAACAACAGTTAAAAATATCTCCATTTATGCATTCATTTAATGCAGTGGGTTCATTAGATCATTGGTTAAAATGCTTTATTTTTATGACACCAACACAGAAACTCTCCCTCCACACCACGTCATGTTACAGTAACTCCCAAGAAGACCTGATGGATCAGAGGAAGAAAAGGAAGCAGGACACGGAGCCATCATGTTTCTGAGAACTGAGATTCTGCTTGTGAACAGGAGAATAATCAGACACATCTTTATAGATCTGACATGTTCAGGTTTCAGCAGCTTCACCCTGGAATGATTTTGAATATATTGTTCACTACATGGGACAACCACACGCCAATTAGTCAATACAAACCCGATTCTAAAAAAGTTGGGACACTGTACAAACTGTGAATAAAAACAGAATGCAATGATGTGGAAGTTTCAAATTTCAATATTTTATTCAGAATACAACATAGATGACATATCAAATGTTTAAACTGAGAAAATGTGTCATTTTAAGGGGAAAATAAGTTGATTTTAAATTTCATGGCATCAACACATCTCAAAAAAGTTGGGACAAGGCCATGTTTCCCACTGTGTGGCATCCCCTCTTCTTTTTCTAACAGTCTGCAAACGTCTGTTTTTGTGATCATCAGGGAACCACACACACCATCACAAACACACACACATAGCCATGGATCATCAGGGAATGACTCACAGCTGTGTGTGTGTTTGTGTGTGTCATTCTCTGATGATCCACGACTGTGTGTATGTTTGTGATGGTGTGTGTCGTTCCCTGATGATCCACACCTGTGTGTGTGTTTGTGATTGTGTGTGTCATTCCCTGATGATCCACGGCTGTGTGTTTGTGTGTGATGATCCCTGATGATCCACGGCTGTGTGTGTGTTGTTCCCTGATGATCCACGGCTGTGTATGTTTGTGATGGTGTGTGTCGTTCCCCGATGATCCACGGCTGTTTGTGTGTGTGTGTCATTCCCTGATGATCCACGGCTGTGTGTGTGCTTGTGTGTGTCGTTCCCTGATGATCCACAGCTGTGTGTTTGTGATGGTGTGTGTCGTTCCATGATGATCCACGGCTGTGTGTGTGTTTGTGATGGTGTATGTCATTCCCTGATGATCCACGGGTGTGTGTGTGTGTTTGTGATGGTGTGTGTCGCTCCCTGATGATCCATGGCTGTGTGTGTGTGTTTGTGATGGTGTGTGTCGTTCCCTGATGATTCACAGCTGTGTGTGTGTTTGTGATGGTGTGTGTTGTTCCCTGATGATCCACGGCTGTGTGTGTTTGTGATGGTGTGTGTCGTTCCCTGATGATCCACGGCTGTGTGTGTGTGTGTGTGTGTGTGTGTCATTCCCTGATGATCCACGGCTGTGTGTGTGTCATTCCCTGATGATCCACGGCTGTGTGTGTGTGTGTGTTTTTCCCTGATGATCCACGGCAGTGTGTGTCGTGTCGTTCCTGATGATCCACGGCTGTGTGTGTGTGATGTGTGTGTCGTTCCCTGATGATCCACGGCTGTGTGTGTGTGTCATTCCCTGATGATCCACGGCAGTGTGTGTGTCATTCCCTGATGATCCACGGCTGTGTGTGATGATCCCCGGATCCACGGCTGGATGATTCCACGGCTGTGTGTGTTTGTGATGGTGTGTGTCGTTCCCTGATGATCCACCGCTGTTTGTGTGTGTGTGTCGTTCCCTGATGATCCATGGCTGTGTGTGTTTGTGTGTGTGTGTGTGTGTGTTTGTGATGGTTCCCTGATGATCCACAGCTGTGTGTGTGTTGTGTGTGTGGTGTGATCCACAGCTGTGTGTGTGTTTGTGATGGTGTGTCGTTCCCTGATGATCCACGGCTATGTGTGTGATGGTGTGTGTCATTCCCTGATGATCCATGGCTGTGTGTGTGTGTGATGGTGTGTTGTTCCCTGATGATCCACGGCTGTGAGTGTGTTTGTGTGTATCGTTCCCTGATGATCCACGGGTGTGTGTGTTTGTGTGTGTCGTTCCCTGATGATCCACGGCTGTGTGTGTGTTTGTGATGGTGTGTGTTGCTCCCTGATGATCCACGGCTGTGTGTGTGTTTGTCATGGTGTGTGTCGTTCCCTGATGATCCACGGCTGTGTGTGTGTTTGTGATGGTGTGTGTTTTTCCCTGATGATCCACGGCTGTCTGTGTGTTTGTGATGGTATGTGTCGTTCCCTGATGATTCACAGCTGTGTTTGTGTGTGTGTTTGTGATGGTGTGTGTAGTTCCCTGATGATCCACGGCTGTGTGTGCTGTGTGTGTGTGTGTGTCATTCCCTGATGATGTTGTGTGTCGTTCCCTGATGATCCACGGCTGTGTTTGTGATGGTGTGTGTCGTTCCCTGTTGATCCACGGCTGTGTGTGTGTGTGTGTGTGTGATGATCCACAGTACCCTGATGATCCACGGCTGTGTGTGTGTGTGTCGTTCCCTGATGATCCACGGCTGTGTGTGTGTGTGTGTGTGTGTTTGTGATGGTGTGTCGTTCCCTGATGATCCACGGCTGTGTTTGTGATGGTGTGTTGTTCCCTGATGATCCACGGCTGTGTGTGTGTTTGTGATGGTGTGTGTCATTCCCTGATGATCCACAGCTGTGTGTGTGTCTGTGATGGTATGTGTTGTTCCCTGATGATCCACGGCTGTGTGTGTGTTTGTGTGTGTTGTTCCCTGATGATCCACGGCTGTGTGTATGTGTTTGTGATGGTATGTGTCGTTCCCTGATGATCCACGGCTGTGTGTGTGTTTGTGTGTGTCGTTCTCTGATGATCCACGACTGTGTGTATGTTTGTGATGGTATGTGTTGTTCCCTGATGATCCACGGCTGTGTGTGTGTTTGTGATGGTGTGTGTCATTCCCTGATGATTCACAGCTGTGTGTGTGTTTGTGTGTGTGTGTGTGTGTGTGTGTCGTTCTCTGATGATCCACAACTGTGTGTGTGTGTGTGTTGATGATACCCTGATGATCCACGGCTGTGTGTTGTGTGTGTGTTTGTGTGGTGTGTGTGGATGATCCACGATGATCCACGATGATGTGTGTTTGTGATGTTGTGTGTGGTTCCCTGATGAACCACGGCTGTGTGTGTGTGTGTGTTGTACCCTGATGATCCATGGCTGTGTGTGTGTGTGTGATGGTGTGTGTCGTTCCCTGATGATCCACGGCTGTGTGTGTGTTTGTGATGGTGTGTCGTTCCCTGATGATCCACGGCTGTGTGTGTGTGTTTATGATGGTGTGTGTCGTTCCCTGATGATCCATGGCTGTGTGTGTGTGTGTGTGTGTGATGGTGTGTCGTTCCCTGATGATCCACGGCTGTGTGTGTGTTTGTGATGGTGTGTGTCGTTCCCTGATGATCCACAGCTGTTTGTGTGTCTGTGATGGTATGTGTTGTTCCCTGATGATCCACGGCTGTGTGTGTGTTTGTGTCATTCCCTGATGATCCACAGCTGTTTGTGTGTCTGTGATGGTATGTGTTGTTTCCTGATGATCCACGGCTGTGTGTATGTGTTTGTGATGGTATGTGTCGTTCCCTGATGATCCACAGCTGTGTGTGTTTGTGATGCTGTGTGTCGTTCCCTGATGATCCACGGCTGTGTGTGTGTTTGTGATGGTGTGTCGTTCCCTGATGACTCACAGCTTTGTGTGTGTTTGTGTGTGTCGTTCTCTGATGATCCACGACTGTGTGTATGTTTGTGATGGTATGTGTTGTTCCCTGATGATCCACGGCTGTGTGTGTGTTTGTGATGGTATGTGTCGTTCCCTGATGATCCACGGCTGTGTGTGTGTTTTGTGATGGTGTGTGTCATTCCCTGATGATTCACAGCTGTGTGTGTGTTTGTGTGTGTGTGTCTGTGTCGTTCTCTGATGATCCACAACTGTGTGTGTGTTTGTGATGGTATGTGTTGTTCCCTGATGATCCACGGCTGTGTGTGTGTTTGTGATGGTGTGTGTCATTCCCATGTCGTTCGCACACGTTTGTGGTCTGAATGGAAGTCAGTGGAACAAAATGTGTAGTGTGACCAGCCGAAAGTCTGAAATTCTCGACCGAAGTTTTTGTGCATTAAAAAATAAATATGACCTCACGTTGTGTCAATCACGTTTACACACTGCCTCCTAAACTTTTAGCCCGGTTCTGTCAACACTGCACTGGCTCCCTATTAAACATTGTATAAATTTTAAAATCTTGCTTATTACTTACAAAGCACTAAATGGTTTAGCTCCCCAGTATTTGAGCGAACTCTTAACGCATTATACTCCATCACGTCTATTGCAGTCTCAAAACTCTGGCCAGTTGATAATCCCTAGAATATCAAAATCAACTGCAGGCGGTCGATCCTTTTCCTATTTAGCTCCTAAACTCTGGAACAGTCTTCCTAGCATTGTTCGGGAAGCAGACACACTCTGTCAGTTTAAATCTAGACTAAAAACGCATCTCTTTACTATGGCATACACATAAAACATTATCAATTTCTATTACTCAAATCAGTAAATGATTGTCAGGCTGCATTAACTAGGTCAGCCGGAACCGGGAACGCTTCCCATAACACCTGATGTACGCGTTACATCATAAGAAGAATGGCGCTACGCTAATGTTAGTCTCCCTGTTTATCCCGAGGTTTACTGCAGTCAGCCGGATCGGGGCCGTATCCAGATCAGATGGTGGACCAGCGCCTGGACATGACCAACTCATCCCTGAAGTGTCTGCAGAGAGCGTGTCAAATAAACTCCCCCCGTAAATGCTGCATCGACACGACATCCTCATTAAACCCGTCTCCGGCGTGAGCGTGATCTTTCGAATAATCTTATGAATATCTATTTGCCTAATATGAATTAAGACCTGCAATGTTGCCAGAATTATAATCATACACTATTTGTTCGTCGGCCAGAGGAGAACTGGCACCCGACTGAGCCTGGTTTCTCCCAAGGTTTTTTTCTCCATTCTGATCCTGAAGGAGTTTTGGTTCCTTGCCACCGTTGCCTCTGGCTTTTGGCTTGCTCAGTTGGGGACTCCTAAATCTCATCTATATTACCGATCTGCCCGCATTGACACTATATGATACTGAAATTAGCTGGATAACATCACCGCTTTCACCAGAACGGCTGTACAAATTCTGTTGCATTATTTTCCTGTTAACAATGTGAAGCTGCTTTGAAACAACTGGACTTGTTAAAAGCGCTATATATAAAGGTGACTTGACTTTTACTTTAAAAAAAAAAATGTCATTAAAATTTTTTTCATCAGTTTCGATTTTCTGCATTTTGAGAGGGGTTTTGACAATTCAGAGCCAATGGATGACGAAAACACACATATACGAAGATTTCGGACCTTTAGGGGAGAGTGGGGTAAGATGAGCCAGTGGGTAAGTTGACCCACCCCCTTTATCTTGGCAGCTGTACACTTTTATTGTCATGTGACCATATATTCTGTAGCCCCCATAATTTCTGCCAGACTGTGAAAAGGAGAAGCACATGGGAGGAGTGGAACCCACACATTTACTTTAAAAACTGTTTTTGGCTTGTCAAAGTACAATTTTAGCATAACTGATCTAAAATATGTATGACCCATATTGGTGATTTAGTAATGTATAAAACCATGCTCATCATTCAGCTAAATATTAGTCTGAATTGGTGAGCTAGCTAGTTTAGTCCAAAATGGCAGCTATGGGGCAAAGTGAGCCAAATGCTGTGGGGTAAATTAAGCCAGCGTTTTGACTTACCCCCCCATTAGGCACTGTAGTTGAGTTAAATCTCTGAAGTGTAAACAGGTATCATTTCAATGTAAATCTACACAACTGGTTTATTTTTTTAATTTTTTTATTGAGTTTATTTGATAGGAAGTACACCAAATCCTTCTCCGATAAGAGCCTGAAGATGCATAATCATATCTCTCCACCTGTGGCCCCTAATGAGCTAACATGTTCAATACTGAAACGAATAAACATTGTAGTCAAAAAGGTTCTTGGCATGGTAGTTTTTCTGCAATAACCTTTATTCATTCATTCTAATTCAGTTTCTATTTAATTTCATTTTAAACTCTGTTTAGTCTGTTTTTAGGAAGGTTACAACTTTGGTGTTCAACATATTGTTTCAGAAACAATTGAAGATATTGAAATTTAATATGGCTGGTTTTATGTTGTTTAAATTAGCTTTAGAAAAAGAAATATGAATATTTGTAAAAGGAAATTTGATTATTACATTTGATTCAGATTCAATCAGATGGTCCATTTACACTCAGATTGAGCAACTGACTCGGCTCAGCTTACCCCTAACCTGGGGTAAATTGAGCCACGGGAACATATTGGAAGCCATATTGTTAGAACCCCTTGTCATAGATGCATTCTGATCATTTAAAATGACAGCAAACATCCTGACATTACTTTAGATACTTTCATTGTACTGATTTTCTCTTATCTTGAGGACTGCATAAGTAAAAAAACGGCTCATCTTACCCCACTATCCCCTAGTCTACGTCTTGGAGGACAAAGCTCCCAAATGTTTGATCAGGGGCCCTCAAGCGCTCTGAACACTGCCACCTGTGACCCCGGAGCACAACACCAGTCACACGGGTATACTTGAGACTAATAATATGGGTCAAAATTAATACTTTTTTCTTTTATGCCAGAAATCATCAGGATATTAAGATCATGTTCCATGAAGAGATTTAGTAAATGTATCTACCGTAAATATATGAAACATGTATTATTAGTAGTAATATGCGTTGCTGAGGACTTCATTTGGACGACTTTAAAGGAGATTTTCTCAATATTTCGATTTTTTTTTTTTTTTTTGCACCCTCAGATTCCAGATTTACAAAATATCGTCCAAACCATCAACAGGAAGCTCATTTATTCAGGCTTTACCCGCGTTTCCGCCGTGTGTCCTCCGGGCCGCCAGTGGCGCTGTTCGCTTCCGGCGCATGGCGTCTCTCCTCCTCCAGTGCGTCACGCCCCTCTCACGGACAAAATGGAAGAACACTGCGTGTTTGTTTGTTTGAGTGCAGTATACATTACTAATCATTAATAAGTTAGCTTACATAAATCAAAGTGTGCATGTAAACGCAGTCAGCGCGGAGTGAGCCTGCCGTGAAGCGTGAGTGTGATTATATTCCCATTGCCGGAGAGATGATGCTTTAACACACACACACACACACAGACAGGGGTTTAACTGTCTAAATGAAAGTTTGATCCGTTGATGAGTTCGCCTGCAGCTCCTGTGTGTCGTGTTGTGTGGGTTAATGTGAAATGAGTCCGTGTTGATGTTAGCATGAGCTGTTTTCGCTCTTACGCCGTTCACTAACCGCAGAAGTTCAGAGTTCGCCCTCTTCAGCTCGTCTGTGTGTGAATAAAGCTGAGGGAGGTAAGCCAAATCTGCAAAGGGAAGTGATCATAGCTGTCAGAACCTCATCAAATATCTTTGGTTCACTTAATGTGAGTGCACAGCTTTCATCATTTATCATAAAATATTCTCATAT
Organism: Paracanthobrama guichenoti; assembly: GCA_018749465.1. NCBI lineage: Eukaryota > Metazoa > Chordata > Actinopteri > Cypriniformes > Gobionidae > Paracanthobrama > Paracanthobrama guichenoti. The sequence goes on from JAGHMJ010000029.1 coordinate 4,699,838, forward strand.
ATATAGATATATATATTTCCCTAAAATCAGTCTGTCCGGCCTGACCGAAGCAGACCGTGTGTTTGGACACTTCTACATTACAGGGATTACAAAGGATGGGTCATTCCGGGGATAACCGGTCAAACATCACAGAAGAATGGAAAAGAGAGACGTTGTTATGGTCTGCAGAAATCAGGATCATTGGTACCGGCACCGACGGTGTGAGGAGGACCCGTTTGGATCTGCTCCCTTTATTATTTGTATTATTATTAACTGCTTTGTAGTTTGACGGCATGGCCTGAGATCCTCGTATCACTGAGCCGGGCTCGCGGTTCGTTCAGGCTTATATGAGCACCGCTAGTCATATATGTGCTCAGATCTGCAGCATGACATTCACTGTAATGCTGCGTTCCAGACGAGGTCGGACGTGGGAATATCCCAAATTAAATTCAGACCTCAGTGAGTTACCGGCAATCAGACGTCACGTTGACCACATTATGTCCCCACCACACATATATCGTTGTTTTGTGTCAACTATAGCAACGTAAAATCGCTTTGAAAACAGCAGACGAAAGGCAAAGGCATGTTACATAAACTTAATGTCTAATGTTAAAGTTTGTGTCCGTTCATGCTCATCGGAAGCCTGAGGTCGGGGTTGATCTGTGTTCCTCCGAGTTCACGCTGAGAGTCCGACTTTAGGTGGACCTTTTTTCACCACCACCACCAGCCTGCACAGTGGTAACAAGGCATGATGGATCCATGTTCTCATTCTGTTTACGCCAAATTCTGACTCTACCATCTGAATGTCTCAACAGAAATTGAGACTCATCAGACCAGGCAACATTTTTCCAGTCTTCAAATGTCCAATTTTGGTGAGCTTGTGCAAATTGTAGCCTCTTTTCCTATTTGTAGTGGAGATGAGTGGTACCCGGTGGGGTCTTCTGCTGCTGTAGCCCATCCGCCTCAAGGTTGTGCGTGTTGTGGCTTCACAAATGCTTTGCTGCATACCTCGGTTGTAACGAGTGGTTATTTCAGTCAAAGTTGCTCTTCTATCAGCTTGAATCAGTCGGCCCATTCTCCTCTGACCTCTAGCATCAACAAGGCATTTTCTCCCACAGGACTGCCGCATACTGGATGTTTTTCCTTTTCACACCATTCTTTGTAAACCCTAGAAATGGTTGTGTGTGAAAATCCCAGTAACTGAGCAGATTGTGAAATACTCAGACCGGCCCGTCTGGCACCAACAACCATGCCACGCTCAAAATTGCTTAAATCCCCTTTCTTTCCCATTCTGACATTCAGTTTGGAGTTCAGGAGATTGTCTTGACCAGGACCACACCCCTAAATGCATTGAAGCAACTGCCATGTGATTGGTTGATTAGATAATTGCATTCATGAGAAATTGAACAGGTGTTCCTAATAATCCTTTAGGTGAGTGTATTTACAGTAGGAAATGTACAAAATATCTTCATGGAACATGATGTTAATATCCTAATGATTTTTTGCATAAAAGGAAAAATGGATCATTTTGACCCATACAGTGTATTGTTGGCTATTGCCACAGATCTACCCGTGAGACGCAGGACTGGTGAAGGGCTCCAGAGTCACGTACATTCAAGTGTAGCGACAGCTACAGATGCGACGAAAGTGAAAGTGCCTTTAGTGTTGCTGTCTGTCTTCTGAAACCGACAACGCAAGATCATTTCAGGATTTCAACAATAACCAATAATGCTGTTTGGAGCTCAGATTATGCAGTTGTTTGTCTTGTGTAGTTGTTGTTGTTGTTGTTGTTGTTAGCATGAAGATGATGTTTTATTTCTTCCTTGCTTTTGTCCTGTGTGTCAGATGGAGGAAGGCTTCGGTGCTGAGGCCGCAGCCAAGACCTGGGGTTTCCGCCGGAGCACCATCGCCAAGCGGGAGTTCATTGAAGCCGTGGGCACGGCGGACAGCAGCCCTCCCGTCCCGCGCCGCAGGGGTCGAGGCAGGGGGCGTGGCAGGGGGCGTGGCCGAGGCAAACGGGCGGGTGAGGCCGACGTGAGTTCTCTACCCTCTAAACGAGGTCGTGGGGGTCGAGGACAAGCGCTGGTGTCGGCGCTCACACCCGCAGATGAAGCTCGGGCCAGTGCGGACGGGCTGCCATGTGTCGCTGCGGAGCTGAAGTCAGACGAGGGAGATAGCGATGATCTCAATCTCCAGGAGATTCGTAAGCGGGCGGTGGCGCGACGGCTGCAAGAGCTCAAGCATGGAGATATGAGTGATGGGGACGGTGCAGAAGATATGGATGCAGGTGCGCCGTTCCTGATGGAAGAGGAAGATGGGAACGCGTCAGATATCATCATGTCGGGAGGAGGAAAGGTGTGCTCTTCCACTGACACAGGTGGGAACTCTGTCCCTGCCACGAGCGACTGTGAGGAACAGCATCGGGCGGAAGACGAGGAGCAGTGCTCTGATCACGACCGCGAGAGGACGGGGCAGGATGCTGTGTGTTGCTCATGTCAGCAGAGACACAGCGACAGGTGAGCGTCTGTTGGCTTCAGGCTTTCACTGTAGGTTTTTGCTGGGGTATGCCGTCATATGGAAGTAAACACGGACATTAAAGGTGCACTATGTAAAATGTTTTTCAGTAAAATATCCAAAAACCACTACGCAGGCCAGTGTTATATATTTTGTTCAATTGAGTACTTGCAATATCCCAGATGTTTCCAACTCTTTGTAAATCGTTAGAAACTTGCTATTTTCCCCAAGGAACCGGGACATGTGAGGGCGTGGCCTGTTGATGACATCATATCTGCGTTCGGTTTCTGGTGTTATTCTGCAGAAGCGCTTTACTCTCACTGCGGTGTGAACGAGTGTCACAGCAGCCCCGAGCGAACGCACAGAGTAACGTCATAACATCATTCTCAACACACTCAGATGTGTCTAATATGATCACCAGAGCTGCGTTCCCTCATACTCATGACCGGGAAAGAGGAAATGGCAATTTAGTTTTTTTACACTTATGTTTTGCTTGTGTATATAGAGCTGTCACTGTAATACTTACGAGTTCTGACACATCACTGTCCTCACTGACTGCCTTTCACAACTGACTTGATAACGTCGGATATGTAAAATCTTTAAAGCGACTCCCATGAGTGCAGAATTGTGATGAATGTTGATCTAGAGTCACATGAATTCCAGTGTGACTGTTCAGACTGAGGTCTGAAGATTCAGTGACGTGGTCTGGGACGCATTTCAGATGAAGCTGGACAAGTGTAAATGCATCTGGTTGTTGAAACCACGTCAATTTTACTCCTCCCAACAATGCTTAAAAATAAACGTGTGAGAGCGTGTTATGGGCTATATGACGTGTTATAGCCAGATATGATAGCGCTACTGCAGCACGCGTCGCTGGAGATCAGTAGCTGAGCATCTCTTCAGCAAACTGCTGCAAATGAAAGTGAAAGTTGCAGACGCTCAACACACAATCATCTTCATTGAAAGTGAAGAAACTGAATGATGGAATGATAGCTGGATATCTGATCCGTAAAAACGCATGAGGTGTCCAGGTGTAAACGGGCCCACTGTCACGAGAGAAACAGATCACATATGAGCAAAAAATCCCAGATTGGTGCCACATTTGAACTGAACGCAGCCTTACTGATTCAGTGATTCATGTATCGTGTGCAACACAACTCTGTTTCAGCAAAGCAGAAATATGAGCGTTTCATATCGGCCGATCGATTGCAGTTTCTTGTCCTCAACACTTTCACCTGTTGTTTTGAATATGTGATGCCTTTAGCTTCTTTATGCATGTAGTGAAACTGTGATGTATATTGACATTGCTGAGATTCTTCTGGCCTGATCTGTCAGGCTGATGATCTGCTGTGGCTCGTGCCGAGAGTGGCGTCACGTGGACTGCGTCGGCAGCTCAGGGGCCGGTGCGCGTCTCCTGCAGAGGAACGGAGGAGAGTTCGTCTGTCCCTCCTGCTCCGACCGCCAGGACCAAATCAGCTCATGCCATGCGGTAATCTTTTCTGAACCAGGTTTCATTTTCTGTTGTTCAGTCATGGATTAGGTATAATTGGGAATGAGCAGTGTGTGTGTGTGTGTGTGTGTGTGTGTGTGTACTTCAGGATTTAAAACCTGCACTCTTCAGTCTCCATCTGTCCAGCTGAATTCTCACTGTACCACACAGGCTTTGAAGGGAATGAACATTTTTAATTCACTCACCCTCATGTCGTTCCAAAGCTGTATGCTGAAAGTCTTTCACTGTACAGACAAATGATCTTCTTTTGTGCTCCACAGACGAAAGAAAAGCTTACAGGTGTGGAACGGTACAACTGGGACAATCGTATTTTAGTCATTTAATCTTATTGAAAATGTAGCCGCTGAAAACTAGACGTTTTTAGTCATAGGGTTATTATTGATCAACATTTTAGTCAGTCTAGTCTAGCCTAAATCTTTTTTGTCATGAGGTGCATGTTAAAAAGAGTTAAGTGCAATAATGCGTGGAAAACTTCACTGGCGCTGACTGAGACACTTAATACAGTAAAACACAATGCATGACGCATGTCTACTTCAGATGGGAACTTCTTGATTCTGTAATTCTGTTAAATCCACATTCAGTTCACATGGACTGATAGTTACGCTCATGTAAGATCTCACAGCTGGATTCGAAAAGGTCTGCAAGGATTGTGAAAGGAAATGCTTATTAGATATTCAAAGACTTGTGTAAATGATATAAATGGGTATTTGATGCTGAATGCTGATGAATGTCGACGAGAAAGGGACTTATAGGGTATTGTAGTTCAGTTCTCATCCAACAGCGTCAGATCAATAATATTGATGAATATTAAGTGTTCCTAACTTATTGAAGCCGCGTTTCCACCACGGGAACTTTCCCCAGGAGCTAGGGACTTTGGGCTGGTACTCGGTGTGCTTCGCCTGCAGGAACCAGGGTCTAAATGAAGTTCTGGGTAAAAAGAACCGCAAAACCGTGATGCATCACCCACGGTTCGAACCGCGATACTCTCATGTGGAACCGAGCGAGCCCCGCCCCCTGCTGCCCCAGCCCAGCTCTCACTTCACCGTGTGCCACAAAATTATTTTTTTCTTCCTTGACATTTGATTAAATAGTAATTGGTACACTTTTAACAACTAATAAGAGCTGTATTTGTACTAAATGTATATATTTTATTTTTACTAAATATACACTAACTTTTGTCTTCCAAGTGCGTCACGTGACTTGGGCGATCGCTCAAGCTGCATGGTGGAAGGACCGAGAGAGCCAGCTTCCTCATTTAGTCAGGTTGGCTGAATGCTACATTGGAGTCCCAGGAACATCGTAATTTTCGTAGCTTGTCACGAAATAAAAAATCTCTCCCTTCTCAGAAAACCGCTTTCCTGTCCTGTCAGCCGTTATACTGTGCACACACTTCTAATACAAGCACAAATTCAATTAACTGTTGTTTCCATAACCCCAAAATGCCACATTATTTTCACTTTATTTTGTATAGTTTTTAATTAGTGTGCTGGCTACTTTATAGTATTAACAAAAACTGCTGTTTAAGAGCTTTAACTTATAGGCCTATTTATTCATTTATATGAATTCATTATAATTTATATGTTTAAGTAGGCTAAAGTGGGACATTACTTGTGTGTCATCAATTTTTATGAAATGTGCTTGTTTGTTTTAAACATGGTAAATGGTAAAATGAGTAGATTATTTCTGACTGGTGTACAGTGGAGGCATTTATTTCATTTTAGTTTACTCAGGTTTGCTAACTGCTCTATATCAGTGTATAAAGTTATATAGATAAAGTTAATAAGTTAAATTATTGCTGTTGTTAAGTTAAAAGTGAATCTAGTGTTATTGCTGGTGCCCTGCCATGATCCCTGTCCCACAGCAAACAGAACCGAGCCGTGGCATCGGCGTATCGTTACACCCCTACTCAAAACGGCCCCGCTCGCCAGGCAGACCTTTCGGGGGTGGGACTTGTTCGCTGAGCAAGCTGATTGGTTGAGCTCACCCAGCATTTTATGGAGTCGTTTGCTATTCAAATCAACAATGAAGTTTAAAAAAATACGACCGATGGACCGACGACATGGGTTCAGGCTTTATTAAGTTTATAATATATTTAATAAAAGTATAGATTTCGGAGGACGAAATCCTGCGGGAACTGGAATGTCGCGTGCAGTCCTACGTCACCAGACTAATCTTCACGGTACTTTAGACCACGATGGAAACGCAGACAGCAGCAGGTCTGGGGGAAAAAGAGTTCCTGGGAAAAAAAGTTCCTGGGACAAATTGTTCTGGGTAATTCGATGGAAGCGGGGCTTAAGTCAGAGGTGACAGTGGCAAGAAACCCAAACCTCTTCAGGTGACAGAATGGAAGAAAAACACTTAGGAGAAACCAGGCTCAGTCAGCGTATGATTATGATTCAGGCTCATCACGAGTCAGAATTCAGAATATTTAATCTGGTTCCTCCTGCTTGAAGGTTAGGGTACGTCACACATGTATGCATATGGAGGGAGGAGGAGTTGAGGTCTGTCCAGCAGAGCTGCTGTTTAGCCAGTAGTGGACGAATGGCTTCTCAAGGATTTCAAAAGAAAACTTTAAATGTCCAAACCCGTCAGGTTCATCTCCAGACACAGATGAGGATATTTCTGATGAGACCCCAGAGCGCTCTGACCCTCCATAGACAGCAGTTTGATGAACACTTTCAAGGGCCAGAAAGGCAGTGAAGACGTCGTTAAAGTAGTCCATGTGGATATCCTTCCTTAATGTGATGAAGCCACGAGAATTAACGAGGTCTTACGGGTTTGGAACGACATGAGGGAATTAAAGACAGAATTTACATTTTTGGGTGAACTACCCCTTTAAAGGAGAACATGGACCATTACACTTCTACTTGCTGCACATTAACGGTCACAAACATTATTTACATTAGTAGAGAAATCAGAAAAGGATTTTGCCAACAACTTCAAACACCCCCTTCATTTTTAGCACCACCCCTCTGTTGATCTGTCTGTCCACGAGGGATTCAAACGTGTGGAAGTTCATCCTGTAGTTGTAACCAAAGCCCTGTAGCTGTCAAAAGTCTGCCAGATGGTGCGAAATGACGTTATCTAATTGGTGTTTTGTGTCTCAGGTGGGGACCGAGGAGGAGGTGAAGCTGAAGGTGCAGGAGGTGAAGCTGAAGGTGGAGGAGGTGAAGCTGAAGGTGGAGGAGGAGGCTGTTTCTCCTAAATGCATTGGTCCAGGCTGCAGTAATGACGCTCTGCCAGAGTCCGTGTACTGCGGTCATCAGTGTATTGTGCGGCATGCAGCGGTGGCCATGAAGTCTCTGTCTGAACCCAAAACTGAGACCAAACCTGTTGCTCCACCAGCTGAACTGCCTCTCAAGGTAATCATTACTTCCTCCATAACGGAGCCGTCTCTCCGGTCGCAAATCATAATGCAGACTTTACAGAGGGATTGAGGGTTTAAGTTGTACAGGGGTTTTCTTGTTCTCTAATGCCGTACCTCTAAACTTTGATGACAGCAATTATGTATGTATTCATTTGGCTTTCTGTATTAATGTATTAACAGCACTTTCACTGTCATATACCTGATGCACAGTCATCAAGAGCTTCTGTGATGGGAGTAGGGACTGGAAATCATTTAATCATTCATCTCTCATTCATCTCTCTCTGACATTCTTCTATTTGACCAAAAAAGGTTTAAATGAATTTCCACACCAGGAATACTGGATCCAGTCTCTACCAGAAGTCATCTGTTTTGTTTGTCTGATATCCAAAACTGTCAGCAGAGTATTGTCTGATACCCAAAATCAGTTAACAAGACTGTAATTTGTTTGGTACCTAAAAATATATTAACTAAAAATCTTCTCTCAGCCTGAGAAGTCGACAGAGGAAGCTGTCAGTTAGCAGGAAGCTTTCTCAAGCCAACACAATCAAACTCTGTGGTTCGCTATCTAGACAGGAAGTGTTAATTGGGTTGGCGATATCGTGTGAAGTGCATGGTCACAGAAACATGAATGCGCAGTTTTGCAGCACAACTTTGAGTTTTTTTTGGAGCTTGCTGTATAAAATGAGGACTTGAGGACCAAGCAAAGCATCTGACAAGCCTCTGTTTGAACGGTTTAGCCGCCACTGAATAATGTCAAATAGTTTAGCAAGTAGCGATGCACTGAAATGAAAATACTGGGCCGAAACTGAAACTGAAAGCTTTTGAACAGTTGAAGTTTAGTCGGAATGGTACAAGCTGACTCCCCACTGCATCTTTTCCTTGAAAGCTGATGTTTAATGCATTCAGGCTTTAGTAATGTCAGCTACAAACACCAGATCTGCCAGTCTTTCATTGCATGACCCATCTCCCTTCAGAGAGAAAAAAACGCTGCAGTGCATTGTCCCGACTGAGACGCCTAACATCATCTCCATATTGCGCCTCTGTGTTGGAGAGAAACTGGTGGTGGTGATACAGGGCGTTGGCACGAATAAAGTTAATGGCTTTCACCACTGGTGACACAACCAAAGTGGTCAAATTTGGCACAAAGCACTTGTTGGTGAATTAAGCAGCGGAGTTTAATAGCATGCTTGCTGACTTTGGTGCTAGCAATGATGCTAACCCACTTTGTCCAGTCATTTGTTGGCGCCCCATCAGTAGCGATTCCTCAGTTTTTCCACGGCAGTTTCCCTGAGACTTTTGAGGTCCAGTTCTTCAGTGTTTCCTGCTGGGAATCTAGGGAGGCTTCTAGTTATTATCCTCTCGTTCTCTGCCTGAGAAGCTCTGATAGGAGTACTTTGTCCTGTAATGCCGCTCTACATTATATTGTTATATTCATTATTGTCTCGTTGTAAATGAGGTCATTAAAAGTGCTTGTTGATTTCCAATGCTCATTAAAGCAACATCCCTCCTGATCTACTTTCTGTTTCTGTGATGTGGCCATGGTGGTGTTCCAATAACAAGATTTGTCCTAACCGTTAATGGTACTCACTCACGATTGGATCTGGACTCGGTCAAGCTCCACCCATTACATCCAGGAAGGGGGAGGTGGACCTCATTTGGCTCTGCAGTGAGTACCACATGGTGCTTGTTGTGGCACTGCTGTGGATCGCTTTCCTGTCGTCTCGTCAGACGTGTCAGAAAGCAGGAAGTGTGCACCTCACCACTTGTATGCGACCATTACTCTATGCTGCTGTTGAGACACTTTCACCAGAATCTTCCGTCACCTCCAGCACTGCCTATAACTTTTCTGTGCGTGTCCATGAAACCGTAGGATGTCCCATTTGTCATTTTAGGTCTCAGAAGGGTGCTAGCGAGCGCCCCCCTTTGTGGTCGATATGTGCCCTCGATGCAGTGCTGATCCCGGTGCTGGTGCGAGACGTTTTACCCCAACCGTCAAAGCAGCGTTGCATCACAAGTGTGGACTTGTAGGAAGAGCGCGAGTGTTTAGGGTGGCATTTGGGACGGAGACTAGCACTGTTGCAGAGTACAGTGTAAGCATGTTAACAGCCTCCAGTAGACCGTTTATTAGCTGTTTTTACCCCATGGTCGGTTTTCACCTCTTTTTATTTGGACTACATCTAGACAATCGCGTGTGTTGCTAAAAAGTCTGCATGTCTCTGATACTTTCTGTTTCTCTTTTTTGCCTTAAATGTATTGCCTCGCCATGAGGAAAGTGTTCACGATATCAAATATCTGCTAGTGGTTTATCATCAAACCTTTGACATGAATCCCTTTAGAGAATTTAAAAGTTCACTGCATTTACTTTTCTTGAAAAACAAAATAAGTGACTTCCTGTTGGGCGAAGCTTTTATCTGAGCAAAAGTTGTTTGACTCGGTGAGAACTATATATGTGTATGTAAAACAACAACTGGCCCATACCCCATACCTAAACTCATTACTCCAGACCTACGTGCCCTCCAGGCGCATCTTTTTCATCAACACTTGATCCATTAACACTTTTTTTAACATTTAAAAAACCTTCCTACATGTACTGCGCTAGACTAACTGGAACTAGTCACAGCTCTTGCATAGTGTTGCCATATTGTTGGTTTGATTGATCCTCATTTGTAAGTTGCTTCGGATTAAAAGCATCTGCTAAATTCCTCACCCTCATGTGGTTCCAAACCCGTTCATCTTCAGAACACAAACACGGGCCTCACAGTGTGTTGGTCCATCCCGACCCACACGAGTCCGGTCACTCCGGTGGGAGAGCTCAGAGTTCTTCAGCAGTTGTGAACTGAACTCCAGTAAGGGCTGTCAAGGCTGTTTTATTCACTTTAAACATCGGATGAAGTCATTATTTTTCTCTTTAATAGATGATGCAGAGTTATTAATAAATTAGCAATGACAAAAAATTATGATACCGACGTATTTTTCCGATATAAGTCCGATATTTTAGTTATTATTGTTTGGTAGCTTGTTGTAAGTCACCCACTACAGCTAACACGGCGCTAAGCCTATGTGACCTGACGTTACTCTAATAGTGCAGTTCTACCGCTGTGTTGGGTTTTGCTCAATGTGGAAGAAGCAAGATCATTTAATAATTATATTACCGTGTGGTGAACCTATGGTAACACAACTATTGCGTTGTGTTGTTGGCCAGAGAAAATGGACATAAGACAATTTTTCTGAAAAATGCCACACATATCCTTACAAGTACAATTTTGGCTGTATAGTCCCATGAACACAGATGAGGATATTTCTGATGAGACCCCAGAGCGCTCTGACCCTCCATAGACAGCAGTTTGATGAACACTTTCAAGGGCCAGGAAGGCAGTGAAGACGTCGTTAAAGTAGTCCATGTGACTCCAGTGGGTCAGCCTTAATGTGATGAAGCCACGAGAATACTTTAGTGCGCAAAAACAAACAAAAATAATGACTTTATTCATCGATCTCTTCTCGTCGGTGTCAGACTCTTACGCTGTTGGCGTAGTAAATACAGTGCAGCGCTTCCAGAACTAGGAAGTTGTTGAATGAAGTAATTATTTTTGTTTGTTTTGTGCAGATGTTCACATAAGACATGACAGATACTGTTTGTGCCATGACAGATATCTTGAGGTACTGTAATTCTGTGTATATCAGGATTGTGCGCTGTCTCGGAGTCTTGTGCGCATGCGTCGGATCAGTCAGTCAGTGCGAATAAGATCGTTGTCATGGACAAAGGAAAGGTACAGACTGCTTACTTGTGGGGAACTCCCCTTTTCATAGCCAAAACATGAACAAGGGCTGCGTCTCAATCAGCTCCCTAGTTCAGTTATCAGGGAGTCGGCCACATTCATGCACACGATATACTGATTCACAACCTAGGGAGCTGATTGACACTACAGCGCCCCCATGAGGGCACAGGTCAAAACTCAACAACTTCTGGTTCTGACAAACAGCAGGAGAAGGAGGCAGAGGACTGCAGATGTGAACAGAGCAGTGTCAGTAATGTAAGACGCCCGAGACAGAAGGACAGCTGATCGTCCTCGCAGTGCCAAACCACGTGTGATGTGTTTGAGTAAGAGTGGAGTAACATCTGACAGCAAGAGCTCAGTCCATGAGGACGAGATCAACTGTAGGAGTTACAGCGGCTGCTGCCACACCAGACACGGATTCATGACCGCTGCTTTTCATACTGACCCTCCTTTGGTCAGGGACTCATTTCATGTCTGTGAAACTGTGAAATGTCTCCGTTGTTAAATCTTTTCATGTTCATGGAAGACATTTAAGAGGACGTTCTTTTTTGCAGATTTTATATATATAAACTTTATATATATATTGTGAAGTGAACAATTGATGAGTGTCACTTTCAAAGAATGTAATGCATTTAAATTATTAAAGGCACAATATGTAAGATTGTTTGATTAAAATATCCAAAAACTACTAGAGCAATGTTATATATTTTTTTTCACTTGTGTACATTATCCCAGATGTTTCCAAGAATGTTTAAATCCAGAGAAATCAGCGATTTGCAGATTTTGCGGCAGAACAAGAGCTCCGCCGAATCAAGTCAAGACACGCCTTTGTTTCGAATAAGAGACCTCTAGCGCTGAAAAATGACACATTGTGGCCTTTAACAAAATCAAATATACACTGGTTAGGTTGAGAAATCACATGTTGAACTGAGTGTTTGTTACTCTATCGGTGCACCCAGTGTTCACGTTTATGCTTTCACATTTCAGATTGAGAAACGATCATTTCTTGCAAAGCTTTTCAAGGTGAAGATCAATAAGACGCCTGCGCAGGAAGAGCATGTGAGCAAACATGAAGAACTGGATGAAGAGTCAGTGTGTTCAGCTACAGCTGCAGTCACTGACCCTGTACAGACGACCACATCAGCTGCCCTAGAGTTCAAGCCCAGTATGTATCATGTGCTCTCTCTCTCTCTCTCTCTCTCTCTCTCTCTCTCTCTCTCTCTCTCTCTCTCTCTCTCTCACTCACTCACTCACTCACTCACTCTCCTCACTCACTCACCACCACTCACTCACTCACCACCACTCACCACCACTCACTCACTCACTCACCACCTCACTCACCACCACCTCACTCACTCACTCACTCACCACACCACTCACCTCTCACTCTCTCTCTCTCTCTCTCTCTCTCACACACACACACACACTCTCTCACACTCACTCACACACACACTCTCACTCACTCACTCACTCACTCACTCTCTCACACTCTCTCTCTCACACTCACTCACTCACTCACTCTCACACTCACACTCACTCTCACACACACTCACTCACTCACTCTCACTCACTCTCTCACTCACACCTCTCACACACTCACTCTCACACTCACTCACACTCTCACACTCACTCACACACTCTCTCACACACTCTCTCTCTCACACACTCACTCTCTCTCTCTCTCTCTCTCTCTCTCTCACACACACACACACACACTCTCTCTCACACTCACTCACACACTCACTCTCTCACTCACTCACTCACTCTCACACTCTCTCACTCTCACTCACACTCACTCACTCACTCACTCTCTCACTCTCACACTCACACTCACTCTCACACTCACTCACTCACTCTCTCACTCACTCTCTCACTCTCACACTCACACTCACTCTCACACTCACTCACACTCTCTCACACTCACTCACACACTCTCTCACTCTCACACTCACTCTCTCACTCACTCACACTCACTCACTCTCTCACACTCACTCACTCACTCTCTCTCTCTCTCTCTCACACACACACACACACACACACACACACACACACTCTCTCTCACACTCACTCACTCACTCACACTCACTCACACTCACACACACACACTCACTCACTCACTCTCTCACACTCACTCACTCTCACACTCTCTCTCTCACTCACACTCTCACTCTCACTCTCTCACACTCACTCTCTCACTCTCACTCTCTCACACTCACTCTCTCACACTCACTCACTCTCTCACACTCACTCTCTCACTCACTCACTCTCTCACTCTCTCACACTCACTCTCTCACTCACTCTCTCACACTCACTCTCTCACACTCACTCTCTCTCTCTCTCACTCACTCACTCACCACACTCACCACACTCCTCACACACACACACACTCACTCACCACCACCACCCACTCACTCTCTCACACTCACCTCTCACACTCACTCTCTCACTCTCTCACACACTCACTCTCACACTCACTCTCTCACTCACTCACTCTCACTCACTCACTCACTCTCTCACACTCACTCACTCACTCACTCACTCACACTCACTCTCTCACACTCACTCTCTCACTCTCTCACACTCACTCTCTCACACTCACTCTCTCACACTCACTGTCTCACTCACTCACTCTCTCACTCACACTCACTCTCTCACTCACTCACTCTCACTCACTCACTCACTCTCTCACTCACTCACACTCACACACACACACTCTCACACTCACTCACTCACTCTCTCACACTCACTCACTCTCTCACACACTCACTCACTCACTCACTCACTCACTCACTCACCACCACCACCACTCACTCTCTCACACTCACTCACTCACTCACTCTCTCACACTCACTCACCACCACTCACTCACTCACTCTCTCACACTCACTCACTCACTCACTCTCACACTCACTCACTCACTCACTCACACTTAAAATTCACTTAATATTCATCAGTAATACTAATTTGACTGCACTGATGCTATTGGATAAGAGCCATTTTCAAGATTGGCTTGAACTTGCATCGTTGTGACACATTTTTACAGACATGTACAGAATCTCACAGTTGCATATGAAACACACACACGACTTGCACCTGCAGATGTCAGCAGCGCTTGCAAGGGTGCATACATCGCTTCCTTCCTGACACCTGCGTGTGTGTATGCGGTGTATAATCAAATAATTCCCAACGATCATCAAATATATTATTTTTGCTTGAAATTCCCATCCCTACTGTGGAGGGAGAGATGACACGAGCTCCATGAAGGTCCTGCGCGGGAATCAGCAGTGAGACGGTGACGGTTCTCTCATCACTCACAGTTTTGTGATGTACTGAAATCTCAAAAAGGACATTATCTACAATCTGTGGGTGGATGACGGTTAAGCCAGATCAGTAGATCGAGTGTGTGCGTGTGTGTGTGTGTGTGGGGGTCAGTTACATGCTTCATAAGGCCAAATTACACATTGAGTTCATTACATTAAATCATGTACAGTTGGGTTTTACAGTGTTGTAGCATGTAAAGACTAAATGCTGGCTGAATAGTTGGTGGTGTTTTGTTTTGGAGACGTGGGACAGTGTTGAGCAGACCTTAGAGTTGAAGCCAAAGTCCTGAATCGCAGTAGTGCGCCGGTGATGACGATGCAGGATTTGGTCAAATTGTGAGACCAAGTGTGAACGTGCCATAACTGTCTGAACATGCAGGAGCAATGAATGCGTTGAAGCACAAATGAATTTCCCCGTCGACTGCAGCTATTGATTGCAGGGTTTCCACTCATCCTGGAAAACCATGAACACCTGGAAAATTGAAGACACATTTCCCAGTCCTGAAAAACGTAAAGTATCCCGGAAGATCTTGATATTGACTTGTATCTCGCAATTCAGATTTCCTTTCTCAGAACTGCGATATATAAACTCACAATTGCAAGTTATAAAGTCCAATTCTGAGGGAAAAAAACAGACTTACCCTGTGGCGGAAACAAGCTTCCATAGTCATAATGTATTAAGAGCTCATATTAAAAATTAAAGTTAAGTCATGGCAATAAACTGTATGCCTCTTAAAGACTTAGAGAGCAATATTTGGCATGATCCTGGTCTTTTAAATATATTCTTTATAATTTATCTTTATAAAGATCGGTAATCTCATCTATATTCCCGATCTGCCCGCATTGACACTATATGATACTGAAATGAGCTGGATAACATCACCGTTTCACCAGAACGGCTGTACAAATTCTGTTGCATTATTTTCCTGCTAACAATGTGAAGCTGCTTTGAAACAACTGGACTTGTTAAAAGTGCTGTATATATAAAGGTGATTTGATTTTTATTTTATTTCCGTCATAGTAAAATTGAAAAGTCCAGGAAAATGGCTGCTGAAAATGAGTGTGAACCCTGCGAGCAAACAGTGAAGCTTCTGCTGTTTTACTTTTGTAAAAAAAAAAATCATAATTAGTCTCAAAATGGGCTTGCTTCTTAAAAGTGTCCTTACCAAAACTTACATCAGTTGTGTACGTTTTTTTCCAAATGGTTGTTTTTATATCTTTATATCCTTCTCTTTATTGTTTTTTTCCCAGCCATTAAAGACACAGATGAAGTTGAGTGCAATACCAGCACACCCCAGAGCCCACCGTCAGAGCCGGCTCTGGACGTTACCGCTTCTCAGAAGACTCCTGCAGCCCCGCTAGTCAAGAAGTCCACTCCAGGAAGAGCAAAGAAAACCATGCCAGGCTCTCCACGACTGGAGCTTCTCAAAGGGGCTCTCAGTAAAAGCCCTTTACCCTTGCCTAGAAAGCCTCCCGAATCCATGGCACCGGCTGAGTCGGTGAAACCTGCGGAACGTCTGAGCGGCAGAGCCTCAGCCGAAGATCCTGCTGGGGACAGCCCTCTCCTGATCAGACAAAACATTCGCCGCTCGCTCAGCAAAGTCCTGCTCCGAAGGTTAGAGGAAGAGGCCTTAGGGGTGTAACGTTACACTCGTGTCACGATTCGATATAAATTGCGATACTGAACTCACAATATGATACGTATTCCAATATTTTAAGCCAAATTTTTTTTATTTATTTTTTTTATTAAAATAATAATATTATTGTATTATTATCAGGACCCACAAATATTCCCCCATTGCATTATTATACATTATGTTCCACGTTATAAATAGTGGTTTAATGTAGTAATGTCACTGAAACTCCGTAAGCTTTGTTTTCCCTCACGCTCCTTCAGTGCAGGCATTGGATCTTAAGCCGCCGCACACACTCTCCCGGTGATCGCTATGTCCCGCCTCTCCCACTATTAACGCACTATACATATAAGAATAAACCATCTAAACACTTTGAATACTAAAACTAAATGTGATCTGGTGATTTAAGTGATGTTTGCGCTTCCACTTTGAGGAGTGTGTGCTTCAGATGATCAATGTCACAGTTCTAATCGCAAGAAAGCTTGTCAAAATGACCATTCCCAAACATTTAAATTCTGCATTTACTCACTCTCATGTTATGTCCGCATGCCACGCAATCATCTGAACGTCCGTGTTTACTCCAGTAAATCTCTTCATCATATAAAGCCATCGTGTCTCTTCAGAAGACTTGGGTTTGAATTAGACACTCGATTGGTTATTTTTACGATGCCTTTGACATTTTTTGGGTCTTCTAAGTTTGAGAGGAATGGACTCTAAATGGAGGGACAGAAATCATAAAAAATATCATCATTTGTGTTTGGAAGTTAAGCAAGACGACATGAGGGTCCGTACATGACAGTTTACATTTTTAGGTGAATTATTCCTTATAAATGCAGTAAGTTGAGCCTTCGATAAAACAACTCTAAAATCAAATCACCTTTATTTATACAGCGCTTTTCCAATTGCAATTTCCAATTCCAATTTTTCCAAGTCCAATTGCTTCAAAGCAGCTTCACATTGTTAACAGGAAAATAATGCAACAGAATTTGTACAGCTGTTCTGGTGAAACGGTGATGTTATCCAGCTAATTTCAAGTATCATATAGTGTCAATGCGGGCAGACCGGTAATATAGAGGAGATTTAGGAGTCCCCAACTGAGCAAGCCAAAAGCCAGAGGCAACGGTGGCAAGGAACCAAAACTCCTTCAGGGTCAGAATGGAGAAAAAAACCTTGGGAGAAACCAGGCTCAGTCGGGGTGCCAGTTCTCCTCTGGCCGACGAACAAACAGTGTATGATTATAATTCTGGCAACATTGCAGGTCTTAATTCATATTAGGTAAATAGATATTCGTAAGATTATTCGAAAGATTGAAGTCGTCACGCCGAAGACGGGTTTAATGAGGATGTCGTGTCGATGCAGCATTTACGGGGGGAGTTTATTTGACATGTTCTCTGCAGACACTTCAGGGATGCGTTGGTCATGTCCAGGCGCTGGTCCACCATCTGATCTGGATACGCCCGGATCCGCTGACTGCAGTAAACCTCGGGATAAACAGAGAGACTAACTTTAGCGTAGATGCCATTTTTCTTATGATGTAACGAGTACATCAGGTGTTATGGGAAGTGTTCCCGGTTCCGGCTGACCTAGTTAATGCAGCCTAACAATCATTTACTGATTTGAATAATAGAGATTGATAATGTTTTATGTGTAAGCCATAGTAAAGAGATGCGTTTTTAGTCTAGATTTAAACTGACAGAGTGTGTCTGCTTCCCAAACAATGCTAGGAAGACTGTTCCAGAGTTTAGGCGCTAAATAGGAAAAGGATCGACCGCCTGCAGTTGATTTTGATATTCTAGGTATTATCAACTGGCCAGAGTTTTGAGACCGCAATAGACGTGATGGAGTATAATGCGTTAAGAGTTCGCTCAAGTACTGGGGAGCTAAACCATTTAGTGCTTTGTAAGTAATAAGCAAGATTTTAACATTTATACAATGTTTAATAGGGAGCCAGTGCAGTGTTGACAGAACCGGGCTAATATGGTCATACTTCCTTGTTCTAGTAAGAGCTCGAGCTGCTGCGTTTTGGACCAGCTGGAGTTTGTTTATTAAGCGAGCAGGGCAACCACCCAGTAAAGCATTACAGTAATCTAGCCTTGAGCTCATGAACGCATGAATTAACTGTTCAGCATTTTGCATCGAAAGGATGTGCCGTGCCGAATTTAGATATATTTTTAAGATGGTAGAATGCAGTTTTACAGATGTTAGAAATGTGGCTTTCAAATGAAAGATTGGTATCAAAGAGCACACCCAGGTTCCTCACTGACGACGAGGACTTGACAGAGCAGCCATCGAGTGTTAGACAGTATTCTAGGTTACTACTTGCAGAGTTTTTTTTGTCCAATAATTAAAAATGTTTTTTTTCTGAATTAAGTTGCAGGAAATTACTAGACATCCAATGTTTTATATCAGCTATGCATTCCGTTAATCTTGTGAATTGGTAAGTTTCATCAGGGCGTGAAGAAATATAGAGCTGAGTATCGTCAGCATAACAGTGAAAACTAATGCCATGCTTCCTAATGATATCTCCCAGTGGTAGCATGTACAGGGTGAAGAGCAACGGTCCTAGCACTGAGTAACACTAATAGAGAGATACAACCACGATCGGATGATAAGAGTAAATCATTTGTAACTCTGATGAGAGCAGTCTCAGTACTATGATACGGTCTAAATCCTGACTGGAAATCCTCACAGATACCATTTCTTTCTTTATATCACAATTCACAAATCATATTGTTTACGTCAACAATGCATATATCACATTTATCGCGATATCTCGATTAATGATGTATCATTACACCCCTAAACCTTGTCTCAAGTCATGTCCTCATTTAAACTAAATATCCTGTAACAAATGTTAGTGACCAGCACCAAAAGTGCGAAGATGCCTATTGTATCCATCATCATCATAGTCTTCTCTTGAAGTCTACTGAATCATACATAGAGTAGTTGCCTTGTACCGTAGTGCACGTTAAACACGAGGCCTGCGGGCCAAAACTGACCCGCCCCGCCTCAGTTGAGTGTTTAGTGTGTGTCATGCCCTAAAGCAGGCGCGTCCAGTCCTGCTCCTGGAGTGGCCCTCCGGGAGCAGGACTGGACCATTTCAGGCTAACACATCAGCCAGTTTAGAGAGCCTGAGGTTATATCTCTGTGATGCTTAATGGCATGTTTACACACAACTTTGTGTGTCATTTTAACCATCCTCTGACAATACAATATCCATGTGGTGGCAGCATCACCAACTGGTCAAAGTTAAAAGCTTTTTTACTGCATCATAAGTAATTATGCTTATGGCTTTGTAGACCACTTTGCCTAAAATCTGGAATTTTGTATTCAATCCATTTTTACCGTGTGTGTGCTTGGCCTTGTAGCTGCTGTCTCTAATCTTGTGATCATCTTCTTCTGTAGGTTAAATCAGAGTGATGATCTGAACATTTCTGAGAATGAAATTGAAAAGCTGGCAGTGGACATGGAGAAAGAGATGTTCAATATGTGTTACACCACAGATGAGGAGTATAAGAATAAATACCAGTGTCTCATCCTCAGCTTGAAAGATCCCAAAAACAAGGTTCATTTTTGACAATTTTCTTTGTACACAAAATGACTTCATTTAAATGCTGTTTTCATAATGTGTGGAGTCATTCTGTTGATGTTTTCAGGAGCTGTGTCATCAGGTTTTGAAAGGAAACATACCTCCAGTCAGGCTCATTCATTTGAGTCAGCAGGACGTGACATTTGTCGAGGTAAAGCATTGTGTTTGTCACAAAAAAATACTGTTACGTCGATGTGGAGCATTTCGTTTTTAAACTGTTTCTGACAGGAACCCACTGCTGACCCTTCTGTGAAGGAGGAATCATCCTCATCCCTTTGTTCTGTGGATGTGGAAGAGCCTCCTCTTCCTCCTCCTGAGGAAGAGATGATCGTAGAGACCGCACAGTCATTGAACACCACCACTACCTCAGTGAGTTGATCGCGTCGGCTTCTAGCTGAATTTTAGGCAAAGTTAGCAAAAGACTTTGACGAACACATTGCAGCTTGCTCATGCAATCTTAAGAGTTTATTAGGGTTTTTCTTTTTAACTGCTAGAGCACAGTGCCCGTTCCTCCGAACTATCAAGTAATAAAGCCTTTTGTCTATCCTTAGGAAGAGAAACTGCCTCTGTCTCAGCTGAAGCAGACGCCGGCGAGGGAAGCGAGCATAGATGCTCCAGACGTGATCGGCAGCATGTTGAAAGACACCACATTAGAGCATAAACACCATCTTTTTGACCTTAATTGCAGGATATGTACAGGTATGACCTTCTAAAACGCATATTAGAAAAAACTTCACATGCACTGCCTCCTTTCCTGGAGATGTATGTCTTTAAGCAGTAAGGCATGGACCCTCAAATCTGGCCCGCAAGATCCACTATCCTGCAGAGTTTAGCTCTAACCCTAGTCAAACACACCTGAACATGCCAATCAATGTCTTCAGGATCATTAGAAAATCACAGGTAGGTGAGTTTCATCAGGGTTGGAGCTAAAGTAAGGTATGGGAGGCTGTATGTGGATATCACAGTGTAAATGTCCATCTGATCAAATCTGCTTCATTGTTGGGCTCTGTTACACCAGGTACAGGTGTTGCATGTCAAAACCGTTACTATATTTTAAAATGACTTAATACATACATACACACACTTTATATTAGGGCTGTGTAAAAAATACAGATTTCTTGATTTTAATCAATTCTCATTTTTATGAACCAATATCGATTCTTAAATCCCAAGAATCAGTTAGTTATCCTGTTTTCATGAATGAACAGAACTTTGAGAGAGAGAGAGAGAGTACAACTTACTAGATCCATCTCATGTAATCGCCCAATCAGGGGTTCAACTGCAGAAAGACGCCAGTAAAACCGCTTCTGAACACTCATGTACCGTCACCTTTACCTCAGAAAAACCATAGCCAGTGTCCATAAACTCGTTAGTCAGCTGGAAAATGAGCTCTGGAGTGGAGCATGTAGATGGATGTATGCACCACATTATAATGTTCTTCAGCAGTAACGCATGTGTGAATAAATCTGCGTCGTTTTTCACTGCCACCATTTAAATGTTTATATTTTGAAAACGAATTGAAGTAGAAATATGATTATGTAATTGAATAAAGTTATTATTATATCTTGAGTGTAATTTAAGTTTTTGTATACAAATAAGTTAATTTTCAGTGTTATAGTAGCGTAGTACCAACGGACACCCATGTATAGTTTAGAGCAGGGCTTCTCCACCCCGGTCCTGCAGAGTTTAGCTCCAACCTTGATCAAACTCACCTGCCTGCTGCTTTCTGGTAATACGGAAGATCCTAAAGGATTAGTTCACTTTAAAACGAAAATTTCCCCATCTCTTCCAAGATGTTCATGTCTTTCTCTCTTCAGTCGAAAAGAAATGAAATTTTTTGAGGAAAACATTCCAGGATTTCTCTCCTTAAGATTTCAAGAGTTTTATTTGTCACATACACAGTTATATACAGAATATACAACCGGCAGTGAAATGTAAACAGGTCCGCTCCATGGACAGTGCAAATTCACAGTTAAAAACACAAGGAGGAAATTATAATAGAAATAGGATATAAAAAAAGTACTATCTATATATATATGTCTATATCTGTAGAATTATAAATAATCAAGTCAAGAGAAAAAAAGTAAAAAATAAGAATAAAGTGGAATAAAATAATTGAAGTAGACTTTGCAGTGAGTAAACTGTAGACTTATAAATATGTGGTTAACAAATGTATAAAGAGTATAATGTGCAAACAGGTTTATGACAGGTTGTTACACAGTAACAACGAGAACAGAAAGTGCAGTGCAATGTCAGTGTATCGATGTTTATCCTGAAGTGAAGTCACGTGATGTTAAGTGACTGAGTTCAGGAGTCTGATGGCCTGGGGGAAGAAGCTCCTCCTGAGTCTCTCAGTTTTCAAAGGAAAAGTTTTCAGGATAGCTGGTGAAACCCTGAATTTCCTCAGATGGGACTATAGCGCAAGATGAGCAATTTAGGTTAAAAAGTAGATAAATGTTTTTTGTTTTTTTTCTTAAATGTCCGATGGTTTGTCCGGATCAGAGCCTATTCCTCTGGGATCGTGCAGAGCCTCTGAAGCCCTTCCTTTGAAACTGCATTGATTTGGATCTTCAACAGCTGGTTCCCATTGAAGTCCATTATGTGGAGAGAAATCATGGAATGTTTTCCTCAAATTTCTTTTCTACTGAAGAAAGAAAGACTTGAATCTTGCATGAGGTGGGCTGAGTAAATCATCAGGAACTTTTCATTTTGAAGTGAACTAATCCTTTACTTGGGTGTGTTTGATTAGGGTTGGAGCTAAACTCTGCAGGACAGCGGCCCTGACCAGCGTTGAGTGCCTGGTTCACAGCCTGGTATCTGATATATCCAAAATAATCCATATTGAATCGAATTGAATTGAATAAAACGCTTGTGAATAGAAAACGAATCGAATCGTGAAATTCTACTTAAATCTACTTGACATTTATTTTTAAATGACTGGATCGCTGTATTTACCAATCATTTACATTTAGTAATTTAGCAGACGCCTTTATCCAAAGTGACTTACAAATGAGAGCAACAGAAGCAACTAAAAACAGTCAAGGGCAACAATATGCAAGTGCTGTAACAAGTCTCAGTTAATCTAGCACAGAACACAGAGGACAGAACTATGTTTTTTATTTTTAATATAGACAAACAGAAAACGAATAGAGTGATAAGTGCTATTCTTTACTGGTCAGGTGCTGCTGGAAAAGATGCGTCTTAAGATATTTTTTGAAAATGGCTACCGACTCGGCTGCTCGAATTGAGACAGGCAGGTCATTCCACCAGGCGGGAACGGTCCAGGAAAAGGGCCTTGTGAGGGATTTCACCGTTCACTTGCAGAACGCAAGCTTCTGGAGGGTGTGTAAGTCTGAACAAGCGAGCTTAGGTATGTTGGTGCAGAGCCAGTGGCTGCCTTGTAGACGAGCACCAGTGCCTTGAATTTGATTGGAGTGGCTATTGGCAGCCAGTGCAGACTGATGAAGAGAGGCCTGACGTGCGCTCGGCTCATTAAAGACCACTCTCGCTGCTGCATTCTGGATCAGCTGCAAGGGTTTGATAGTGCATGCTGGAAGGCCCGCTAGAAGAGCATTACAGTAGTCCAGTCTGGAGAGAACAAGAGCTTGGACCAGGAGTTCTGATAGGAAGGGTCTAATCTTCCTAATGTTGTATAAGGCAAATCGGCAGGACCGGGTTGTTGCAGTGATGTGGTCAGTGAATTTTAGCTGATCATCAATCACAACTCCAAGGTTCCTGGCTGTCCTGGACGGAGTTATGGATGATGAACCGAGCTGAATGGAGAGAGTATGGTGAAGTGCTGGGTTGGCTGAGACCACAAGGAGTTCTGTCTTTGCCAGATTGAGTTGAAGGTGTTGTTCCTTCATCCAGGCAGAAATATCTGTCAGGCAGGCAGCGATACGAACACCAACTGTGGGATCATCTGGTTGAAATGAGAAGTAGAGTTGAGTGTCATCAGCATAGCAGTGATAGGAAAAGCCATGTTTCTGGATGACAGATCCCAGTGATGACATGTAGATGGAGAAGAGAAGTGGTCCAAGCACTGCCAGCCTCTGCCTGCCTGCCAGCCCGATCAGTATCCAGAACAATAGCAATCTGTAGTATAAGTATTGCTAACCACACTCAACAAAAAGTCCCTGCAGTTTTCTTCTGCAGCTTGTATGTCAAGCAAACGGAGATTCAAAGATTAAAAACAGGTGTACAGTTGGCAGTATAATTTGTTACTTACAGATTTTTTTTTTTACCTGCAGGCCAAGTGTCATCTGATAATGATCCTGAAACCAAGAAACCCAAGATGAAAACAATGAAAGATGACACAGAAAAGGAGAAATCTTCACGGGCTGTTCACGGGACCGATGTAGCACTGGATCCACCAGCTCTGGACTCTGATATCATCGAGTCCCCTGCTTCTCCCAATGCTGAGGAGGACTTTGATTCGCGGTTACCATCTGCAGATTTCTCTCCTGTTTTGATTCCTTCAGTTCCCACTGTGGCCATCTCAAGAAGAGATCCTCGTACAGCACAATACAGACAGACTCTGCCATCGTCTGTTGTCCCAGAGACCGTCTCAAGCCCACACCAGCATCTGCACCCAGTAAAGCCTGTCGTGGAACCTCTGACACTGCCACCACCTGTGTCCATACATCTGCCTGCTCCAGTGCCCAAATCTATCCTCACGAAACCTTCACCAGCTTCTCTGGACACTTCGTTTAGCTCAAGGTGCATACAGACATTTTTTGGATGTACCTTCAACAATAAATAATACAATAATAGTTAACCTACACAGCACAAATAATGAATGCATTCTAATGTGTCTCTTTTTCAAGGCTGGCAGATTGTGATAAAGGAACAAGGCAGTTTTTATCTAAACAGAACATTTTATGGAAAGGCTTTCTTAACATGCCAACTGTGGCCAAATTCATCACAAAGGGATACTTAATTTCTGGCTCTCCTGACTTCCTGAAAGAGGTTGGCTTTTTTAAACATAACTAAATAATTCATATTATTATTATTCTTTAAAGATGTATTTTCTTGTTGTGAATTATTTAATCTCAAAATATGCTGGTGGTATAAATGTGGCCGGTGGGTGTTACATGTATGCATTTTCTCTGTTTAGGACTTGCCAGACACTATACAAGTTGGAGGCAGGATATTACCTCAAACTGTCTGGGAATATGTTGATTTGATAAAGACGTCAGAGGCAAAGGTAAGCCCATGACCTCAAAGTTATTATTAATAATATTGATATATTAATTGTATTAAATGCACATTGTTTAGATAAATGCCCTTGATCAAATCCATTTGCATTATTTCCTTGAATACAGGAGCTGTCATTAATCCGGTTCCATCCAGCCTCAGAAGAGGAGGAGGTTGCATATGTGTCCCTGTTTTCATATTTCAACAGTCGCAGGAGATTTGGAGTTGTTTCTAATATTTGTAAACACATCAAAGATCTTTACCTCATTCCGCTGTGTACAAAACAGTCCATCCCTGCGGCACTGCTTCCCATAGAGGGACCAGGTATATGATGCAAATCTCATACTTAGGGCTCGACTTTAAGCCTGTTCATGTGCTTTCATGTTCATGGCCAGTCACTTGTCCAGGAAAAATAGGATTTTTTTGTAAAATGTAAATATAATTTATTCTGAAGCATCAGTGTTCAGTCAGCTTTGACAATTAAATCAGTGTCACATTTTCAGTCATGATGGTATTCAGCACTCTTGCTCGTGTTATGTTGCGTTCAGCACTCTTGCTCGTGTTAACACAGTAAGTTAACTGAGCTTCTTTGAGCTGCGCTCATTTGATTTCTCCTCGAGAGGCTCAAGGATCAATCACCACTTACACTAAATGAATGCAGAATCATTCTCACGTTTTGGTGATTCCCTAGTTATTTTTTGTTATTGACATTTTAATCAGGATACTTGTTCGGTTGGGCAAATAAAGGCAGTCAAGCGTTAATGTCGAGCCCTGCATACTGATCTGTTTCCACATCATGATTTTGACCTTTTTATGTTATGACTTCCTTAGGGCTTGAACAGGATCACCCTAATATCCTAATAGGGTTAGCAGTCTGTCAGAAACTGAAGCGTCTTGAGGGATTGCCACAAGATGTTGCCGAGAAGAAATCTAGGTCCTTGATTTGTGTGGATAAAAGGGAAACCAGCAATCCTACCTCAATAAATGATCTTGGGCAACACAACACTAAGGCTTGTGATGCTGATATCTTGCTGAATCCTTGTGGATCTTTACCTTCAGTTGGGTTACCAGACCCAGCCAGCTCTCTGTGTGGCCCATCTTCTCTCCCTAGAGTGTCATCTGTGTCGAAACCCACCCCGTCTGTCAATGACTCCACCAATACTACCCCACTTCAGACCATACTTAACACATTATTTGGTCAAAAGAAACTTGATGAGTGTAATATAAGCTCGTCAACAGATAAGGTTCAGCCTTGTCAACAGTTGTGCAAATATGATGATCCAATGGAGTTAGGTGATGATGATGATAGACCTTACGATCCTGAGGAGTATGATCCGGCTCTTTCTAATGGGGCCCTGGTTCCTATGAGTCCAACTGAAGTTTTGGAGCCTAAAGTTTCATCTGTAGCCCCTGGTGAGGAGGAGGATGATGATCGACCGTATGACCCAGAGGAGGAGTACAGTGCAGTTGCTAATGCTCAAGCTGTCAGAAATAATATACCCAAAACAACAGAAGTTAAAAATACGGTAGAGTCCTCTACAGTTTCCAGTGATATAGCCTATGATCCAGAGGATGAGACTGTGTTTGAAGAGATGCAAAATTACCTCACAAGTAACGCTTTACCTCACAAATCCACCGTCTCTGAACACAAAATCCCCCATTACAACGATAAAATCCCTATTACAACATTCTCTGAGCAGCAAAAAATTCTCGAAGAGTTGAATAGGCAGATCGAGGAACAGAAAAGACAGCTAGAAGAACAGACAGAAAGTCTACGCCTTCAGAAGGAAGCCATTGGTGTTTCCATGGCCCATTTCTCTGTTTCTGATGCTCTGATGTCACCACCAACATCGTTTGGTAGGGATGAAGAGGACGAAATAGAAAAAACACCCTATTGTCCAATAATTAATCAGAATAGGGATCCACGGATCTGTCGAAATGCAAGCCAGGATGTGCAATTGGATGATGCTGAATGTGAGGCTATAGAAACAGAAAGTGCACAAACATTACTAAACATGGAAGAGACCAAGAATATAGTAGTGGACAACTCATTAAACACAAAGAAAGAGAAATTAGCTTCTGATAACGCAATGCCAAAGAAAGGGTCACCAGAAACTGCACAAGACACTAAATGCTCACGTTCAGAGTATACCTACAAAAAAGGAAGCAGTAGAAGGTCCACACTGAGCACATATAGGTCGTCAAGTAGGCGTGAACACAGCAGGCCATACCACCAAGATAGGGCGTCTTCAAGAGCATCTCATACAGCTAAAGCCTCAAAAGATGTTTCAGACAAACATCATCGAAGCAAACCCTCTAGGGGAAGTCACAGTGACAGAAGGAGAGAGACATCATCAAGGAAAAGGGATCATCATCACCGCCACAGAGACTCATCCTCACCCTCACGGTATAGGAGCAGAAGTCGTCATTCCACTCGTTCACACTCAAGCCGGAGGGACAAATCTTCGCTGGACGACAGTGGCCAGTCTTGTAAGGCTGACCAGCAAGAGCCTGGACCATTGTCAGAGCACAGCACTCAGTCTTCACAACATGAATCTGACCAGGTGCCAGGCAGTGATCGCATGCAAACTGCATACACATCAGGACATAGTGAGACTACTTGTAAAGACAAACAATTGGCAGAAGTTCAGCAAGGTGGTCCTTTAAATGCAAAGCAAAGCCAGGGACTTCAGACATTCCAAAATCCAGGGGAACATTGTTCTCAGCCTCTATTAAACAAGTCATTTGACAAAAATCTGCCATTTTCTAGCCGATCTGAAATTAAGAGAGATCATTTGCCCCTGAGCAAAATTGAATCAAAATTGAAACAAGCAGCACTACAGCTTACACCCTCTCTGCATAGCACAGGTGATACTGACCTGCCTTTACACAGAGTTACGCCAGCACTGCAGCCACACACATTTCAGACAGACCGTGACTCCATAAGTCCATCTACCCAGCCACCACATAACCGAACGGCTCATTTTTCTGAGCCTGGCCACATTGATCAAAAGAGAGGCATGCCATCAGTTCAAAGGTCGAATTATTTACATAATGAGACAGATGAATTACATTCAGGAGATTTCCCTCAAAGATCTCTCCATTCACAACATAGACATTTATCTCAATCTGACACTGATCAATTCTATTGCGGAGAACCGCCTCAAAATAAAAGAGAGAACTTTTTTATGCATGATGCAGACCACAACAATCAACCTTGTGCATCTCAAAAAGAGGAAGGTTTCCCCACATGGGAGCATGGCGAGTTTGATCACCAAAAACATCCGAACCACATGCTCAGGAGATTTCCACTGGAAGAGACAGACCAGGCCCATCAAAGTCAGAAACCCAGGCCTGCCCAGTTACATGAGGGCAGTTTTCAAGAATCTGAACCTGGTAGAGTATCTCACAAAAAATTTAGATCTTGCATGCAGGGGCAACATTTTCATAAGGATGAATCTGTCCAGTTTCAGCAAAGAGAGTCACTATTAGGGCCTGTCCCTGAGCACAAGGGCAATTTCAGACCCCATAATCCTAGAGAGCATTTTCAACCTTCCACATTTGATAAGTGGAAACCGTTAGGAGAGCACCCATCTGCACCCATGAGAAAACAACTGAGAAGTCCTAAATTTGGTCAGCCCAGGGGCCAATCCTCTTTTGAAGCAAGTGGACATGCTTCCCCCCAAGATATTTGTGAACTACGAAGCCCGGACTGCCACCAAACATTTGCAGAGGATGCAGAAGACCAAATACAAACATCTTTTTCTAGACGGGCTCCAACACACACTCAAGACCCGGCAAGTGGGGCAACGCACAGCCAGTTTGAAGGACCGCGATATGCTGAAATCAAAGGTCATCCAAGAGGGCGGAGTTTATCTGAGTTTAGAGGACGAAGAGGGGGCGTTAGTGGGACATTTTTTGCAAGGGGTAATAAAATGAATGCACAAATGAGGGGACCTCACTTTGATTCACCACAGCAGTTTTTGGTCCAAAGAGAACCATCTCCTGATTTACATGGACCGAGAAGACATTCACCTCAAAATTGTGACCATTTTGACGACCACAATGAAGCCCATTCATCTGGTTTCCCCAACCATTCCACCCCTACTCCGTTTAAAAGACCACAACATCAAAATCCATGCGAGATTCAAAATTTGGGGCAACCACACGCAGCTTTTGAGTGCCAAATAAAAGAGACAAATATACGCCAGTTGCGACGATCCGGTCCACTACTCCCCACTCCACCTGGAGGTCCAATTAATCCGAATGCTTCCCAGGTACACAGGCATAACTCCCACAATGAGTGTGACCGGTCACACGTACCACCTGACATAAGACACGGTCGTGTTGCAAAGGACGTCAGTGGACATTGCATTCGTGAAGAGAGGCCAAGCATTGGTAGCCGTTTTAAACTTCAGCGACGTGATAATTCAAGCTTACTTCAGGATGAACAGGTCGGGTATGAAAGTAGAGAGGAAGAACCAAGGGTTCAGGACAGAAGTTATGGACAAGCATGCAGAAGGTCAAGAGGACGCAATGGTAGATATAGAGGTGAAAGCAGGGCAAATATGTGGAGATAACACAACAGAGAAGGAAAATATGAGCAGATCCTCGAGTCGTCAAGACTTAAACTACTTTAGATTGACTTCAAGGTGCAGATGTTCATAAGTACAATGGACGGGGAATAAAGACAAGCCCTCTGAAGGTTTAATCTTTGCAAATTCAAGCATAGGCGGACCTTGCCTGTACATCGATAGATCTCAATCAGAAAACATTGTTCTGCAAAGAGAAGTGATGAATCTGTTTGATGTTTCTTGAAAGATTGAAGGTTTGTTCACCCTGCCATATCAGCTTTCACGTTGATTACTGAAAAAGAAACGTTTGTTTTGTTTTGTTTTGTGGAAGCAGGACATGTTCATTTAAACTACTGACAAAAGTCTGTGAATGTTTTATTTTTATTTTTTTTTTATCTCTTGCGATCCCAAAAATGTTCTCATGAATAGCAGTGTACATTTATGTTCATAGATTTTTAAGTACTTTTCTAAATGTACATTTGTAATTAATTCAGTATTTCAAAAAATGAAGCCTTGTCTATTTCCACTGATTTCATTTAGTAAACAACTGAACCACAACGTCTGACCAGTGCACTTAATGATCTCTGATTGTGTGTTTTCAGAGGGATGCTCCAACCAAAAATAAAAATTCTGTCTTTTTTCACTCATCCCATGTGCTTCCAAAGCCACACGTTTCTTCTTCCAGAACAGCATCGGAGCCCATTAACGTCCACTGTGGACAAAAATAACAACACTGAGACATTTTTATTTTAGAGAGTATTTTATGTTCCACAGACAATAGCACGATCACAGAATTTTACATTATTAGGTGGAGTGTCCCTTTAAATATTACTATGGCTAATATTATGTGGTTATAGCCATATTAAAGTGCCATCTCAGCTTTGTAATGCATGAGTAGTGTATCTTTATTGAATATGCCAGACAGTTTTTGACAAACATTGATGGATTCTGACCACATTAAAGGATAATGTGCAAATACGTGTCATAGGTAGTCTTATAAAGGTTAATAAAGAAGTTTTCTATAATGAATGAATGAATCAGGAGCTAAGTTTACTTTTGCCTATTTTTATTAAGTTTTTTAAGTTTATTGAACACTTAAATACAGCAACAATGACAGCATTAACAAAAGAAAATGGAAGGCAATAAAAAAACCGTAGGTAAATATGTACAGTAATACACAATTCAGTTAGGCTACACTGACAATTTCACAGTTTTGGCACTTTTTGTTAATCGTTTTAGTGTCAATTATTTATTTTGGGTAACTTGTTAAGGAAAATTGACATTTATGAATAGAATATTTCAGTATTAGTTCATTAATGTAAAGTTTTGGGCAATGGAAAGAATAGTAATGTCTGTGGATGTGGTTCTAGTGCTCGTGTGTGTGATTTTCATATATGCGTATATGATCCTGCTCATGGGTCTTTCCAGGTTTGATATATAAGTTATTACTGAAGCAAATCGCGCGACTGAGCCTGTAATAATGGGCTCAATCCGTGATATTTAATAATGGTCCCGGTCTGTGATATTTACCACAAAAAGCGGGCAGCGGGCTGCGAGTGACGTCACTAGCGACGCCATTTGTTTTCCGCGTCATCCGTTCAGTGTCAGGTAAGGCCAGTCCTCATTAATCATTATAATCAGTTGTTTTCACTATCTTCATTAGACTCACAGTTTGGAGACGGTGTGCTTAATTGACACGGTTATTAATGGTCGTGATAGAGTCAGTCAGGGATGAGATGGCGGGAAAACTCGGGAAGTTGAGGCCTTAGGCAAGACTATATTTTGGTTAAATATAACATTATAATTGCCTTAACTGTTTTAAATGTCAGAGAACGGCTGTTATCTCAATTAATTACTCCTAGATCCATTTACAAAACCTGTGTAGCAACTAAGTTAACTTATAGGTGACAAGGATACCGTTATTATTATTATTACTGTAACAGCTGACATGAGATGGCCTCCGCGGCCGCTACCAGTATAACCGCACATTCAGTGAGACACATTCAGTGAGACAGATGATTTAATCCATCAGAACATTCAGTGAGACACATTCAGTGAGACAGATGATTTAATCCATCAGAACATTCAGTGAGACACATTCAGTGAGACAGATGATTTAATCCAGTCAGAATTTAATCCATCAGTGAGACAGATGATTTAATCCATCAGAACATTCAGTGAGACATTCAGCACATTCAGTGAGACAGATGATTTAATCCATCAGCACATTCAGTGAGACAGATGATTTAATCCATCAGAACATTCAGTGAGACAGATTCAGCACATTCAGTGAGACAGATGATTTAATCCATCCATCAGATGATTTACATTCAGTGAGACAGATGATTTAATCC
>JAGHMJ010000029.1:4739150-4769150 GCA_018749465.1 Paracanthobrama guichenoti
TTCTCTATTTAACTATGTTAACTTACAATATTGAAAGACGACGTCACTCAGGTAGATTGCATGTTGAAACTGATTTGCCGAAAGGCGGACAGTGAAAGAGATGTGCTGTTAGCACGAGACGCGCGTCCCGCTTGCTGTGAAGCGAGAGCCTGTCTGTGATGATCAGCTCTGCTGCTGTTGTGTCAGTCCGTGGTTAGATCAGCGTTGCTGGCAATAAACGGGACAAGGGAGGTCACGTACGGGACAAATCAATTAGGCCCAATATAAGGGACGGCCTGGCTAGTACGGGGCAGTTGGCAACCCTAGTTCCATGCCAAAGGAGCCAGAATTAAATGTGCGCTCCTGTACACCAGACGTGACTTGTGCAAATAAATCACGTGTTCCCGTGTAGTTGGATGCTTGAACATTTTGAGTTTACTCACTTCATTTGCACGACAGCCGCAAATTTGCGTCATGGGAGGGGCTTCTGCCAGGCGGCTCCATTGTGAAATGGCTGACATACGGTGAATAAGCTCAATTTGCCGGCTTTAGCTAGCATGTAGTCTCAATATGTATCGCTCACATTGAGTAAAAAGCATTTTTTACAACTTACCAGATTGTCCGACCTCCTCACTCACTTTCTTCCAAGCAAGATTCTTTTTATTCCTGTTTCTATAAAGTATGAAGATGTATCGTACAGCTCCGGGTATCCACATATGATTTCGTCCTCATTGTCACTACTAGAGCAAGCTCCTGATTGGTTAACGCGGCGCGAATATCCGCCAAAGTTCAGATTTTTCAACTTGTGCAAATCATGCGTTACGCGCGTCGAGCGGCTCAATTTGCGCCACGTCATTTGCACGATTCGCGCCACAGAATGTCTATTAGCGTCTTTGCTTTGACTTAACATAAATCACTCGCGCTTAACGCTTCATTCGCGTCTGGTGTGAACGCACCATTAGAGCGGCTCTGGAGATGAATTTCATGCGTCCTCGTATGAGATGGAAACACAACCGCCACGCGCAATTCAGTGTGTGTGTGTGTGTGTGTGTGTGAGGTAAATTAAACCACACGTCTGCGTCATTCCTTCACACAGAGACAGACAGGACACACATGATTCATATTTAAATAGTCTTTTTGCGGTTTAATATTCACAGACACTCGTCTATATCACCAGATGTGTTCTCAGGTACTGAAATGTGATACCGATTGATTTAATGTGAATCCGAACTCAGAAGTGCCAACGTAATTCGGGTGGTGCCCTTAAAAGTACCGAATTCTGTATCCAGCCCTACCTACAACTGTTTATTATTATTTAATCGCATAACATCAAGTATCAGAGTAAAGGAGTCTCTATTATTATTGCTCATTTGTATGTGAGTTTAACAGCATCTGAACTGTGTTTCAGGATGAGCTCGTCTATGGCCTGTAAGACTCAACATGCAGACGAGCATTGTGTGTCTGACCCGGCCGCTGTCGCAGTGAGCCAGAGTTCACAGTTCAGCCTGATGGAAATGAATGAGGTAGAGTACCTGCAGCACATTATCCAGAGCCACATCGACGCTCAGGTGACGGAGACGGACAGCTCAGGCTTCTCACAGCTCGAGGAGAGCCTGTCCGATGACCCGGAGCGGCAGATCAGCTGCTGTCAGGAGTCAGAGGAGCCGTGCTCCGTTTCCATCCAGGAGATGAGAATGCTGCTGGTGAACGAGCCCAACGGTGCGCTGGGGTGTGAGACCACGCCTGTCAGCGGTGTAGAGGTGCCCGGCTCTGTGCTGGACGAGTGTGCTATAGAGGAGAGGACGGATGTGTGCCGTTGGAGAGGGGCGCTGGAGGGGCGGCCGAGCCCACCTGCACGAGTCTGCCTGGAGAAAAGGTTACAATTACATTTTTGTGATGATATGTGTTTTTTATTCTATACACTCAATGTTTGTTTTTTCCCTCTAACGTCATTGAGTAAAGCTGGGCATACACTGCGATTTTCCTCCGAATCCTGACTCTTTTTTTTGAGTTGGGCCGATTTTCAGCGTTGTCGTGCATCGATTATCACGCAATGTACAGGGTCAAACGATAAACAAGTGGCGATAAACCTCTCCCAACCGGCGATCGAATGTTCGGATGAATTTCTGGCATGTCATTTGGCAATTTGGCGATAAAGAAAAGTAGGCCTGTCACGATTGGTCGATACAACCGACTGCGTCGACGTTGATAATTAGTTGACATCAGTATTTTTTGTCGACTGGATAAGTTGGGTACGATATGAAATTTTATTAGTACCTGTACTTTAAAAATGACAGCACTCTAATAAGAGCAGTATTTCTTAATTTGCGTGGATGTGTGACAGCAGGAGTGAGGACGTGTGTGTGAGCTCTGCTTCCACCGTTCACTAAACAACAGAAACGCTTGCATTAGAAAATAAAGTGCGGCGCGGCCGGACTCTGCCACGCACACGCCTTTCACTCAGACAGATCGCAACGTCAGTTTTGCGGATTATTGTGTTTGAATGGTCAAAAATATGTAAAAATGCAGGTCCTGGCGAGTATTCAGGTAAACACAGTATGTCTTTAGTGAACGCATACAGAGTTGAGTGAGAAATCATGTGTGACAGTGTATTGGGTCCGTGCAGCTCTTAAAGGGCCGGAGCTCATAATCTGTGTGATTAATGTTCATCAAACAACAAAAGACAATAGAAAATCACCCCATGCTTGACTAAATAACTTTAATATATGTATTAAGAATTAGTGTATAGTTAATTTACAGAGTGATTATGCAGACTATGCTTTTTTTTTTTTACATTTGATTACATTTACATTTGTTCTTGTTAATTAGAGCTACTGTAGCTGAAAATAAAGCACTGTTTGTGTCATATTGTTTGTAATTTACATTTTGGCTTATTTAAAAAACATAAAATTAAATTAAATACCTATATTGTAATTATAAAATGTTCAGAATAGTGGTTAGTGTTAACTGATAATAATGTGATCTCTGTACGGATGTTCACACTGGCATGTAGTTGTTGTTATTATTATCATTTTTAAATAAAGAGGAGGGACTGGTCAAAAAGCAGGGCAGGAACATGCTGCCCAGGTGAGTTTTTAGGGTTTAAAAAAGATTGATAAAACAATGAATAGTAAGTTCTGTCATATTATTCACGCACTTTTACTGGTTTTTGTTTTTACTGTACCATGGTATGGATTCAGTATCGGTGTCGAGGTATTTTAGTTTGGTATCGTATCAAAGTCATAATTGTGGTATCGTGACAACACTACTCCATATAAAAAGTATTTGCTGATATTCTCTTTTTTTTTGTTATGTTGGTTTTACTGTAATTTGTACCTTTTTATATTTTTACTCTTTTAGTTTTACATTTTGTCTTGTTTACATTTATACTTTTATAGTACACTACTGAATGCCAAAGTTGCAAGTTAAATTAAATGTTTTTAAGTAAAAAATTTGAAATTATTGTGATAAATTAGTTGATAAAGCAATCGATTAATCAACAAATTAGTCAATTGATTAATCGATAAATTAGTCAATGGATTAATCAATAAATTAGTCAATAGATCAACCGATAAACTGGGCAATAGATCAACCGATAAACTAGTCAATTGATCAACCAGCAAACGACTCAATTGATTAATCGACAAATCACTCAATAGATTAAGCGACAAATCAGGCAATAGATTAATCGCCAAAATAATCAATAGATTAATCGACAATTTAGTCAACAAATTAACCAATAAAGTAGTCAATAGATGAATCGATAAATTAGTCGATAGACCAAAAGATAAATTAGTCAATTGATCAACCAGTAAATTAGTCAATAGATTAATCAGTAAATTAGTCAATTGATTAATCGATAAATTAGTCAATAGATTAATCAATAAATTAGTCAATAGATTAATCAGTAAATTAGTCAATTGATTAATCGATAAATTAGTCAATAGATTAATCAATAAATTAGTCAATAGATCAACCGATAAACTGGTCAATTGATCAACCAATAAACGACTTAATTCATTAATCGATAAATCACTCAATAGATTAATCGGCAAATTAATCAATAGATTAAGCGATAAATCAGTCAATAGATTAATCTGCAAATTAATCAATAGATTAAATCGACAATTTAGTCAACAAATTAACCAATAAAGTAGTCAATAGATGAATCAATAAATTAGTCAATAGACCAAAAGATAAATTAGTCAATTGATCAACGAGTAAATTAAGCAATAGATTAATCAATAAATAGTCGAATAGCCTGCACCTCCCCATATTAACACACTTTCCAGACTATCAAGTTTATAAATGACCAACTTATAAAAACAAATCGTGTCTTTGTAAAGAAAGGCTGTCTTGTATGTAGCGTTGGAGCCACTGCTGTGACGGTGTACAAACGCTTACCGTGTGATTGCTCTCGTGCGTCTGCAGCTGTGGTGTCGGTATAGTTACGCCGACGGGAAGCTCACGTGCCACTCACGCCGTTATAGGGACCAGCTGAGAGAGTTAGGCGCACCAGTGCGAGTCTAGAGCCCTGCTGTGCAACGTCAGATTTTTATTTTTTTTACACATATTCACTTTGTCGATAACAAAACAAAAAAGGTGGATGGAAACTTGGCTAGTGAGGATGAATTTTTGAGGTCTAAAATGAAAGTATAATAATACTATAATAATAATGAATGCTGTGCTGTCGCCTCTTCAATTCCTGTCTTTTGCACTAGAGAAGTTGTTAAAGGGGTCATATGATGCCTGGGTTTTTCCTGGGTCAGACGTGGTCTTCTGTGGAACGGGCGAACACGGTCATCCACACACACAGTATAGTGACCTGAGCCATGTGACCCGAGAGCCCAGTACTGACAATAAATCCCAAATAAATGCAAACAAACCATTTGTACTTTTAACTCATCCTATTTATTTGTGAAATAAAAAATAATCACTGTCAGGACAGATCATAAAACAATTTTTTTATATTTAAAAATCTCTAAATGTAAAAGTCACTGACTGATTTGAAAGGTTGACAACAAATGAACACATTTCATAGAAAAAGTGTCAGGTCTGTTCTTTTGCATTTACATGAATGCACAGATCATTTGACGTACAGTATCAGATTGTTTTGTCCTGTCCATCGCTATGGTTATCACTGTCTCTCGGATTCAGTCATACGGTTGGCAATCCAGAAACTTTAAACCATCAGCCGGTCACGTCGCTTTACTGTAGTGAATAACCCATTTCTAAGGACAGAGTAGCGGAGGGTATAGAGAGCCTGCTGTGGGAATGGTCCACGAGTCAAGTTGCCTGGAACATGAGAATGATTTCTTTTTATAAGCGCTTCAAACTAAAGCACAAGCGTTTACCGCGTCTTGCCCTGTCGTGTGACATTTACTGCCTCTGACACCTGTTCTCTTACATTTGATGGTTATATCCTGATCTGTAAATGTTCGAAAGGCCCACGAGTATTTCCATTTAGCATATTCTGACAAGCGAGTCTTGGGACTAGGGATGCACGATTTGGGAAAAATATCTAATTGTGATTATTCTGGTTAAAATTGCGATTTAAAATGCGATTGTTTTTTACAAAAGTGTGTATATAACATTTTGTGTTCATATATTAATATGACTAATAATAATTATTATGATTATTATTATTGCTAAATAAGAATATTTAACAAAATAAGAAATATTACTATTACAATAACATTTTCATTATTACAAATAGAGTATTTAAGAATAAATATAACAATATAATAATATTTATATTTTACAGGAAACTTATTTTACTGCTGGGTTACCTGTTAATATGCAGACAGCATGACTAAAAATCATTAGAAAGGTTAAAAGAGCGAAGATTTAGTCGCATATGTGAGTGATTTACTGGCATTGTAGAGGGTTATAAGCAGTTTTTTTCTGAACGAATCAGTGTTTTTGAATGATTCTGTGACTCAATCATTAAGACTTGCTGCCACCTACTGGCGGTTTTAATTTAACATTTTAAAGTAGGCCTATTATGTGTTTTTCCTCTATATTTCATTTTTCTATATTCAGAATTTTATATTTAACCCTCTATGGCATACATTTTTATTTTTTGGGGAAAAAATATTTCACCCCATTTTTTGGGAGCTTGGGGGTCCTTGATAATATATCCATCATAAAATGGGCAAGCGTAAGGATTTGAGCGAGTTTGACAAGGGCCAGATTGTGATGGCTAGATGACTGGGTCAGAGCATCTCCAGAACTGCAGCTCTTGTGGGGTGTTCCCGGTCTGCAGTGGTCAGGATCTATCAAAAGTGCGAGATTGGGTTAATCACGAGATTGGGTTAACGAGACGAGACACGAGATTGGGTTCATGTGACGAGACACGAAATTGTGTTCACGAGACTAGACACTAGATTGGGTTCACGAGACGAGACACAAGATTGGGTTCACGAGACGAGACACAAGATTGGGTTCACGAGACGAGACACGAGATTGGGTTCACGCGACGAGACACGAGATTGGGTTCACGCGACAAGACACGAGATTGGGTTCACGAGAATGAGACGAGACACAAGATTGGGTTAATGAGACGAGACACGAGATTGGGTTCACGAGAATGAGACGCGACTCGAGATTGGGTTCACGAGAATGAAACGAGACACAAGATTGGGTTCACGCGATGAGACACAAGATTGGGTTCACGAGAATTAGACACAAGATTGGGTTCACAAGAATGAGACGAGACACAAGATTGGGTTCACGCGATGAGACACAAGATTGGGTTCACGAGAATTAGACACAAGATTGGGTTCACAAGAATGAGACGAGACACAAGATTGGGTTCATGAGAATGAGACACAAGATTGGGTTCATGAGACAAGACACGAGATTGGGTTCACGAGAATGAGACGAGACACAAGATTGGGTTAATGAGACGAGAAACGAGATTGGGTTAATGAGATGAGGCACGAAATTGGGTTCACGAGACGAGACATGAGATTGGGTTCACGAGACGAGACACGAGATTGGGTTCACGAGAACGAGATGAGACACGAGATTGGGTTCACGAGACAAGACACGAGATTGGGTTCACGCGACAAGACACAAGATTGGGTTCACGCGATGAGACACAAGATTGGGTTCACGAGACGAGACACGAGATTGGGTTCACGCGACAAGACACAAGATTGGGTTCACGCGACAAGACACAAGATTGGGTTCACAAGAATGAGACGAGACACAAGATTGGGTTCACGCGATGAGACACAAGATTGGGTTCACGAGAATTAGACACAAGATTGGGTTCACAAGAATGAGACGAGATACGTGATTAGGTTCACGAGAATGAGACATGAGATTGGGTTCACGAGAATGAGACATGAGATTGGGTTCACGAGAATGAGACGAGACACAAGATTGGGTTCATGAGAATGAGACACAAGATTGGGTTCATGAGACAAGACACGAGATTGGGTTCACGAGAATGAGACGAGACACACAGATTGGGTTAATGAGACGAGAAACGAGATTGGGTTAATAAGATTGGATTGGGTTCACGAGAATGAGACGCGACTCGAGATTGGGTTCACGAGAATGAAACGAGACACAAGATTGGGTTCACGCGATGAGACACAAGATTGGGTTCACGAGAATTAGACGAGACACGTGATTGGGTTCACGAGAATGAGACATGAGATTGGGTTCACGAGAATGAGACGAGACACAAGATTGGGTTCATGAGAATGAGACAAGATTGGGTTCATGAGACAAGACACGAGATTGGGTTCACAAGAATGAGACGAGACAAGATTGGGTTAATGAGACGAGAAACGAGATTGGGTTAATGAGATGAGGCACGTGGGTTCACGAGGACGAGACACGAGATTGGGTTCACGAGACGAGACACGAGATTGGGTTCACGGGAACGAGACGCGACACAAGATTGGGTTCACGCGACAAGACACGAGACACGAGAGAGACACGAGATTGGGTTCACGGAGAGATTAGACACGAGATTGGGTTCACGCGACAAGACACGAGATTGGGTTCACGAGAATGAGACGAGACACAAGATTGGGTTAATGAGACGAGACACGAGATTGGGTTCACGAGAATGAGACGCGACTCGAGATTGGGTTCACGAGAATGAAACGAGACACAAGATTGGGTTCACGCGATGAGACACAAGATTGGGTTCACGAGAATTAGACAC
This sequence comes from Paracanthobrama guichenoti, assembly GCA_018749465.1. Lineage (NCBI taxonomy): Eukaryota > Metazoa > Chordata > Actinopteri > Cypriniformes > Gobionidae > Paracanthobrama > Paracanthobrama guichenoti. The sequence goes on from JAGHMJ010000029.1 coordinate 4,747,315, forward strand.
GAGATTGGGTTCATGAGAATGAGACGAGACACAAGATTGGGTTAATGAGACGAGAAACGAGATTGGGTTAATGAGATGAGGCACGAAATTGGGTTCATGAGACGAGACATGAGATTGGGTTCATGAGATGAGACACGAGCTTGGGTTCACAAGAATGAGACAGGACACGAGATTGGGTTCATGGGAACGACGCGATCACGAGATTGGGTTCAAGCGAGACACGAGATTGGGTTCGCGCGAAGACACACGAGATTGGGTTCACGAGAATGAGACGAGACACCAGATTGGGTTAATGAGACGAGACACGAGATTTAGTTCACGAGAATGTGACGAGACACAAGATTGGGTTAATGAGATGAGACACGAGATTAGATTCATGACACGAGACACGAGATTGGGTTCACGAGAACGAGATAAGACACAAGATTGGGTTAATGAGATGAGATATGAAATTGGGTTCACGAGGCTAGACACTAGATTGGGTTCATGAGACAAGACACAAGCTTGGGTTCACAAGAATGAGACGAGACACAAGATTGGGTTAATGAGACGAGAAACGAGATTGGGTTAATGAGATGAGGCACGAAATTGGGTTCGTGAGACGAGACATGAGATTGGGTTCATGAGATGAGACACGAGCTTGGGTTCACAAGAATGAGACAGGACACGAGATTGGGTTAATGAGATGAGGCACGAAATTGGGTTCACGCGATGAGACACAAGATTGGGTTCACGAGAATTAGACACAAGATTGGGTTCACAAGAATGAGACGAGACACAAGATTGGGTTCACGCGATGAGACACAAGATTGGGTTCACGAGAATTAGACACAAGATTGGGTTCACAAGAATGAGACGAGACACAAGATTGGGTTCATGAGAATGAGACACAAGATTGGGTTCATGAGACAAGACACGAGATTGGGTTCACGAGAATGAGACGAGACACAAGATTGGGTTAATGAGACGAGAAACGAGATTGGGTTAATGAGATGAGGCACGAAATTGGGTTCACGAGACGAGACATGAGATTGGGTTCACGAGACGAGACACGAGATTGGGTTCACGAGAACGAGATGAGACACGAGATTGGGTTCACGAGACAAGACACGAGATTGGGTTCACGCGACAAGACACAAGATTGGGTTCACGCGATGAGACACAAGATTGGGTTCACGAGACGAGACACGAGATTGGGTTCACGCGACAAGACACAAGATTGGGTTCACGCGACAAGACACAAGATTGGGTTCACAAGAATGAGACGAGACACAAGATTGGGTTCACGCGATGAGACACAAGATTGGGTTCACGAGAATTAGACACAAGATTGGGTTCACAAGAATGAGACGAGATACGTGATTAGGTTCACGAGAATGAGACATGAGATTGGGTTCACGAGAATGAGACATGAGATTGGGTTCACGAGAATGAGACGAGACACAAGATTGGGTTCATGAGAATGAGACACAAGATTGGGTTCATGAGACAAGACACGAGATTGGGTTCACGAGAATGAGACGAGACACAAGATTGGGTTAATGAGACGAGAAACGAGATTGGGTTAATAAGATGAGGCACGAGATTGGGTTCACGAGAATGAGACGCGACTCGAGATTGGGTTCACGAGAATGAAACGAGACACAAGATTGGGTTCACGCGATGAGACACAAGATTGGGTTCACGAGAATTAGACGAGACACGTGATTGGGTTCACGAGAATGAGACATGAGATTGGGTTCACGAGAATGAGACGAGACACAAGATTGGGTTCATGAGAATGAGACAAGATTGGGTTCATGAGACAAGACACGAGATTGGGTTCACGAGAATGAGACGAGACAAGATTGGGTTAATGAGACGAGAAACGAGATTGGGTTAATGAGATGAGGCACGAAATTGGGTTCACGAGACGAGACACGAGATTGGGTTCACGAGACGAGACACGAGATTGGGTTCACGGGAACGAGACGCGACACAAGATTGGGTTCACGCGACAAGACACGAGATTGGGTTCACGAGACGAGACACGAGATTGGGTTCACGGGAACGAGACGCGACACGAGATTGGGTTCACGCGACAAGACACGAGATTGGGTTCACGAGAATGAGACGAGACACAAGATTGGGTTAATGAGACGAGACACGAGATTGGGTTCACGAGAATGAGACGCGACTCGAGATTGGGTTCACGAGAATGAAACGAGACACAAGATTGGGTTCACGCGATGAGACACAAGATTGGGTTCACGAGAATTAGACACGAGATTGGGTTCATGAGAATGAGACGAGACACAAGATTGGGTTAATGAGACGAGAAACGAGATTGGGTTAATGAGATGAGGCACGAAATTGGGTTCATGAGACGAGACATGAGATTGGGTTCATGAGATGAGACACGAGCTTGGGTTCACAAGAATGAGACAGGACACGAGATTGGGTTCATGGGAACGAGACGCGATACGAGATTGGGTTCGCGCAACGAGACACGAGATTGGGTTCGCGCGAAGACACACGAGATTGGGTTCACGAGAATGAGACGAGACACCAGATTGGGTTAATGAGACGAGACACGAGATTTAGTTCACGAGAATGTGACGAGACACAAGATTGGGTTAATGAGATGAGACACGAGATTAGATTCATGACACGAGACACGAGATTGGGTTCACGAGAACGAGATAAGACACAAGATTGGGTTAATGAGATGAGACATGAAATTGGGTTCACGAGGCTAGACACTAGATTGGGTTCATGAGACAAGACACAAGCTTGGGTTCACAAGAATGAGACGAGACACAAGATTGGGTTAATGAGACGAGAAACGAGATTGGGTTAATGAGATGAGGCACGAAATTGGGTTCGTGAGACGAGACATGAGATTGGGTTCATGAGATGAGACACGAGCTTGGGTTCACAAGAATGAGACAGGACACGAGATTGGGTTCATGGGAACGAGATGCGATACGAGATTGGGTTCGCGCGAAGACACACGAGATTGGGTTCACGAGAATGAGACGAGACACCAGATTGGGTTAATGAGACGAGACACGAGATTTAGTTCACGAGAATGTGACGAGACACAAGATTGGGTTAATGAGATGAGGCACAAGATTAGATTCATGACACGAGACACGAGATTGGGTTCACGAGAACGAGATAAGACACAAGATTGGGTTCATGAGACGAGACACGAGATTGGGTTCACAAGAATGAGACGAGACACAAGATTGGGTTAATGAGATGAGACATGAGATTGGGTTCATGAGACAAGACACGAGATTGGGTTCACAAGAATGAGACGAGACACAAGATTGGGTTAATGAGATGAGACATGAGATTGGGTTCATGAGACAAGACACGAGATTGGGTTCACGAGAACGAGAGGAGACACGAGATTGGGTTCACGAGACGCGACACGAGATTGGGTTCACGAGAATGAGACGCGACTCGAGATTGGGTTCACGAGAATGAGACGAGACACAAGATTGGGTTCACGCGATGAGACACAAGATTGGGTTCACGAGAATGAGACACGAGATTGGGTTCACAAGAATGAGACGAGACATGAGATTGGGTTCACGAGAATGAGACATGAGATTGGGTTCACGAGAATGAGACATGAGATTGGGTTCACGAGAATGAGACATGAGATTGGGTTCACGAGAATGAGACGAGACACTGGGTTCACGAGAATGAGACGAGACACAAGATTGGGTTCATGAGAATGAGACAAGATTGGGTTCATGAGACAAGACACGAGATTGGGTTCACGAGAATGAGACGAGACACAAGATGGGTTAATGAGACGAGAAACGAGATTGGGTTAATGAGATGAGACACGAAATTGGGTTCACAAGACGAGACATGAGATTGGGTTCATGAGACGAGACACGAGCTTGGGTTCACAAGAATGAGACGAGACACAAGATTGGGTTAATGAGATGAGACACGAGATTGGGTTCACAAGAATGAGATGAGACACGAGATTGGGTTCACGAGACGAGACACGAGATTGGGACACAAGATTGGGTTCATGAGAACGAGACGAGACACGAGATTGGGTTCACGGGAACGAGACGCGACACGAGATTGGGTTCACGTGATGAGACACGAGATTGGGTTCACAAGAATGAGATACAAGATTGGGTTCATGAGATTGAGACGAGACACGAGATTGGGTTCACGAGAATGAGACAAGACACAAGATTGGGTTAATGAGCCAAGACACGAGATTGGGTTCACGAGAACGAGATGAGACACGAGATTTGGTTCACGCGACAAGACACAAGATTGGGTTCACGAGACGAGACACGGGTTTGTGCTCATGAGACGAGACACAAGATTGGGTTCACGAGAATGAGACGAGACACCAGATTGGGTTAATGAGACGAGACACGAGATTGAGTTCACGAGAATGTGACGAGACACGAGATTTGGTTCACGAGAATGTGACGAGACACAAGATTGGGTTCATGAGACAAGACACAAGATTGGGTTCACGAGACGAGACACGGGTTTGTGTTCATGAGACGAGACACAAGATTGGGTTCACGAGAATGAGACGAGACACCAGATTGGGTTAATGAGACGAGACACGAGATTGAGTTCACGAGAATGTGACGAGACACGAGATTTGGTTCACGAGAATGAGACGAGACACAAGATTGGGTTAATGAGATGAGACACGAGATTGGATTCATGACACGAGACACGATTTTTACATATTATTTAAGAAATCCTCAATGATGAAATACATGACTAGAAAAATAGTTTGCAGGTGCATTTGAAATATTTTAACTCATCTTGTAATGTCATTTCTGTTCTACTTTCTGAGTATGAGTTTTATCATATGCAGTGAAAGACAGCTATACTCAAGCACTGTTTGTTTTACACAAACTCAACTGACTGGCGTCTCTCCTGTATGATCGTCTCTTCAGACCTTAGAACTGCACATGAGCTTCTTTTGACCTCCTAACTGAACTCCTTCCCACAAATTGATCATAGATATTAAGTGCAAACAACCATAATCAAAGTACTCAATATTCAAAGTGCAAATAGAGACCACAGTTTTCTTCAAGCATGATACAGAGCTAAGAGATGGTTACAACTAGATAGCTTTCATATTGGGAGATATTCTCATGCCTCAGGGAGCTGCTTTCAAACAGCGGTAACTATTGAAATCGTGTTTGAATGCTTTTACTTTAAATTTTGCGATCGTGCACTGTGTGAATAGGTGGTGCTGAACACGTATTTTAAAATATAAGTCTGACGCTTCTGCTGCGCAACGAATTCTCTGTCACGGTCTAGTCCACTAACATGTAACACACACTCGTAACACACGCTAAATGCGAGCGCTTCACTAACACGTAACTCGTAACACGTGTCACAGGTCGGGGTAGGCACTTAATAACCGGCCGTCACTCCTGGCTTGTGCACCACCGTGAGGAGCTGCACCACAGGACACAGCAGGCAGGACAACAAAAAGGTAAGTATAAAAACTGGGTTCAGATGGAGAGAGATGAGTATTTTCAACCACATCAACGGACTTGCACGGCTTGTAGCGTTTTCTGCAACTGGGTCCAGACAGAGAGAAAGGTGAGTATTTTCAACCACATCAACGGGCTTTCACAGTTTTCAGCGTTCTCTGCAACTGGGTTCAGACAGAGAGAGAGATGAGTATTTTCCACCACATCAACAGACTTGCACAGCTTATAGCGATTTCTGCAGCTGGGTTCAGATGGAGAGAGAGAGGAGTATTTTCACTATAACCACCAATGCCTTCCGCAATTCAATCCCACACTTGTGTTTCACTGCAACCCACATAATTAATCATACGTGAAATATATATATATATATATATATATATATATATATATATATATATACTGCAAATCTCACAACTCACAGAGAAGGCACAGGCTTGGGGTCTCATCCACCACTCGCTGATCTTGAATTAGATGTAAGCAGCTGTGAAGCGCAAATCACTCAATGCAATTGCGGTCCTCCACAAAACAAACTCCAATCGCCATACAATTCCCAGGGACATCATTTGTTCCATAATCCTCCTAGAGTTCGACACATCTCACCCCAGGTGCTGACCTCACTCCAGTTTCTCCTTCAGCCCATCCTTCTCCTTGCCCAGATCCAAATCTCTCCTCTTCCTCCACAAAAAAACCCCACTCCGCTCAGAACTCAATCATAATGCCCTTTTATACTCCCCTACTGCAGCCCGTGCACCAATCGCCGCTCTGTTCTTCTTGCTCCCGCACCTGATTGCAATTCCAGTTGTCAATCCCGTCATTTGCACGTACACCTGGAACCGGCAGTCCCCCACCGGAAGTGCTCCCCGCGGGAACTCGGGCACCATCTCGAGTTCCTCCCTATTCGAAATTCGTCACCCTTGACATCCTCCCTCACTGTTGGGTTCTACCTTTCAGGGGGCCGTCCTGGGAGTGTCTGAGTGGTGATAGAGGGGCTACTCTCCCGGCCCCCTCTCCGGGGCCCTCTGGAACCACTGCCGGGCTCACATGGCTGAAGCAAACATCCTTTCTCTCCCACACTTGTTGGAGACTCACCGAGGTAACTCGGGCCAAACAGTGGTGACGTCGGAGATTTAATTCAGATCCAGGACCTCCATATCTTTGTGCTCAAGGGGCCCCCATAAAAACCGACATGACTTGAGGTCGAACCGCTGGTAACTCGTTGTCCGCCATTTGTGAACCTACAGCCGCTCCAACTCACGGCGGTAATCAGACCCTGCCGACTGCGGCACTTTGTCACAGGTCGGGGTGGGCACTTAATAGCCGGCCGTCACCCCTGGCTTGCGCACCACCGTGAGGAGCTGCACCACAGGACACAGCAGGCAGGACAACAAAAAGGTAAGCATAAAAATCTCTTTATTTACTTTAAAACATCTCTTAAAACAATTACAGTAATGGCTTCAACGTTCTCCTCAACAGGATCGGAATGGAAGAAGAAGTGAATATGCAGGCTCTTCACTGGACTCAGACGGAGAGGAGGGTACGTATACTTCCCAGCTTTAGCAGGCTCTTCACTGGACTCAAACGGAGAGAGGAGGATGCGTATACTTCCCAGCTTTAGCAGGCTCTTCACTGGACTCAAACGGAGAGAGGAGGATGCGTATACTTCCCAGCTTTAGCAGGCTCTTCAATGCAACTGGGTTCAGACGGAGAGAGATGAGTATTTTCTCTAGAACCACCAATGCCTTCCACAATTCAATCCCACACTCGTGTTTCACTGCAACCCACACAAGTAATCATATCGTGAAATTATATATATATATATATATATATATATATATATATATATATATATATATATATATATATATATATATATATATATATATATATATATATATATATATATATATAGCACTGCAAATCTCACAACTCACAGAGAAGGCACAGGCTTGGGGTCTCATCCACCACTCGCTGATCTTGAATTAGATGTAAGCAGCTGTGAAGCGCAAATCACTCAATGCTATTGCGGTCCTCCACAAAACAAACTCCAATCGCCATACAATTCCCAGGGACATCATTTGTTCCATAATCCGCCTAGAGTTCGACACATCTCACCCCAGGTGCTGACCTCACTCCAGTTTCTCCTTCAGCTCATCCTTCTCCTTGCCCAGATCCAAATCTCTCCTCTTCCTCCACAAAAAAACCCCACTCCGCTCAGAACTCAATCATAATGCCCTTTTATACTCCCCTACTGCAGCCCGTGCACCAATCGCCGCTCTGTTCTTCTTGCTCCCGCACCTGATTGCAATTCCAGTCGTCAATCCCGTCATTTGCACGTACACCTGGAACCGCCAGCCTCCTCGGGCCCCCACTGGAAGTGCTCCCCGCGGAAACTCGGGCACCATCTCGAGTTCCTCCCTGTTCGAAATTCGTCACCCGTGACACACACTCGTTGAAGTGATTGTTATCCACCTGAATTAAATTGTTTTTATTTCTATAAAAAGCAAAACTAGATTGGATGCATAATGTAAACGTAGCATTGGCATATACTATCCTAGCTTCACCCTCACACTCCGTCATGACCAGATCATGACAATATGACGAAAACAGCTTTTCACCTCGACAAGAAATCTCATCACAGTTTAGTCTCGCAAGTCAAGTCAAGACACTTATATGTATAGGAATTATATCAAAAGTCATTTATAAATGAGCAAATGTTTCTCTTTTTTTCCTCTAATAACACATTGGCTGATGCATCATCATCCTGCACATGATAAACTTATATCTAAATAGGTTACAATTTAAAAGTAAATAGTATTTTAAAGCATTGTTCTTAAGGGGGGCATCTTCCCCCATCCTACGCTATATACAAACCCGATTCCAAAAAAGTTGGGAACAGAATGCAATGATGTGGAAGTTTCAAATTTCAGTATTTTATTCAGAATACAACATAGATGACATATCAAATGTTTAAACTGAGAAAATGTGTCATTTTAAGGGAAAATAAGTTGATTTTAAATTTCATGGCATCAACACATCTCAAAAAAGTTGGGACAAGGCCATGTTTCCCACTGTGTGGCATCCCCTCTTCTTTTTCTAACAGTCTGCAAACGTCTGGGGACTGAGGAGACAAGCTGCTCAAGCTAATGGCTTAAGCTAGCGGTTGTAGCCTTTAGTCTCATTGTTAGAGCGGCAGACTCCCGCTCGGAAAGACTCAGGTTCGAGCACTGCTTGGAGCTGGCGGTATGAGCCAGAGAAATTACATCAGCAGTTACTCACAATCAATTTGCCTTTAGTGATTTTGCCTTCAAAAAAAGTACGAGAACATTTTTGCAGCAATGTTTTATTTTGGGATGAATTGAGAGCTTTTAATTTGAAAAGTTCTGAAAGACATTCAGAAGAGTCTGTGGCCTCTAAAAGAGCCGTCATGAAATGTGTGTTAGTGTGATAAACGAACAGTGAACCATTGAAACGTTTGCTCATAACGCCTTGCTTATGGGCCTCAGCACCAACACGTGAACAATAACAAACCAAATTCAGCTTCCTTTTTATCAAAAATATTGACAAGACAACCAGCAAACAAAAGGTGCCATGCTTCGTCTGGTGGTGCCGTCTGATATTATATTCTTTACAAACAGCCACAACTTCATTGCAGATGAGACACACCGGCTTTGCATTCACAAAACCAGGTAGGATGAACACGCAGTTGTCTTTCCATTCTTCTTTGTATGCCCTATTTCCGCTGTCGACTTTCCTCTTTAGACTCTTTGATAGTGCTAGCTTAAATATTAACATCTCTGCACGCGACGTAATCGCATACCTCCAGCTCACAAACAGTTAAACAATGCAGTTTAGTACGTGAGGATGTCAAGGAATAATTCTGAGTATAACAGTAGACTACGTCAAATAATTATTACGATAAGTTAGGCTCCATTGTGTAACAGGCCAATTAAAATACACATTTATTATTCACAATATGGAAAGAGGAAATAATAAAACACAGTTCGTTAAGAGCATGACTCAAACATGCCATTAATGGGCTTATTCAAGTCCTCTTTTATTGTTTGAGTTATTTTTATCCATTCCACATCTCCCATCTCTCTGTTTTAGCAAGGCGGTGAATGAAGATACTTGCCAGGTTATATGTCACTACTGCTTTATTAAATAAAGCTTTATTAATTTATCCAATTTTTTAACACAGTAGCAGCTCACTAACAGTTACAAAAGACACTGTAACAGTATGTCAGGCAATTCTAGTTGTATTTTTCATCAATTTATTTCTTAAATTATCCTGTGACTATATTCTGGCCCGCCATCTAGTGGCGATAATCTATTTTGGCCCGTGGCCAAATAACTTGCCCCCTGTTGTACATTTTTAAACATTAGCTTTTCATCAACTCACAAACTCCCCCATTTGAGAAACCCTGTTTTAGCTCAAAGGGGTTTGACTGATATATGAACCACAGTTTGAGAATCACTGCTTTAAATCATTGTTGTCTCAATTTTGACATGATTTCATCATTTGTCTTCCAGATTTTTGTCAGTGCTTTGTCACTCTACGAACGCTCCAGGAATACCCTCACATGCACAAATAGAGAAGTGGAGTAAACCAGACAAGATGGGGACTTATCCATGCGAAGGACATCTGTTCAAAACTGTAGGTGCTTATCTTCATGTCAGTCAAATGCACCCCAGTATTTGTTCCCGAGTTCTGCTGTTTGTTTGTTTATTGCTGGTAATGAGTGATGCCCTATGGTCTTTACCTTTCTCTTTTATTGGAGGCTGGTCCACAGCCAGAGCTGATCTTCCCTACAGAGTATCAGACGTGGAGTTTCAGAGCAGATAAAGGGTCAGAGTCAGTGATGAGAGCCCCGTTTGTCATTTACACAGACACTGCTGACCAGCAAACCGCCTCCATGCTCCACACCAGTAAGACTCTTTAGACATTCACTCAAACATAAAACATATCTTAATGATTTATTGTTCATTTTAAAATGAGTAATTAATCAGCAAATGATAGTTATTATAAATGCCTTTATGTTGTTCTAAAGCTGTATGACTTTCCTTCATCATTTGAACACAAAAGACTTTTTCCATACAGTGATCAGGGGCTGCCAAGCTCCAATAATGAAAATCAAACAAGCACCATATGACCAGTGCATGCTCTAGACCTGCACGGTTAAAGCCACACATCTACAAAAGAGAGTCAAATAATTTTTAGTTTAATAATTACAACATAATTTTGAGCAGCAGTCACCACATTTGAGAGCAGCCATACAAAGGACACATCTAGCAGCGTGCACACACACTCTCTCTCACACACGCACACACACACACTCTCTCTCACACACTCACACACACATGTTGTGTTTTCATGTTTTATGGGGACATTCCATAGGCGTAATGGTTTATATACTGTACAAACCGTATATTCTATCCCCCTACACTACCCCTACCCCTAAACCTTCCCATCACACACACACTACCCCTACCCTTAAACCTACCCATCACACACACACTGCCCCTAAACCTACCCATCACACACACACTACCCCTACCCTTAAACCTACCCATCACACACACACTGCCCCTAAACCTACCCATCACACACACACTGCCCCTACCCCTAAACCTACCCATCACACACACACTACCCCTACCCTTAAACCTACCCATCACACACACACTGCCCCTAAACCTACCCATCACACACACACTGCCCCCTACCCCAAACCTACCCATCACACACACACTACCCCTACCCTTAAACCTACCCATCACACACACTGCCCCTAAACCTACCCATCACACACACACTGCCCCTACCCCTAAACCTACCCATCACACACACACTACCCCTACCCTTAAACCTACCCATCACACACACACACTGCCCCTAAACCTACCCATCACACACACACTGCCCCTACCCCTAAAACCTACCCACACACACACACTGCCCCCTACCCCTAAACCTACCCAACACACACACACACTGCCCCTAAACCTACCCATCACACACACACTGCCCCTACCCCTAAACCTACCCAACACACACACACTGCCCCTAAACCTACCCATCACACACACACTGCTCCTACCCCTAAACCTACCCATCACACACACACACTGCCCCCTACCCCTAAACCTACCCAACACACACACACTGCCCCTAAACCTACCCATCACACACACTGCCCTTACCCCTAAACCTACCCATCACACACACACTGCCCCTACCCCTAAACCTACCCAACACACACACACACTGCCCTAAACCTACCCATCACACACACACTGCCCCACCCCTAAACCTACCCATCACACACACACTACTACCTACCCCCTAAACCTACCCATCACACACACACTGCCCCTACCCCTAAAACCTACCCAACATACACACACTGTCCCTACCCTAAAAACCTACACACATCACACACACTGCCCCTAAACCTCACCCATCACACACACACTGCTAAACCTACCCATCACACACACACTGCCCCTACCCCTAAACCTACCATCACACACACACACTGCTGCCCCCTAAACCTACCCATCACACACACACTGCCCTAAACCTACCCATCACACACACACTGCTCCCTACCCCAAACCTACCCATCACACACACACCCCTACCTTAAACCTACCCATCACACACACACTGCCCTAACACCCTACCCATCACACACACACTGCCCCTACCCTAAAAACACACACCATCACACACACTACCCTACCCTTAAACCTACCCATCACACACACTGCCCCAAAACCTACCCATCACACACACACTGCCCCTACCCCTAAACCTACCCATCACACACACACTACCCCTACCCTAAACCTACCCAACACACACACACACTGCCCCTAAACCTACCCATCACACACACACTGCCCTACCCTTAAACCTACCCATCACACACACACTGCCCCTACCCCTAAACCTACCCAACACACACACACTGCCCCTAAACCTGTACCCATCACACACACACTGCCCCTACCCCTAAACCTACCACAACACACACACACTGCCCCTAAACCTACCCATCACACACACACTGCTCCTACCCTAAACCTACCATCACACACACACTGCCCCCACCCCTAAACCTACCCAACACACACACACTGCCCCTAAACCTACCCATCACACACACACTGCCCCTACCCCTAAACCTACCCATCACACACACACTGCCCCTACCCCTAAACCTACCCAACACACACACACACACTGCCCCTAAACCTACCCATCACACACACTGCCCCTACCCCTAAACCTACCCATCACACACACACTACCCCTACCCCTAAACCTACCCATCACACACACACTGCCCCTACCCCTAAACCTACCCAACATACACACACTGTGCCCCACCCCTAAACCTACACATCACACACACACACCCCTAAACCTACCCATCACACACACACCCCCCCTAAACCTACCCATCACACACACACTGCTGCCTACCCTAAACCTACCATCACACACACACTGCCCTACCCCTAAACCTACCCATCACACACACACTGCCCCTACCTCTAAACCTACCCATCACACACACACACTGCCCCTACCCTAAACCCTACCCACACACACACACACCCACCCTCAAACCTACACACACACTGCTGCCCCTACCCCTAAACCTACCCACACACACACACTGTCCCTACCCCTACCCCTAAACCTACACATCACACACACACTGCCCCTGACCCTAAACCTACCCATCACACACACACACACACACCCACCCTTTCCACCCTACCACACACACACACACCCACAAACACACCCATCACACACACACTACTCCTACCCTTAAACCTACCCATCACACACACACACTGCTCCCACCCTAAACCTACCCATCACACACACACTGCCCCTACCCCTAAACCTACCCAACATACACACACACTGTCCTACCCCTAAACCTACCCATCACACACACTGCCTCCCTACCCCTAAACCTACCCATCACACACACACACTACCCCTACCCCTGTCTAAACCTACCCATCACACACACACTGCCTCACCTAAACCTACCCAAACATACACACACTGTCCCTACCCCTAAACCTACACATCACACACACACACACAAACTCACCCATCACACACACACTGCCCTCTAAACCTACCCATCACACACACACTGCTGCCCTACCTGAACCTACCATCACACACACACACTGCCCCTACCCCCTAAACCTACCCATCACACACACACTGCCCCTACCCCTAAACCTACCCATCACACACACACTGCCCCCTACCCCTAAACCTACCCATCACACACACACTACACTGCCCTCTAAACCTACCCATCACACACACACTGCACCTAAACCTACCCATCACACACACACTGCCCACACCCTAAACCTACCCATCACACACACTGCCCTCACCCCTTAAACCTACCCATCACACACACACACACACTAAACCTACCCATCACACACACACACTGCTCTCTACCCCTAAACCTACCCATCACACACACACACCCCTACCCTAAACCTACCCATCACACACACACACTGCCCTAAACCTACCCATCACACACACTGCCCCTACCCCTAAACCTACCCATCACACACACACACCCTACCCCTAAAACCTACCCAACACACACACACTGCCCTAAACTCTACCCATCACACACACACTGCTCAGAACACCCCTGCACACACACACACACACACTGCCCCAAACCTACCCATCACACACACACTGCTCCCTTACCTAAACCTACCCACACACACACTGCCCTCACCCCAAACCTACCCAACACACACACACACTGCCCACTAAACCCACCCATCACACACACTGCTCTACCCCTAAACCTACCCATCACACACACACACACACTACCCTAAACCTACCCACACACACACACACACTGGCCCCTTCAACACCCACACACACACTGCCCCTACCCCTAAACCTACCCATCACACACACACACACACACTGCCCCTAAACCTACCATCACACACACACACTGCTCCTACCCCTAAACCTACCCAACACACACACACTGTCCCTTTACCCTAAACCTACACATCACACACACAAACACACCCATCACACACACACCCCCAAAACACACAAACCTACACACACACACACACACTGCTCCTACCCTAAACCTACCTACACACACACACTGCACCCACTCCCTAAACCTACCCATCACACACACACTGCCCTACCTCAAACCTACACATCACACACACACTGCTCCCTACCCCACCATCACACTTCTACCTAAACACACACACACACACACAAACCCATCACACACACTGCCCCTGCCCCTAAACCTACCCATCACACACACACTGTCCCACCCTACCCCTACCCATCACACACACACTAAACCTACTCTAAATCACACACACATACACACACACACTGTCCCTACCCCTAAACCTACTCATCACACACACTGCCCCTACCCCAAACCTACCCATCACACACACACTGCCCCACACACTAAACCTACCCAACACACACACTGCCCTCCCTAAACACCCATCACACACACACTGCCCCTACCCCTAAACCTACCCATCACACACACACACACACTACACCTAAACCTACCCATCACACACACACTGCACCTACCCTAAACCCACACACACACACACACTGCCCCTACCCCTAAACCCATCACACACACACACACACACACACACTGCCCCTACTCCCTAAACCACCACACACACACTGCCCCTACCTCTAAACCTACCCATCACACACACACTGCCCCTACCCTAAACCCACCCAACACACACACACACACTGCCCCCTAAATCTACCATCACACACACACACTCCCACCCTTAAACCCACCCATCACACACACACTGTCCTTACACCTCAAACACACACACACACACACACACACTACCTAAACCTACACACACACACTACACACACACACAAACACACTTCACACACACACACACTGCCTAAACCCACCTACACACACACACACACTGCCCCTAAACCTACCCATCACACACACACTGCCCTGCCCTAAACCTACCCATCACACACACACTGCACCACCCCTAAACCTACCCAACATACACACACACCCTACACTAAACCTACACACACACACACACTGCCCTCACCCCTAAACCTACCCATCACACACACTGCACACACACCTACTGCATCCACCCATCACACACACACTACACCTGCACACACACACTACCCACACACACACACTGCCACACCTACACACACACTGCACCCTACCCCTAAACCACACCACACACACACACACACCACTAACCAACAACACACACACACACACACTGCTCCCTACCCCTAAATCCTACCCATCACACACACACACTGCTGCCCTACCCTAAACCTACCCATCACACACACACACACACACCTACCCATCACACACACACTGCTCCCTACCCTCTAAACCTACCCATCACACACACACTACACACACACACTGTCCACTACCCATCACACACACCTACCCTAAACCTACCACATCACACACACACACTGCTCCCTACCCCTAAACCTACCCATCACACACACACACACAAACTTACCTACACACACACACTCCTCCCTACACACACACACACACACTGCCACCCCAAACCCACACATCACACACACACACTGCCCTCCTACCCCTAAACCACTACTCCCCTCACACACACACACACCCACACACACACACACCTGCACACACACTTCCTACCCACTGCACACTGCTACTTACACTACACACACACACACACACACACACTGCTCCCTACCCCTAACACACACTGCTCCACACACACACACACACACACTGCCCTTAACCTACCCATCACACACACACTGGTGCTCCCACCCCTAAACCACCCACACACACACACTGCCCTACCTCTAAACCTACCATCACACACACACACACACTACACCTACACCTACACATCACACACACTGCCCTTACCCCTAAACCCACCCATCACACACACACACACCCTACACCTACTCCCTAAACCCACTACACACACACACACTGCCCCTACACCTACCCATCACACACACACTGCCCCTACTCCCTAAACCTACCCATCACACACACACACACACCCACTCCCTAAACCTACCCATCACACACACACACTGCCCCTACCACTCAAACACACCCACACACACACACACTGTCCCCCTACCCCTAAACCTACACATCACACACACACACCCACACACACACCCACACACACACACTGCACTGCCCCTAAACCTACCCACACACACACACACACACACTGCCCCTAAACTCACCTACACACACACACTGCCCCCACACACACACTACCCATCACACACACACACTGCCATCACCCCAAACCTACACACATCACACACACACACTGCCCTAAACCTACCCATCACACACACACACACACACACACACACACACACATCACACACACTGCCCCACCCCTAAACCTACCCATCACACACACACACTGTCTCACCCACCCACACCCACACACACACACACACACACTGCCCCTAAACCTACCCATCACACACACACACACTGCCCTACTCCCTAAACCTACCCATCACACACACACACCCTAAACACACCCACACACACACACTGCTCTACCCCTAAACCCTACCCATCACACACACACACCCACACACACACACACACACACACACTGCTCCCTACCCCTAAACCTACCCACACACACACACACTGTCCCTCTCCCCCTAAACCTACCCATCACACACACACACACACCCCTAAACACACACACACACACACACTGCCCCTACCCCTAAACCTACCCATCACACACACACACACACACACACACACACACACAACACACACACACTGTCCCTACCCCTACACCTACACACACACACACACACTGCACACTAAACCCACCCACACACACACACTGCACACACACACACACACACACACACACACACACTGCCCCTACCCCCTAAACCTACCATCACACACACACACACACACACACCCTAAACCCTACCCATCACACACACACTGCTCACTAAACCTACCCATCACACACACACTGCCCCTACCCCTAAACCTACCCATCACACACACACTACTCACACCCACACACTCCTACCACACACACACACACACTGCATACCACAAACCTACCCATCACACACACACTGCTCACACACACTCTAACACACACACACACACACACACACACTGCCTACCCCCTAAACCTACCCATCACACGCGCACACACACACACACACACACACACACACACTGCTGCCCCCACCCCTAAACCTACCCATCACACACACACTGCACACACACCCACAAACTCCACCCATCACACTACACACACACTCCTAAACCTACCCATCACACACACACACTCTGCCCTACCCCTAAACCTACTCATCACACACACACACACACACACACACACACACACACACACTGCACTGCTCCCCTAAACCTACCCATCACACACACACTGCTCACACACTAAACCTACCCAACACACACACACACACAACTAAACCTACCCATCACACACACACTGCTCCCACCCCTAAACCTACCCATCACACACACACTGCCCCTACCCCTAAACCTACCACATCACACACACACACACACACACACACTCACACACACACACACACTGCCCCTACCCCCTAAACCATCACCCATCACACACACACTGCCCCACCCCTAAACCCACACCACACACACACACACACACACACTGCCCCTAAACCTACCTCACACACACACACTCACTCACTACACCTACCCATCACACACACACACTACACCCTACACACACACACACACACACACACACACTGCCCCTACCCCTAAACCTACCACACACACACACACACACACTGTCCCTACCCCTAAAACCCACCCATCACACACACACACACACACACACACACACACACACACTGCCCCTAAACCTACCCATCACACACACACACACACACACACACTACCCTAAAACCTACCACACACACACACACACTGCCCCTACCCCTAAACCTACCCATCACACACACACTGCCCTACATCTCTAAACCTACCCACACACACACACACACTGCCCCTACCCCTAAACCTACCCATCACACACACACACACACACACTAAACCTACCCATCACACACACTGCCCCTACCCACACAAACCTACCCATCACACACACACTGCCCCTACCCCTAAACCTACCCATCACACACACACTGCCACACACTTAAACCTACCCAACATACACACACTGTCCCACATCAAACACACACATCACACACACTGCACCTAAAACACACCCATCACACACACACTGCCCCTAAAACCTCCCACCCATCACACACACACTGCCCCTACCCCTAAACCTACCATCACACACACACACTGCACTACCCCCTAAACCTACCCATCACACACACACTGCTCCCACCCCTAACCCCACCACACACACACACTGCCCCCTACCCCTAAACCTACCCATCACACACACACTGCCAAACACACCCACATCACACACACACTGCCCTACCCCTAAACCTACCACAACACACACACTGCACTGCTCCACCCCACAACACACACACACACACACACACACTGCTCCTACCCCTAAACCTACCCACACACACACACACACACACTGCCCCTACCCCTAAACCTACCCATCACACACACACACACACACAAACCTACCCATCACACACACACTGCCCTGGCCTACCCACAATCCCACACACACACACACACTGCACACACTGCCCCTAAACCTAAACCTACCGACACACACACACACTGCACACTAAACCACACCCATCACACACACTGCTGCCCCTACCCACAAACCCACACATCACACACACACTACCCTCTACACCTAAACCTACACACATCACACACACACTGCTCCCTACCCCTAAACCTACCCAACACACACACACTGTCCCTACCCTAAACCTACACATCACACACACACACCCCAAACCACACATCACACACACACTGCCCCCTAAACACACACCCATCACACACACACACACTGCCCACTACTCCTTAAACCCCTAAAACACACACATCACACACACACACACTGCCCCTACCCCTAAACCTACCCATCACACACACACACACTCCCTACCACACACCTAACCTACCCATCACACACACACACACACACACCCACACACCTACCACAACACACACACACACTGCTCACACACACACACATCACACACACACTGCCCCCACCTCTAAACCTACCTACTCACACACACACACACACACACACACACTGTCACACACACTCCCTACCCCTAAACCTACACATCACACACACACTGCCCCACACACACATCACACACACACACACTACCCCCACCCTTACACACACACACACACACTGCCCCTACCCCTACCCATCACACACACACTACCCCTACCCTTAAACCTACCCACACACACACACACACACCCACACCTAAACCTACCCACTCACACACACACACTGCCCACTACCCCTAAAACCTACCCAACATACACACACTGTCCCTACCCCTAAACCTACCCATCACACACACACACTGCCCCTACTCCCTAAACCTACCCATCACACACACACTACACCCTACCCCTAAACCTACCCATCACACACACACACACACCCTACCCCTAAACCTACCCAACACACACACACTGTCCCTACCCCTAAACCTACACATCACACACACTGCCCTACCCCTACACCTACACATCACACACACACTGCCCCTAAACCTACACACATCACACACACACTGCCCCTACCCCTAAACCTACCCATCAACACACACACACACACACACACACACACTGCCCCTACCCCTAAACCTACCCACACACACACACACACACACCCCCCAAACCTACCCATCACACACACACTGCCCTCACCCCTACCTCTAAACCTACCCATCACACACACACACACACTCACACCCCTAAAAACCTACCCATCACACACACACTGCCCTAAAACCTACCCATCACACACACACACACACCTACCCTAAACCTACCCATCACACACACACTCACACACACACAAACCTACCCATCACACACACACTGCTCCTAAACCTACCCACACACACACACACACTGCCCCTACCCCTAAACCTACCCACACACACACACACACCACACACCCTTAAACCTACCCATCACACACACACACACCCCTAAACCTACCCCCATCACACACACACACACACACACACAAACCTACCCATCACACACACACACTGCCCTACCCCCTAAACCTACCCAACACACACACACTGCCCCTAAACACACCCATCACACACACACTGCCCCTACCCTAAAACCTACCCACACACACACACACTGCCCCCTAAACCTACCCATCACACACACACTGCTCCTACCCTCACACACACCCATTACACACACACTGCCCCTACCCCTAAACCTACCCATCACACACACACACACACACACACCACAAACCTACCCATCACACACACACACTGCCCTTACCCACACAAACCTACCCATCACACACACACTGCCCCTACCCCTAAACCTACCCACCCAACACACACACACACTGCCCCTAAACCTACCCATCACACACACTGCCCCCTCCCCTAAACCCTACCCATCACACACACACACACACACACTACACCTACACACCTACCCAAACACACACACACACACACTGCTCCCACACCAAACCTACCCAACACACACACACTGTCCCTACCCCTAAACCTACACATCACACACACTGCCCCTAAACCTACCCATCACACACACACTGCCCCTAAACCTACCCACACACACACACACACACTGCCCTACCCCCTAAACCTACACACATCACACACACACACTGCCCCTACCCCCTAAACCTACCCATCACACACACACACTGCCCCTACACACACACACTACCCATCACACACACACTGCCCTGCCCTACCCCTAAACCTACCCACACACACACACACACTGCCCCTAAACCTACCCATCACACACACACTGCCCCTACCCCTAAACCTACCCACACACACACACACTGTCCCTACCCCCAAACCTACACACACACACACTGCCCCTAAACACACCCATCACACACACACTGCCCCTAAACCTACCCATCACACACACACTGCCCCTACCCCTAAACCTACCCATCACACACACACACACACACCCCCTACCTCTAAACCTACCCATC
>JAGHMJ010000029.1:4771650-4910675 GCA_018749465.1 Paracanthobrama guichenoti
CTACCCATCACACACACACTGCCCCTAAACCTACCCATCACACACACACTGCCCCTACCCCTAAACCTACCATCACACACACACTGCCCCTACCCCTAAACCTACCCATCACACACACACTGCCCCTACCTCTAAACCTACCCATCACACACACACTGCCCCTACCCCTTAACCTACCCAACACACACACACACTGCCCCTAAACCTACCCATCACACACACTGCCCCTACCCCTAAACCTACCCAACACACACACACTGTCCCTACCCCTAAACCTACACATCACACACACACTGCCCCTAAATCTACCCATCACACACACACTGCCCCTAAACCTACACATCACACACACACTGCCCCTAAACCTACCCATCACACACACTGCCCCTAAACCTACCCATCACACACACACACTGCCCTACCCCTAAACCTACCCAACACACACACACTGCCTGCCCCTACCCCTAAACCTACCCATCACACACACACTGCCCCTACCCCTAAAAACCTACCCAACACACACACACTGCTCCCTACTCCTAAACCTACCCATCACACACACACTGCCCCTACCCCTAAACCTACCCAACACACACACACTGCCCCTACCCCTAAACCTACCCAACACACACACACTGCCCCTAAACATACCCATCACACACACACTGCCCCTAAACCTACCCATCACACACACACTGCCCCTACCCCTAAACCTACCCATCACACACACACTGCCCCTAAACCTACCCATCACACACACACTGCCCCTAAACCTACACATCACACACACTGCCCCTAAACCTACCCATCACACACACACTGCCCCTAAACCTACCCATTACACACACACTGCCCCTACCCCTAAACCTACCCAACACACACACACTGCCCCCACCCTAAACCTACCCATCACACACACACTGCCCCTACCCCTAAACCTACCCAGCACACACACACTGCCCCTACTCCTAAACCTACCCATCACACACACACTGCCCCTACCCCTAAACCTACCCAACACACACACACTGCCCCTAAACATACCCATCACACACACACTGCCCCTAAACCTACCCATCACAGGAAACATTCTGCATTTTTACATTTTCAAAAAACATCACTTAGTATGATTTATAAGATGTTTTCCTCATGGGGACCAAAAAATGACATTTTGTCCCCATGGTTTACCAGGCCGCACTCTCTCTCTCACACACACACACACACACACACACACACACACACACACACACACACACACACACACACACACACACACACACACACACACACACACACACACACACACACACACACACACACTCTCTCTCTCACACACACACACACACACACACACACACACACACTCTCTCTCTCTCACACACATACACACACCCTCTCACACACATACCCTCTCACACACTCTCTCACACACACACACACACACACACATACCCTCTCACACACACACTCTCACACACACACACACTCTCTCACACACACACACTTTCCTTTCACACACACACACACACACACACACACACACTCTCTCACACACGCACACACTTTCTCACACACACACACACAGATACCATTTAAATCATTAAATTAATAATTAAAAACTGCTAACAATTATAAAGTCATTAACAAGTGTACATCATTGTATGTATCCTGAAACTCTCCTGAGCAGCGTTTGCATTCATATTAAAGTCGTCACCTTTATTTATAAAGCTCTTTATACAATGAAGATTTACAGTGATAACAGGAAAATGATTCAATGATGCAAACAGAGTTCAATTCGGCTGTACAGCAGCTCTAAAAGAACAGTGTCATTGTTCAGCTGAAGTCAGTTCAGTGTTCATTCAGTTCAGTTCAATAACTATAAAGTTAATCAAATATGAAATTAGTTCAATTCAGCTCTAAAGCATCTCTGCAGAAAACAGTGCTGTCATCATCAGCTCAGTTCAGCTCTCATCCAATAGCATCAGTGCAGTCAAATCAGTATTACTGATGAATATGATGTCTCCCCAACTAAGCAAGCCAGATTAAATTACCATATGGATAACCTACAGGTGATTACCCCCCAATGATAATTTCTTCCTTACAGATGTGCAAACTACATATTCAGACTCACTCGTTCTCTTTCAGCTCGTCCTGCCTGTCTCAGTTGTATTTTGGAAAATAGTGCTTTAGCAGGTGTACACTCGAAAATCAGTGTGGGTATAAAGGAGCAAGTGAATGAATACATTTTGAGTCATTTGCATATGCATTTTACATTTTTAACATTAAATCATTTAGCAGATGTTTTTATCCAAAGCAACTTACAAATGAGGATCAATCAAACCAACAATATGGCAACACTATGCAAGAGCTGTGACTAGTTCCAGTTAGTCTAGCGCAGTACATGTAGGAAGGTTTTTTAAATGCATATATGGAATAGTAAATGTTAAAAAAAGTGTTAATGGATCAAGTGTTGATGAAAAAGATGCATCTTCAGTCGTTTCTTGAAAATGGCTAAAGACTCTGGTTGAGTTCAGCAGGTCATTCCACCAGCAGGGAATGGTCAGGGTAAGTGATCTTGTGCCTCTTTGGGATGGCACCACAAGGCGGCGTTCACTTGCAGAACATAAGCTTCTGGATGGCATGTAGGTCTGTTGTAATGAGTTTAGGCAAACTTTAGTGTCTTGATGTGAGAGGCAATTGGCAACCCAGTGCAAGTTTATGAGGAGAGGTGTGACGTGTGCTCTCTTCGGCTCAATAAAGACCACTCTAGCATTCTGGATCAGTTGCAGAGGTTTGACAGTGTATGCTGGAAGGCCTGCCAAGAGAGCATTACAATAGTCCAGTCTGGATAGAGCAAGAGCTTAAACAAGGAGTTGTGTAGCTCCGATAGGAAGGGCCTGATCCTCCTAAGGTTGTATAAGGCAAATCTGTAGGTAGAAGAAGGGATTTAGAGAGGGTTTCTCAAGCAGTGGGGTTATGCGAGCCTACTAAAATGCTGTGGGAAAGGTGCCAGTCTGAAGAGAGGAGTTGATGATTGAGTGTAGGTACAACTGAAGAAATGGCCTGAAGGAGGTGAGTGGGGATAGGATCAAGCGGACAGGTAGTAGGGTGATGGGAAAGGATGAGTTTGAAGACTTCTGCCTCCGAGAGCAGAGAGAAGGAGGGGAGACTGTGTGTGTTTGCTGTTAAGATGCGTGTGCCAGTTTGTGCTATGGAAAACTGCCCGCTGATGGTTGTTTTATTTATGAAGGATGTGACAAAATACAAAATGGCGCCGCTGTGTTTGGTCGCCGCTCAGGTCGCTCCGCGAAGACTGTGCTTTTATTTACTATTTTACTTTCTTTTACTCTCAGTTTTTACAAACTTATCATCTGCATTGATCTACTACGACAGCAAAACTCTTTTGGACATTGGTTACCTCTACACTGGACTGCTTCAGGACACTTACGCCGATCCTCTGTGGCCATCTGAGATTCTTCGGAACGCCGAGTTGAACAATGGACAGAGCCAGCGGCGTAGAACAAAGAAACACCGTGGGAAACGTGCTGGTATCCGTAACAGACTGAGGAAAAGGGCATTCAGACCTCCTCTCCCGAGCATTCTTCTAGCAAATGTTCAATCCTTGGATAATAAGATGGACGATCTTAGAGCCAGGATAAGTTTTCAACGGGACATGAGAGACTGTAATATCTATTGTTTGTCTGAAACATGGCTCACGCCCGCGTCCCGGACACAGCTGTGACGCCGCCGGAGAACTTCTCTGTTTTTCGGATGGACAGAACAGCCGAGGCCGGTAAATCCAAAGGCGGTGGAGTGTGTTTCATGATCAACAAGAAATGGTGCGATCCCAGGAACATCACCATTCTCTCGCGGTCCTGCTCACCTCATCTGGAACATTTAACAATCATCTGCCGCCCATTCTATCTGCCTAGGGAGTTTTCTGCGGTTGTCGCGACCGCCGTTTACATCCCACCGCAGGCAGACACAGCGCTGGCTTTATCTGGCCTTCATGATGTTGCCAGCGGCGTCCATAAACCAACATCCCGACGCGGCATTCATTGTCGCGGGCGATTTTAACAAAAAGCAAACCTAAAGAAAGTCCTGCCAAACTTTCACCAGCACGTCTCCTGCCCCACACGAGGAGCAAACACACTGGATCACTGCTACTCTCCGTTTAAGAACGCCTATATAAAGCGCGGTCACTTCCAGCGTTGGCAAATCGGATCATGCCGCCATTTTCCTCACTCCCGAATACAAACAAAAGCTCCTCCAGGAACCCCGGTGAGGCGGGAAGTTAAGCGTTAGTCACCCCACTCAGAGACCGCGCTACAGGCAGCTCTGGGCGATGTGGATTGGGACATGTTCGGCGAGTTCAGCTGGCGTAAGCGAGTTCACAGACGTGGCGCTTTGCTTCATCAACACGCTTACAGAGCAAGCCACGCAAAACAATAACAATAACGTCCTTCTCAAATCAGAAACCGTGGGTGGACAATTCAATCCATACGGCAGTGAACGCACGCACTGCTGCTTACAACGCCGGTCTCCATTCAGGGAATATGAATGAATACAGATCGTCCTGCTATGCTCTCAGACGAGCAGTTAAAGCCGCAAAACTCCGTTATAAAGACCGAGTGGAGTCTCATTTCCAACTCAACGACTCGCGGCGCATGTGGCAAGGTCTGAGGTCCATCTGCTCCTTTGGATCTAAATCCTCTGCAGAGGTGAACGCTGATCCGTTGCTCGTGAACGAGTTAAACTCTTTCTATGCTCGCTTTGACTGTAACGCGTAACGCGACTCCGCCAAGTGGCGCGTTAGAGGAAATTACTCAGAGCAGCAACAATCACGTGATCTCTGTCTCGGAGGATGAAGTTCGGAGAGCACTCAAGCGTGTGGACGCCAGGAAAGCTGCTGGGCGGATGGTATTTCAGGTCGTGTTCTGCGGTCCTGTGCTGATCAGCTCACCGGGTTGTTTACATCTATCTTTAATGAGTCCCTCGCTACATCTGTGGTCCCCACCTCCTTCAAAAATCCACCATCATCCCTGTCCCTAAGAACAGTAAACCCTCTTGCCTAAATGACTATCGTCCAGTGGCTCTCACGTCTATAGTCATGAAGGTCTTTGAGAGACTCATTAAAAACACCATTTGCGCCTTCATTCCTGACACTTTGGACCCTCTTCAGTTTGCCTATCGTCCCAATAGATCGACTGAAGATGCCATCTCTCATGTCCTCCACTCCTCCTCACTCACATCGACAGCAAAAGTGGGAACTACGTAAGACTGCTATTTATTGACTATAGCTCAGCCTTTAACACCATAGTTCCCACCAAGCTAACCTCCAAACTCCTGGATCTCGGCCTGAATCCTTCTCTCTGCCACTGGATTGAGGACTTCCTCACTGGCAGGCCTCAGGTGGTGAGAATAGGCCAGTCCACCTCCACCTCCATCACCCTGAGTGTGGGAGCTCCACAGGGCTGTGTCCTGAGCCCCTGCTCTACTCTCTCTACACGCATGACTGTTTGTCCACACACAGCTCCACCTCTATCATCAAATTTGCAGATGATACTGTTGTCCTGGGCCCTCATTTCCAACAACAATGAGACGGCATACTTGGACGAGGTGGAGCATCTAACATCATGGTGCCAGGACAACTGTCTCTCTCTGAATGTTGGCAAGACCAAAGAAATGATTGTGGACTTCAGGAAGAGACAGCAACGGACATACTCCCCCTCATGATCAGCGGGTCACCAGTAGAGAGAGTGAGCAGCTTCAAGTACCTGGGAGTAAACATCTCCGAGGACCTGACCTGGACTGCTCACATTCAGACACAGGTGAAAAAAGCCAGGCAAAGACTGTACCACCTGCGCCAGCTGAGGAAATTCAGGGTTTCACCAGCTATCCTGAAAACTTTCTATTTAGGGGCGATAGAAAGTGTTTTAACTCAGTGCATCACAGCGTGGTATGGGAACAGCACCAGTCATGACCGCAAAGCCCTGCAAAGAGTCGATGCGCTTATCCGGCGTATCTCAGGGTCAGCTCTCCCGTCTCTGCAGGACGTCTACACCAAACGCTGCAAAGGTAGAGCTACCAAGATCATCAAGGACTCTAATCACCCTGCAAACCCTCATTTCACGCTGCTACCATCTGGTAGCGCTTCAAGCCTGATGGCCAAAACTGAGAGACTCAGGAGGAGCTTCTTCCCCAGGCCATCAGACTCCTGAACTCAGTCACTTAACATCACGTGACTTCACTTCAGGATAAACATCGATACACTGACATTGCACTGCACTTTCTGTTCTCGTTGTTACTGTGTAACAACCTGTCATAAACCTGTTTGCACATTATACTCTTTATACATTTGTTAACCACATATTTATAAGTCTACAGTTTACTCACTGCAAAGTCTACTTCAATTATTTTATTCCACTTTATCCTTATTTGTTACCTTTTTTTCTCTTGACTTGATTATTTATAATTCTACAGATATAGACATATATATATATATATATATATATATATATATAGTAGTACTTTTTTTTTTATATCCTATTTCTATTATAATTTCTTCCTTGTGTTTTTAACTGTGAATTTGCACTGTCCATGGAGCGGACCTGTTTACATTTCACTGCCGGTTGTATATTCTGTATATAACTGTGTATGTGACAAATAAAACTCTTGAATCTTGAATCTCTTGAATCTTGAATCTTGAATCTTGACAAAGTCATCATCTGTTAGGGTGTTAGGATCCTGTGCATGGCCCTCTTCAGGTCCCACCGCAGAGTCTTCAACCAGGGGTCTGCCAATTAATGTCTGATCACAATTTTAATAAGTTTAAAACGGGTAAAAAACATCACAAAGTCACATTTTAATATTTATAATTTATAATAACATTTTTTTTTCTGAAAATAAAATAAAAATAAATGAGCTGAGATTTATTTTGAGCTCATCAGTCACTTTGGGTGAAGACAGGTGTGTCCTGTTTCACATGAGCTTAAAGATTCCTCTGAACACAACCAATTATTAAAGGGTCAAATCAAGTCACCTTTATTTATACAGCGCTTTTAACAAGTCCAATTGTTTCAAAGCAGCTTCACATTGTTAACAGGAAAATAATGCAACAGAATTTCTGGTGAAACGGTGATGTTATCCAGCTAATTTCAAGTATCATATAGTGTCAATGCGGGCAGATCGGGAATATAGATGAGATTTAGGAGTCCCCAACTGAGCAAGCCAAAAGCCAGAGGCAACGGTGGCAAGGAACCAAAACTCCTTCAGGGTCAGAATGGAGAAAAAAACCTTAAGGGTGTGCACACTTAGGTCATTTTAAGTTTTTATTATCTCTTTGAAATGTCACTTTGCATAGGTTGTAATTTTTACATTAATGGTGAACAAGATCTTATATGAGTTATCTTTGTTTCATTTTCTGTAACACGTTTAAAAGCCAAGTATTTTGGTAATCTTAAGGCTTCCTGTTCAGTAAAGGAAAATATCAATTTATTGGATCAATAAACATCATCATGTCATCAGCTACACATTGATTTTTTGAAAATCTTATATAGAAGAACAATTGGTTGAACAAAATTAAGAACATAATTTGTTGCAAACTAACTAGTAGCTACAAGCTCCTTGTGTAAAAACAATGCTGACTTTTTTCATTTGGAAATATTTCAACACAGCGAGCTCTTTAAGCCACTTCACTCAGACTTTAATTAACATAAAATGGGGTGTAAGCCTGTTCTTTAAAGTCAGAACAGTGAGTAAGTAATGACTTTAAACTGTACTGGACTGTTGTGAAAAGCAGAGGTGTGTTTATATTAGTTTCTCTCTTCACCTCAGATGAGGTGGTGGATAAAGCTGTGCGTCCCATCAAGCGTGCCCGGACAAAGGCTCTCAGGTCGTCTAATATCATACAGGGCTCAGAGAACTGGAAGCCATGTACCAGTATGTCCTGTACTAAACGTGACAGGACGAGACCTCTCATGGATCGAACTCAGCGCAAAGAAGTTCACAATCGAAAGGAACGCGATCGCAGGTGGTTTGCAGCATTAAATACATTTCAAACACTTATTGCATTTTAACCCGTACCATTCACTGTTTGGTACAGAGATTACATGTGGCATGTTTAAGTTTTGCACACATTGTGTCCTCAGGAGACGGATCCGCCTGTGCTGTGATGAGTTGAACCTGCTGGTGCCATTCTGTTACGCTGACACTGATAAAGCCACCACACTGCAGTGGACCACAGCCTTCCTCAAATATATCCAAGAAATACATGGAGACTTCCTTAAACAGGTGCCATGCTCAAACATGCCATGTTTTGTGTTTACGTGAGTGTGGTCAGCATGTGAAATGCATGTATGACGCATTGATTCTTAAAGAGGGTAAAAATGTAATCGTAGAAAAGTCTTATTAGGAGTAGGGTTGCACGCTAAACTGGTACTACAGTAGTATCGCGACACTAAAGCTTCAGAATACTGCCGATGCTACTGTATTTTTTTAAACGGTAGTATCATAAGTAATGTTGTATTTAAAACATTAACTTGAACACTTATGGCTGCAAAAACATTACAAGAGTAGCCTTTTTGCAGTGCCCTGTGTGGGAAATGCTGTGTAGAATCTGTGCCTTATTAAGTGTCATCTGATGCTTCAGTTCAAACACGTCTGATTCCAGTTTATTAACATCATTGCTTGTGCTACAGTTTATCAGGAGAAAGGGACTAAAAATAAGATAAAAATATATTTTGTAAAAAGCAGCTCAAACATCACTATTCAACATAACAGTGGGCACTATTTTAACGATCTGAGCTCCTGGTCTGAAGCGCACGGCGCAGGTGCACTTAGGGCGTGTCCGAATCCACTTTTGCTAGTTTAACGACGGAAAAAACGGCCTGCTCTGCTGGCCAGACGCATGGTCTAAAAGGGTTGTCCCTCATCTCTTAATGAGTCAAGGGTGTGTTTTGGGCGTAATGTGCAATAAACCGTTCTGAGTCTCATCTCCCATTCCCTTTAAAAGCCAGCTGCGCTCGCACCATGAGCGAATTCACTACTTACATGAGGAATTTGCCAATGGAAAAACTGAACGCTTCTCCAGAGAGAAAGCCTTTTATTTTTCATATTTAAATGTGTGTGTGTGGCTGCGTGTCCCAGTGTGTGTAATAAGCACCGGGTGTATACCGGGCCCTATATCTTTATATAAGAATGTATTCTCTCAGTTCGTGTTGCTCATTTGACCACTTCTGGAACAGGTGTAATAGTTTGTTTCTAGAACCATCTTTGCGATGACGAATGAAATTCAATTCATCAACATACAGTAGCAGCGTTTGCACTTGGTTCTTATCAGTCATTTAAATCCTACTGTCCTTCCAGTCAGAGTCAGAAATGTCAAAATATGGAGGCAAAAAATGCTCTTGTATGAGTTGTTCTTCGTCCTGACGTTAGTTCTGCATTTTGAATTAGATTTGGCACAGGTTTTTTATGCCAGATGCCCTTCCTGACGCAAACCCACACTCACACACACTCACTCCTATGGCCAATTTCTTTGGGCCATGGGAGAAACTGGAGCACCCGGAGGAATCTCATGCTGACACAGAGAACGTGCAAACTCCACACAGACAGGGCTCCTGGCTCAGCCGGGGCTCGACCCGAGACCTTCTTGCCTTCAAATGTGATATCAATAAGTTCAATAAACAAAAAGCTATTATTAAATGACAGTTAAGACAGTACATTGTTAATATTGATGTTTTTGCTTTATTTCGCCAATGAAAATGTTTCTAAACAAAGCCAGAATTGTTTTCTTCTCCGAGCTACACACGTTAGTTACACAGTGTTTCGTTTCTGAATGAATCCATGTTTTTGAATGATTCAGGAGTCATTCAGTGCGTTTACATGCTCCCTCATAATGCGATTTATAATGGGATTTTGACAATATTGCGATTTAAACTTTACCTCATGTAAATGCAATACTTTGATCAAACGAATGCGATTAAGCTCATAATCGCAGTAACCATAATGGCATTAAACTATTTGGCGTACACCGATTTTAATGGAAATAAACAGGCATGTAATCGCATTATTGCTGCTCTGACCAAAGTGCGCATGTGCGCGGACGTACACGGATGCCGTGTGTTGTTCACACAACTTCATGAACGAACTTCGTGGCATTATTCTGAAGTTTTCTCTCCTCCAAATCACTAAACTCTGTCAACACAACTCGCTGCGCAGTCTCTGCTCCGTATCTTCATCCAGATGGCAGGAAGAATGTGACTACAGTGTAGGCAAACCGGGCATTGCCATGTTCATCACTGCAGCGAATAATTATGAATTTGATGCGAGTAGATTAAAACAATGGCCGGTAACATGCATACTGTATGCCTATCTGAGTGTGGCATAACCTGCTTATTAGTGAATTATCAGGATAATGAAAATTGCATGTAAACTGGAGTGAGGAGTTCTGCTCATGTCATGTAAACATCTGTGATTAAGACCTTACTCTGAGTATTAGAAATAATCACATTATTGGTGCACATGTAAACGTAGTCAGTGATTCAGTGAGCCATTTATGAAAACAGGGTGCTTCTCAATACTCAATTTGATGCTTCCTCGTTTTCTCACTCCTCCATCCTCCAGCCTGTGACCCGGAAACCGATCAAAGTTAGCCATCTTGAAGGACATCTCAGTTCTCTAATTGCACCGCGAGGAATGAGGAGTAGCGATGAGCGACGATGCACGAGTGTATCTATGCAAGAAGTCTTTCTTGTCCAGAAGCCTGATGCACGTATACATTCTCCTCCCCCTTCACACCTGTCACAATAACTTTAATTTATGCTTTACCTTTTCAGAGTAAACAAACCATACATCTCACATATTTCAACAGGACATCTTGCTTTATTATTATTATTTATGAATTTCTTAAATAACCAAACTTCAACAACATAAGGGCAGATCCCTTTAGTGCAGTGGTCGCCAGTAGATCTTTATCACTGTCTATCACAGCTCCCGATAAATAACTGAAAAATAAGTAACACATTATCAAGGCTTGAAATTTCTCCCAAAATGTATTCCCTCTCCCTAACCACTTCCTCCAGCTCTTCCCGGGGAACCCCGAGGCGTTCCCAGGCCTGCCGGGAGACATAATCCCTCCAGCGTGTCCTAGGTCTTCCCTGGGGCCTCCTCCCGGTGGGATGTGCCTGGAACACCTCCCCGGGAAGGCGTCCAGGAGGCATCCGAAATAGATGCCCGAGCCACCTCAACTGGCTCCTCTCGATGTGGAGGAGCAACGGCTCTACTCTGAGCTCCTCCCGAGTAACTGAGCTTCTCACCCTATCTCTAAGGGAGCACCCAGCAACCCTGCGGAGAAAGTTCATTTCGGCCGCCTGTATCCAGGATCTTGTCCTTTCAGTCATGACCCACAGCTCATGACCATAGGTGAGTAGGGCGTAGATTGACCGGTAAATCGAGAGCTTCGCCTTACAGCTCAGCTCCTTCTTCACCACGACAGACCGGTACATCGACCGCATTACTGCAGAAGCTGCACCGATCCGTCTGTCAATCTCCCGTTCCATCCTTCCCTCACTCGTGAACAAGACCCCAAGATACCTGAACTCCTCCACCTGAGGCAGAAACTCTCCACCAACCTGAAGTGGGCAAGCCACCCTTTTCCGACTGATAACCATGGCCTCGGATTTGGAGGTGCTGATTCTCATCCCGGCCGCTTCACACTCGGCTGCAAACCGCCCCAGTGCACACTGAAGGTTCTGGTCTGAGGAGGCCAACATGACAACGTCATCCGCAAAAAGCAGCGACGAAATCATGTGGTTCCCAAACCGGACACTCTCCGGCCCTTGTCTGCACCTAGAAATTCTGTCCATAAAAATTATAAACAGAACCGGTGACAAAGGGCAGCCCTGCCGGAGTCCAACATGCACTGGGAACAAGTCCGACTTGCTGCCGGCAATGCGGACCAAGCTCCTGCTCTGGTCGTACAGGGACCAAACAGCCCTAAGCAAGGGGCCCCGGACCCCGTACTCCCAGAGCACCCTCCACAGGACGCCACGAGGGACACAGTCGAATGCCTTCTCCAAATCCACAAAACACATATTGGTTGGTTGGGCAAACTCCCATGAACCCTCCAGCACCCTGAAAAGGGTATAGAGCTGGTCCAGTGTTCCACGACCGGGACGAAAACCACACTGTTCTTCCTGAATCCGAGGTTCCACTATCGGCCGAATTCTCCTCTCCAGTAAATCAAATCAAATCAAATCACCTTTATTTATACAGCGCTTTTAACAAGTCCAATTGTTTCAAAGCAGCTTCACATTGTTAACAGGAAAATAATGCAACAGAATTTGTACAGCCGTTCTGGTGAAACGGTGATGTTATCCAGCTCATTTCAGTATCATATAGTGTCAATGCGGGCAGATCGGTAATATAGATGAGATTTAGGAGTCCCCAACTGAGCAAGCCAAAAGCCAGAGGCAACGGTGGCAAGGAACCAAAACTCCTTCAGGGTCAGAATGGAGAAAAAAACCTTGGGAGAAACCAGGCTCAGTCGGGGTGCCAGTTCTCCTCTGGCCGACGAACAAACAGTGTATGATTATAATTCTGGCAACATTGCAGGTCTTAATTCATATTAGGCAAATAGATATTCATAAGATTATTCAAAAGATTGGAGTCGTCACGCCGGAGACGGGTTTAATGAGGATGTCGTGTCGATGCAGCATTTACGGGGGGTGTTTATTTGACATGCTCTCTGCAGACATTTCAGGGATGCGTTGGTCATGTCCAGGCGCTGATCCACCATCTGATCTGGATACGGCCCGGATCTGGCTGACTGCAGTAAACCTCGGGATAAACAGGGAGACTAACATTAGCGTAGATGCCATTCTTCTTATGATGCAACGAGTACATCAGGTGTTATGGGAAGTGTTCCCGGTTCCGGCTGACCTAGTTAATGCAGCCTGACAATCATTTACTGATTTGACTAATAGAGATTGATAATGTTTTATGTGTAAGCCATAGTAAAGAGATGCGTTTTTAGTCTAGATTTAAACTGACAGAGTGTGTCTGCTTCCCGAACAATGCTAGGAAGACTGTTCCAGAGTTTAGGCGCTAAATAGGAAAAGGATCGACCGCCTGCAGTTGATTTTGATATTCTAGGGATTATCAACTGGCCAGAGTTTTGAGACCGCAATAGACGTGATGGAGTATAATGCGTTAAGAGTTCGCTCAAGTACTGGGGAGCTAAACCATTTAGTGCTTTGTAAGTAATAAGCAAGATTTTAAAATGTATACAATGTTTAATAGGGAGCCAGTGCAGTGTTGACAGAACCGGGCTAATATGGTCATACTTCCTGGTTCTAGTAAGAGCTCGAGCTGCTGCGTTTTGGACCAGCTGGAGTTTGTTTATTAAGCGAGCAGGGCAACCACCCAGTAAAGCATTACAGTAATCTAGCCTTGAGCTCATGAACGCATGAATTAACTGTTCAGCATTTTGCATTGAAAGGATGTGCCGTAATTTAGATATATTTTTAAGATGGTAGAATGCAGTTTTACAGATGTTAGAAACGTGGCTTTCAAATGAAAGATTGGTATCAAAGAGCACACCCAGGGTCCTCACTGACGACGAGGGCTTGACAGAGCAGCCATCGAGTGTTAGACAGTATTCTAGGTTACTACTTGTGGAGTTTTTTTGTCCAATAATTAAAAATTCAGTTTTTTCTGAATTAAGTTGCAGGAAATTACTAGACATCCAATGTTTTATATCAGCTATGCATTCCGTTAATCTTGTGAATTGGTAAGTTTCGTCAGGGCGTGAAGAAATATAGAACTGAGTATCGTCAGCATAACAGTGAAAACTAACGCCATGCTTCCTAATGATATCTCCCAGTGGTAGCATGTACAGGGTGAAGAGCAACAGTCTTAGCACTGAGAGTGCTGGTCCATCATCTGATCTGGATACGGCCCGGATTAAAACATTAATCTCTATTCAATATGTCCCCGTAATTTTTTATTTGCTAAAGAAAATCTGTGTAATAAGTGCACAGTAAATACACATTATTATCTCTTAAATGTCACTCCAGTCTTGTCTGAACTTGTTCGTTCATCTTTGGCTCAAAGCCACTTGCGCTGTGACCTTTTCTTCGCTGAAGATTCACGTTAATTTTCAAGTGAGTGAAATTTTGTGTTCGATTATTTCCCAGACGTAGTTTTGGTATTGAGGTCAAAGTCCACTTGCCTTGCGTGTGACAGTCACGAAGACGACTCGGCAGATTTGAAGTGTTTCCTCCTATTGCAGCATGTTCTGCAGACAGGGTGACCATCCTCGATTGAGTTTCCCTCAGGACTTTTGGAAAAGCCAAAATATGACACACCTCAGTCATATTTGGTCCTGTTAGAGCAGGCGCCGTCACTGCCTTCCGACATTTCTTATTCAAAAAACGTGTGTCAGACTGATGCTGGCTGGACAGGATTTACCGTGAGTTTTACATTTTAAAGTACATTTAAAGCCGTCAGTACATTTTATCGTGGTTTACTGTGAAACCGGTAATCATCCCATCCCTATTTCACAGACGAGGCTTAAAGGGTCAGTTCACCCACAAATGTAAATTCTCTCATGAATTCCTCCCTCTCATGTCCAAACCCGTCAGACCTTCGTTCATCTCCAGACACAGATGAGGATATTTCTGATGAGACCCCAGAGCGCTCTGACCCTCCATAGACAGCAGTTTGATGAACACTTTCAAGGGCCAGAAAGGCAGTGAAGACGTCGTTAAAGTAGTCCATGTGACTCCAGTGGGTCAGCCTTAATGTGATGAAGCCACGAGAATACTTTAGTGCGCAAAAACAAACAAAAAGAATGACTTTATTCAACAATTTCGCTCTGGCTGCCAGTCTTCTACGCCGTTTCCTTTGTAAATACAGTGCAGCTCCTGCATCATCATCACACATGCGTCGTGGTGCTCACGTAAACGGCATCGTCTGCCATACATCTCGAGAGCGCTGCACTATTTACAGCGGAAACTGTGTAGGAGTCTTGACACAGGCTAGAATGAAATTGTTGAATAAAGTCATTATTTTTGTTTGTTTTTGCGCACTAAAGTATTCTCGTGGCTTCATCACATTAAGGCTGACCCACTGGAGTCACATGGACTACTTTAACGACGTCTTCACTGCCTTTCTGGCCCTTGAAAGTGTTCATCAAACTGCTGTCTATGGAGGGTCAGAGCGCTCTGGGGTCTCATCAGAAATATCCTCATCTGTGTCTGGAGATGAACGAAGGTCTGACGGGTTTGGACATGAGGGGGAGGAATTCATGAGAGAATTTACATGTGTGGGTGAACTGACCCTTTAAGCTGGTCCCAGACTAAAATGCATGTTTGAGCTGTTTTAACTGTAAGAAACTTGCACTGATATATCTCTGAATATGTCAGTGCCATTGTTTTGTCTCCAGATGCACACCAGTAATGTTTTTCTAATCCTGGCTTAAATAAAACTGGTTTCACAGACAGGGCTTAGTTTATGTTTTGTTGTATGAAAATGTCTTCCATTTAATTCCATAAGCATGCACTCTCTGTTTCAGGACTTCCAGAGAACTTTCTGTGGCAAGACTGGACTGCGGCTGAAGCCCAGCTGTGTTTCAGTAGCACATCACCTGGAGCCCTGTCAAAGCATGACCGAAGCTGGGAAATCGTCTTCACACAACTGACCGCGCACAGATGCTCCGAGTTTATTTAATCATTCGATTAACGTTTTTCACTCAGTCGAAACCATGACCCTTTGTTCTGATAGGCCAGGTCGAGTGGAGAACGAGGCTTAACACATGGTTTATTGTTTTGAGACTTCCCCTTTGCATTACAGTACAGTGTGTTAAATTTCCTTCAGAGAAAATCTGTCATGTGCATTTTTATTAATGGTTTGTATTTTTATGCCTTGTTTGTTTGAAAGGCATGGCCATTGTTGTATTAATGTATAAAAAGTCATTTAAATAAATATGATCTATTTAATGCATTTGTTGTTGGTGTATTATTGAACGGTTCAGAGACATGAGCTCTATGAAAGGATTTACTGAAAAGTGGCTTTATTCAGTTTGTCTTACAATACCATGCTGTAGAAACTCGCTGTACACACAACAGTAACTCAGAAATAATAAATAGTATTTAAAATCATATTTAATAGTTACAGCACCAGTATCTAGTGGATACGGCTGATGAAGCCCACAGATGGCCAATGACATATTTTACAGTAAGTGTGTCTGAAGCATCTCTTTCATCAAACGGTGACCTGGAATTTTAAACTAAATGCAAGAATAAAATGGCAAAAAAAAAAAAAAAAAAAAAATCAGCTTTTCAGTAATACATCCAATATATCTTGATTCTTGATGCCTCAAGCCTTTTTTCAGATTCTGCACTACTGTAAAAGCCCTCACGAAGCTCAGCGCTGTACTTCATCAGAGCGATACACTTTCAATGTACAAGGATTGAGATATCGTTACAAGGATTGAGATGTTTTTTGTACATCAGCTAGTTGCACGGTGTGATGTGTTTGTTCTTCTGCTGTATCTACACATGTTGGTACTTCAAGCCTGTGGATGTTCTTGAGTTACACTGAATCTTGAACATGCCGCTCTCAAGCTCAACGTTTGTTCAGCTCTGCAAACACTTCTCCAGTTCCGTTTCTCCTCCCAAAGCACTCCTGAAAGGGACTCTGCTCTTTCTGCTGTTAATGGTTCTTGGGGTTGGAGGACTTCCCGTGAACCGCAGCTCCCTGGCACGCTGAAGTGTCACAGATTCCAGGTGATCCCTGGTGTCCTGTTCTGCCGGCTCTTCCGGCTTCTCCTGGCTCTCCTGGATCTCCAGGTGCTCCGTCACGACCATCTTTGACGATGCCATCCATGCCTGGTAGACCTGAGAGCCACAGAGAAAGAATGATCAGAATAATATAAGACAATGATTCACAGGGAACTGGAAAAGAACTAAGAATCGCACGTCTGTTCGCTATTGCACACAGAACACTTTATTTCGATTGTCTAAAGTGGTCTTTCTACTAACTATCAGTAACTTAGCAACAACATGTCAAATGATTCTACTAACCTCAACCCTAACCTACCAGTCTACTAATACTGGAATGAGAGTTGTAGTTGCATACTAACATGTAGTTGCAGAGTTACTTAGGGTTACAGGCTTACACTTCATTTTGATGGTCCATTCTACTAACTATGATTTCTCATATAGTGATCTATGCTTAGCGTTGTGTTGGACTTTCATCTTTATAAGTTCAGTTAATCACAAGCCACTCATCCATCCGGGTTGTACTACCACCTCTGGACTAACTAGCACATTTTTACATGCTAAAAATTTAGTTAAGTGTGTGTGTTTTTTTTTTTAATTATTATTTCATTTAACATAAATATGTTTAATAGTGTTAAGCATGTTTTCATTTTACTTAATAAGGTACAGTTACATAGACAAGCTACAACAAACTAGTTATTTGACTCTACATGTGCGTTTTCCAACCCCTGGTCCACTTTGAAAAGAGAAAATGGCCAAGTGGAGTCACACTTAATGTACTTGTGAAGACGGCACATACCCTGGTCACCCTGGTCTCCAACGGGCCCTTCAATCGCTTTACCGATGGGTCCCTTATCACCTTGCTCCCCGACATCGCCTGCAGAAATGAGATACATAGAAATTCATTTTGGAATATATACAGTTATGGTAAATTTA
Source organism: Paracanthobrama guichenoti (assembly GCA_018749465.1). Taxonomy (NCBI): domain Eukaryota; kingdom Metazoa; phylum Chordata; class Actinopteri; order Cypriniformes; family Gobionidae; genus Paracanthobrama; species Paracanthobrama guichenoti. Next base: position 4,789,371 of record JAGHMJ010000029.1, read on the forward strand.
TTTCTGTTAGAATATCACATTATTCCTGGGTTCATACACAAACAGTAACAAATCATTTTTTAAAGTGTACTCTGAAGTTAGAATAAAATATTTTTGGTACATCCATTCTTTTATCAACACTTGAATAATGTGGGTTAGTTTCATAAAAAAAAAAAAAGCTTTATTAAAAAAATAAAAACATAAAAAAAAAATCACGTTTTTGTCAAGGGATTCTGTACTCTTTCAGAAGATGTGTAATAGCACAATAGCCCCCTACCATATAACAGTAAAAACACGGATTGCTGGAAAATTCGGTCAATGGCAGGGAAAGAATTCATTTTCGAGTTCACTGTTCATTCATTTTAGTTCATGCATTAACAATCCCAACACAGATTGGCAGCTGATAGGGCCAGTTTAGGTTTACTCGGCCAGTAACTTTCTTACTTTTTTCACCTAACAACCATTTAGGAACTACTAGGGGTGTGCATAACTATTCAGTCTGCAATAATTATTCAAAACACATTATTCACCATGAATGCATATTAAATCCTGGACTGCAATCCTGCAATACACTATATTACCAAAAGTTTTGGGACGTCTGCCTTTACATGCACATGAACTTTAATGCCATCCCATTCTTAATCCGTAGGGTTTAATATGGAGTCGGCCCACCCTTTGCAGCTCTAACAGCTTCAGCTCTTCTGGGAAGGCTTTCCACAAGGTTTAGGAGTGTGTTTATGGGAATTTTTGACCATTCTTCTAGAAGCGCATTTGTGAGGTCAGGCACTGATGTTGGATGAGAAGGCCTGGCTCATAGTCTCCGCTCTAATTCATCCCAAAGGTGTTCTATCGGGATGAGGTCAGGACTCTGTGCAGACCAGTCAAGTTCCTCCACACCAAACTCACTCATCCATGTCTTTATGGACCGACGCTTTGTGCACTGGAGCGCAGTCATGTTGGGACAGGAAGGGGCCGTCCCCAAACTGTTCCCACAAAGTTGGGAGCATGAAATTGTCCAAAATGTCTTGGTGTGCTGAAGCATTAAGAGTTCCTTTCACTGGAACTAAGAGGCCAAGCCCAACACCTGAAAAACAACCCCACCCCATAATCCCCCCTCCACCAAACTTTACACTTGGCACAATGCAGTCAGGCAAGTCCCGTTCTCCTGGCAACCACCAAACCCAGACTCGTCCATTGGGATTGTCAGACAAAGAAGCGTGATTAGAGCAGTGGAGACGTGTTCTCTGGAGTGACCAGAGTCCAGTGGCGGCGTGCTTTACAGCACTGCATCCCATGCTTTGCATTGCACATATATTGTTGCCTATCACGTTAAATTTGACATTGCTAGCATTTAATCTAAATCACTATAACTGTTATCTTGCCATCTCTGCACCCGGGTCTCTTGTTTTCTGAGTTCATTAAACAACTGTGGTGAGTTGGATTAGTAAATAGACTCCATCAAACAACTTTGGTAAATTGGATTAATCAACAAATACGGTAAGCCATGTCTTCTTCTCCAGTCATTGTCACTTGCACCGCATGTTTCATGTTTAGTGTATCTGTCTCCGTTGGCGAGCAGGGCTTCACATGTGATAAATGTAAGGAGATAGTCAGGCTGACGGAGAAGATTTCAGAATTAGAGACACGCATCCAGACTTTATTTGAGAGTAGTGAGAATGTAACAGCTTCAGACACTGCTTTGGATGCGACTAGCTTAGTGAACGTTGTACATTGTTCGGTTCCGGCTGTAGAGCCCGTGCAGCAGGGCAGTTGGGTAACGGTGAGGCGGCATAGTCGTGGATCAAAAAAAACACTCTTCCGTTCCGATTAGACCATCAAACAGGTTCTCCCCACTCAGTGACGCACCCACTGAGAATCCTGTTGAAAGTGCCCTAGTTATTGGTGATTCTATTACACGCGTGAAAATAGAGACACCAGCCACCATAGTCACATGTTTACCGGGAGCCAGAGCGCCTGACATCAAAGCAAATTTAAAAGTGCTGGCTAAAGCTAATCGTAAATTCTCTAAGATTATTATTCACGTCTGCACTAACGATGTTCGACTTCGCCAGTCGGAGATCACCAAAATTAACATTAAAGAGGTGTGTGAACTCGCAAAGTACGATGGCAGATGCAGTTTTTTTTGTTCTGGTCCGCTCCTGTTAAAAGGAGTGATGAGATGCTTAGCAGACTATCATCACTCAATGGCTGGTTGTCTAAGTGGTGTCCGCAAAATAACATAGGGTTCATAGACAATTGGAAAAGCTTTTGGGGTAAACCTGACCTGTTGAAGAGGGACGGCATCCATCCTTCTTGGAGTGGTGCTGCTCTTCTCTCTAGTAATTTGGCATATAGTCTTAAAGCTAAACCTTGACTAACTGGGGCCCAGGTCAGGAAGCAGACGGACTGGCTTACCCGACCGTCTGCTAGCTGTCTCCCGTTACAGAAGTCAGATAAATCCCAACACATAGAGACTCTTTCACCTAGATATTATCACATAGAGACTGTGTCTGTTCCCCGAATTAGTAAATACAAAAAACCATCAAGACCATTCAACAGTAAAAACTTAATTGATGTCCAACAAATAAACAACAGATATAATACAGATGATCAAATGATAAAGCTCGGGTTGCTGAATATTCGATCCCTTTCCCCAAAAGCACTTATTGTTAATGATATAATTACAGATAATAATCTAGATGTGCTGTGTTTGACAGAAACCTGGCTAAAACCTGATGACTACATTACTTTAAATGAGTCCACCCCACAAGATTATTGTTATAAACACGAGCCGCGTCTGAAAGGTAAAGGGGGAGGGGTTGCTGTAATTTATAATAATATCTTCAGTATTACTCAGAAGTCTAGTTTCAAATATAATTATTTTGAAGTTTTGGTGCTTTATGTAGCATTATGTAGTGTAATTGATAAATCCCGTTTGACATTTGTGTTGGTTACTGTATACAGGCCACCAGGGCACAATACAGACTTTATCAAAGAATTTGCTGACTTTCTATCAGAGTTAGTACTGGCTGCAGATAAAGTACTAATTGTTGGTGATTTTAATATCCATGTAGATAATGAAAAGACGCATTGGGATTAGCATTTAGAGACATTCTAAACTCTATTGGAGTAAGGCAACACGTGTCAGGACCCACTCATCGCCTTAATCATACTCTAGACCTAATATTGTCACATGGAATAAATGTTGATACCGTTGAAATTCTGCAGCAGAGCGACGACATCTCAGATCATTACCTAGTATCATGTATACTTAATTTAGCTAAGGCTGCAAAGCCGTCCCCTCGCTTCAAATATGGCAGAACTATCACTGCCGCCACTAAAGATTGCTTTTTAAATAATCTTCCTCATCAGTTTCATCTCTTCAGCATCCCAGATAGCCTAGAGGAACTCGATTTTGCAACAGAAACTATTGACTCTCTTTTTTCCAGCACTTTAGACACAGTTGCTCCCCGGCGCTTAAAGAAGATTAAAGAAAATAGTCCAACGCCGTGGTACAACGAGCACACCGGGCCCTTAAAACAGCAGCCAGGAAAATGGAGCGCAGCTGGAAGAAAACAAAACTAGAGGTTTTTCATAATTCATGGAAAGAGAGCATGATCGCATACAGAAAGGCCATAAAACTGCTAGATCTGCTTATTTCTCGACTCTCTTAGAAGAAAACAAACACAACCCTAGGTATTTATTTGATACAGTGGCTAAGTTAACCAAAAATAAAGCTTCTACTTCTGATGGTTGTAAACAGCACAGCAGTAATGACTTTATGAACTTCTTTACGTGTAAGATCGATAATATTAGGAAGAAAATTATAACCATGCAGCCGTCTACTACAGTGTCACATCAGACAGAGCATTGTTGTGTCACTGAGAAAAAATTACATTCATTCACTGCTATAGGAGAGGAAGAATTGGCTAAACTCGTTAAATCATCTAAATCAACAACATGTATGCTCGACCCTATACCGACGAGGCTATTAAAAGAGATGCTACCAGAGGTCATAGATCCTCTTCTTAATATCATTAACTCATCTTTGTCATTAGGATATGTACCAAAAACTTTTAAGTTGGCTATTATCAAACCACTTATTAAAAAACCTGATCCTACAGAATTAGTCAATTACAGGCCGATCTCAAATCTACCCTTCCTGTCAAAAATACTGGAAAAGGCAGTGTCTTCACAATTATGCTCCTTTTTAGAAAGAAATGGTATCTGTGAGGATTTCCAGTCAGGATTTAGACCGTATCATAGTACTGAGACTGCTCTCATCAGAGTTACAAATGATTTACTCTTATCATCCGATCGTGGTTGTATCTCTCTATTAGTGTTACTCAATCTTAGCGCTACATTCGATACTATCGACCACAACATTCTTTTGAATAGACTCGAAAATTATGTTGGCATTAGTGGAACTGCATTGGCATGGCTTAAATCATACTTATCTGACCGTTATCAGTTTGTAGCAGTAAATGAAGAGATGTCACACCGATCACAAGTTCAGTATGGAGTACCGCAGGGCTCAGTGCTAGGACCGTTGCTCTTCACCCTGGACATGCTACCACTGGGAGATATCATTAGGAAGCATGGCGTTAGTTTTCACTGTTATGCTGACGATACTCAGCTCTATATTTCTTCATGCCCTGACGAAACTTACCAATTCACAAGAATAATGGAACGCATAGCTGATATAAAACATTGGATGTCTAGTAATTTCCTGCAACTTAATTCAGAAAAAAACTGAATTTTTAATTATTGGACAAAAAAACTCTGCAAGTAGTAACCTAGAATACTGTCTAACACTCGATGGCTGCTCTGTCAAGTCCTCGTCGTCAGTGAGGAACCTGGGTGTGCTCTTTGATACCAATCTTTCATTTGAAAGTTTCTAGCATCGGTGTGACATCTCTTCATTTACTGCTACAAACTGATAACGGTCAGATAAGTATGATTTAAGCCATGCCAATGCAGTTCCACTAATGCCAACATCATTTTCGAGTCTATTCAAAAGAATGTTGTGGTCCCCATGCAGATGCAGCCGCCACCAGTGCCGATGGCGAGAATGACGAAGTACCCTCACGTCAGAGAAGACTGAGACAGTTCTGCAGTGAAGATTACAAGAGGCAGTGATGATGAGGAAAATACATTTAAAAAAAGCTTCAAAAAACCCTTATATGTAGAGTGTTTGTAGTACATTAATTGCGGCTGTCTGCTTAATTAACATTTTTTTGTTCACTCTACATGAGCTTAAATGTTTTTGTTATATACTTTGCTGTTAACTGTGAAGAGCTCTGGGTCCACAGGAAATTGAAAACCACCGCTGTAGCATCTCGAGTTTCAAAATGTCAAAATCTAGATTTGGTTGTTGCCCTTAAAAAAACTTTAGAGGAGGTAAAACTCAGGAAGAAGAAGGAAGCTTACATTTTCTTGACACATACTATCCTTATAACCTAAAAACATGCCCAATCTCTCACCTCGAGGACCAGGATCACCCAGGTCTCCTGGCAGTCCTCTATAGCCTGGTGGGCCAAGGGCTCCGGGGTGACCAATGGATCCAACTTCTCCCTGCTTTCCTGGAGGCCCAGCAGGTCCTGGACGTCCCACAGGACCAGGAGACAGGGGTCTTCTCAGGTTAGCAGCTAACTGAGCTATCTGATCTGAGGTGAACATGAGCAGATTGTAAGACGACAGCTTTTCATAAGCTTTGCAGTCTGGTAAATTTAAGAGTGAACAAAGGTTGTACCATCAATCATTGAGCCACACAGTTCTCTGATGTGCTGCTCACTAGTCAGTTTGCCCTACAACACAAGCACAACAGCAATCACAACACATATCTCGGGTCTATAGCACAGTACCAGCATACAGTCAGGCAGTTACGTACAGGAACACCAGTCTTTCCAGCGACCCCTGGGAAACCTTGTTCTCCCTGGAATCCCATCGGTCCTGGTTTTCCAGGTGCCCCTCTGCCTCCAATCTCTCCCTGCGGTCCTACAACGCCTTTGGCTCCCAGTTCACCACGCTTACCAGACTAGAACACGGGGGGACATGGAGGAAGTGATTGTCCTCAGGTAGTAGCATAATACATTTTGCATTTGGTCCCAGATGCTGTCTAGATCCATACAGAGCTTCAGTCATGCTGTACATATGTTCACTGAACTGCTATCTACAGTCTAGGTCATAAGTTTGCATCCTCTTTGCAAATCTGCAAGATCTCACCTCTCCTTTCTGGCCGACGGGCCCATACGGACCCTGAAATAAGAGGAAAGAGAGTCTGTCTCAGAAATGTTTTTGTTGAGTGGAAATGAATAGAAGATTGAGACATTGAGTTACATACGGGCTCTCCGTTCTCCCCTGGTAAACCATCACTTCCAGCAACTCCCTAAAACACACAAGCACACATCAGAGAAACACATGAGCACACATCAGAGAAACACATGCTTATGGTTCATCGTTTATATCATATAGTTCTTTCCATCGTACACTATGCAGTCTTACCATATCTCCTTTAGGCCCTCCAGCTCCGACTGGACCCTGAGAGAGAGAGAGTGTGTTTGAACAAAAGTGTGCACTGGGTATATATGCAAACAGGTGTGTGTTGAGTGAAGCAGGCCTGAGTACAGAAAGGCTTTGTTCTGTGTCTGTGATTAAAGCAAAACTAAACTCTACATGTGAATCTGTATGCATCAGCCTGTGTCTTTAGAGGCTTTTAGAAAACAAAAAACTAGAAAGGAAATTTCATGAATAACTTTGATGTTGACTTGACATTTTAAAAGAGTTTTGATTAAAAGCACAGATGTTCTGCATCACTCACCCTCTCACCAATCCCGCCTCTGATTCCCGTCGGACCAGGCAGACCTGGATCTCCTAGAGCTCCTTTAACTCCCTGTGTGGAAACAAACAAATAATGTATTTCAATAACATTTATGAATTTAAATAACTGTCATTATTAAAACTCATAAAGTGGATCAGATGACCCTGTGTGCGCGGCGGTCAGCTGCTGCTCTCATGAGAAATGGTCAAGATTTTTGCAATATAATCGTTTCTGTTTACGATCACCAAACCCTACCACATGCCTTCAGAACTCTTAGAATATAAGACACGTGTCGCAGCTTGGCATCATTTTTTAAAGACTACAATTCTACCTCTTTTGTTATGCGGTTCAAACAGCCTTCAACACGCCATGTTTGCCAATTAATGACTGAATTTTTATTTTTTGGGATGAATTATCCTTTTAATGGTTTGGCCTAAAATCATAGAACCGGCTCCTTTTTATTCCTTGGGTCATACCAGAGTCAAATGTAAAGTCGTGTATGTTGGCCATTTTGAAGTAATTGCCATGCCCTGAAGACACCTGAAAAGTTTATCAATTTGACTAACTCTTCTAACTTTTGCTCTAGTTTGACTCTAGGGTTGCAGTGCCAGTGCAATGATACCATACTTGTCTTTGGCCATTTTGCATTTCACTGAAAATATCCTTGTTCAAACAGCATTGGATTTGGTGCGATTGGTCAAAATGAAAGCGATTCTATTATTACATTGCATGTTAATTCTACTCATGACTTACCAAAGCACTTGATGTAAAATCACTGGAGTGCTATAGTCATGGTTTGCTTGGTCCTGTAATTGTGGCTATATCTGTTGTTGTTGTTGTTTGATGCCTGATGCATGTCTTGATGCCCAAATTCTGATTTGTTGACCATATAAAAAAAAATGTATGACCAGCTCATGTCTTCTTTTAAAAGTGACCCATATCCAATATCTGCATTTACACTATACATCTGGTGAAACAACCTTAGGGATACATACTGACCCGGAAAAGCTTAGGCCAAAAAGAACACAGAAGAAGCTTTTTCTTTCCGCACCATCTTTAAAGCAAAGCATTGCTCTCACAGAGGAGAGCCCTGGTTGCAGTCTGGGCAAGAATCAAGTGATCATGATTGGTGTCTGTCCACGTGAGTTGACGTCATTCGCCACCGTCACTTTTTCAATGACGTAAGGCTCGCATCGCGAGGGGAATATCCGATCTGTCTGCTTGCGTGACGCTATTTTTGGTCTCTGTCCCATCCTATGCACTAGTGTTAATTTTGTTAAAACATTTTCATCCAAGAGTTTTTTTGACTAGGCAAGACATGAGATCTGTGACTATACGAACATGCAATATTGTTGATGAAAAAAGACTAAAGTGTAGTTTAACTAAACTTTACCAAAGTATATTACAGACTGCTGTAGTGTTCATGCTTGCAGTTGCCAGATGTCAAGAGTTAAAATCACTCGCTTTTCTGTCAGAAGGATACAACCAGGGCTTGACATGAATCAGTCACTGTGGCTAGTGATTTTCCAAAGTTACTAGCCACTCAGCATTTTCACTGGACACAATTTTGCTGTTTGGAAATTACATTTTATATGATTAAAGTTGACTTTGGCATGCTTAAATGACTTGATTTAGAGTCATTTGACTTGATTTTCGAAGATTTAAAACCCTTTCAAACTTTCAAATGCAGAGTGACCCAAATCAAGACTACAGTGTATATCAGCTCAGCTGGTGTGTGCAGCTGGGCAAGGCTGGGTAATATGAGCATAGGCTAACATGAGACATTAATACAAGTGATTTTATTTAGGCTATATAAAAGGGCAAATCTTTTTTCAGATACAGTAGGTTTATTTAATGTGCGTCCATGTATTTAACATCTGTAGTTGTTTGACTGACATTAATGACTGGGCTGCTGAATGCATGGACGTAATATTCGGACACATATCCAGTTATTACATACACTTAAGCCATAACCGACTGTTCATGCGAGAACCGAGAACTGATCACACTTCTGTTGTGTCATTCAGCGCGATTCCGCCTATCCCGCCTTCACTAACTGCAAGTTAATCGATAAAGAATTGTAACTGAATTGTAATTTTGTGGTACGATGATCTTGGCATTTCATTTGGCTGGAGCTGAAATGACATTCAACCCGCCTGTGGCTAGTGGGAGTGGCTGCCTGTGTTACTGTCAAGCCCTGGATACAACATAGGAACGTACACGCGCTCTCTACACAGAACAAGCGCTGATGATCTGACCGTATGCTGAAGGTCAGCGATTGAGATATTCTGCTCAAAGTAAAGTGTCATTCAGTCAGTCTGTGTTCTTCCCTGTTTGCTGAGACTAAATCTGCCATCAAACCTTCTCAGTGATGAACTGTAATAAACAGACATGATCTCGACTCTATTGTTTGTGATTGTGGTTTTGTGCATAAATGCACTTACACAACCTCTGTGTGGCAAAACAAAGCCTTGCTGTTGTTTTATTAGAAAAATACTAATGTAATTTGGAATTATTAGAATTGCTATTAGGAATTTCATTGTTTTAATTTGAGAGAAGTTTCTTCTGATTTAACACTCTATGCTATGATAAATAGCCTATAATAAATCACTACTCTAGATGAGGTCAAATAACTCGAGTGCTCCCACAGGTCAAAGTGTAAAAATAGATTCTTAAATCATTGTGAGCAAAATAATCGTTATTATCAGTTTAACCGTTATACAGCATGATGAAAATGTCACTACGTTATAAACAAAAACAGGGCAAGGCTGGCTAAATATGATAAAAACTCATTTAACAATTAGCTGACAAAATCAACACTATGCATGAAAAGAAATAACATTATTTCATGCAGTGTTGATTTTGTCAACTAATTTTGAAATGAGTGTTCACTGATTTTATCATTATATTATTTATTGAATATAATGCATGACTGGGCATGAGAAGGTTGTGTCTTAAGTACGATGGCAGATGCAGTTTGTTCTGGTCCGCTCCCTGTTAAAAGGAGTGATGAGATACTTAGCAGACTATCATCACTCAATGGCTGGTTGTTTAAGTGGTGTCCGCAAAATAACATAGGGTTCATAGACAATTGGAAAAGCTTTTGGGGCAGACCTGACCTGTTGAAGAGGGACGGCATCCATCCTTCTTGGAGTGGTGCTGCTCTTCTCTCTAGTAATTTGGCATATAGTCTTAAAGCTAAACCTTGACTAACTGGGGCCCAGGTCAGGAAGCAGACGGACTGGCTTACCCGACCGTCTGCTAGCTGTCTCCGTTACAGAAGTCAGATAAATCCCAACACATAGAGACTCTTTCACCTAGATATTATCACATAGAGACTGTGTCTGTTCCCGAATTAGTAAATACAAAAAAAACATCAAGACCATTCAACAGTAAAAACTTAATTGATGTCAAACAAATAAACAACAGATATAATACAGATAATCAAATGATAAAGCTTGGGTTGCTGAATATTCGATCCCTTTCCCCAAAAGCACTTATTGTTAATGATATGATTACAGATAATAATCTAGATTTGCTGTGTTTGACAGAAACCTGGCTAAAACCTGACGACTACATTACTTTAAATGAGTCCACCCCACAAGATTATTGTTATAAACACGAGCCGCGTCTGAAAGGTAAAGGGGGAGGGGTTGCTGTAATTTATAATAATATCTTCAGTATTACTCAGAAGTCTAGTTTCAAATATAATTCTTTTGAAGTTTTGGTGCTTTATGTAGCATTATGTACTGTAATTGATAAATCCCGTTTGACATTTGTGTTGGTTACTGTATACAGGCCACCAGGGCACAATACAGACTTTATCAAAGAATTTGCTGACTTTCTATCCGAGTTAGTACTGGCTGCAGATAAAGTACTAATTGTTGGTGATTTTAATATCCATGTAGATAATGAAAAAGACGCATTGGGATTAGCATTTAGAGACATTCTAAACTCTATTGGAGTAAGGCAACACGTGTCAGGACCCACTCATTGCCTTAATCATACTCTAGACCTAATATTGTCACATGGAATAAATGTTGATACCGTTGAAATTCTGCAGCAGAGCGACGACATCTCAGATCATTACCTAGTATCATGTATACTTAATTTAGCTAAGGCTGCAAAGCCGTCCCCTCGCTTCAAATATGGCAGAACTATCACTGCCGCCACTAAAGATTGCTTTGTAAATAATCTTCCTCATCAGTTTCATCTCCTCAGCATCCCAGATAGCCTAGAGGAACTCGATTTTGCAACAGAAACTATTGACTCTCTTTTTTCCAGCACTTTAGACACAGTTGCTCCCGGCGCTTAAAGAAGATTAAAGAAAATAGTCCAACGCCGTGGTACAATGAGCACACCCGGCCCTTAAAACAGTAGCCAGAAAAATGGAGCGCAGCTGGAAGAAAACAAAATTAGAGATTTTTCGTAATTCATGGAAAGAGAGCATGATCGCATACAGAAAGGCCGTAAAAAACTGCTAGATCTGCTTATTTCTCGACTCTCTTAGAAGAAAACAAACACAACCCTAGGTATTTATTTGATACAGTGGCTAAGTTAACCAAAAATAAAGCTTCTACTTCTGATGGTTGTAAACAGCACAGCAGTAATGACTTTATGAACTTCTTTACGTGTAAGATCGATAATATTAGGAAGAAAATTATAACCATGCAGCCGTCTACTATAGTGTCACATGAGACAGAGCATTGTTGTGTCACTGAGAAAAAATTACATTCATTCACTGCTATAGGAGAGGAAGACACACACACACACACATACACACACACACACACACACACACTCATTCACTGCTATAGGAGAGGAAGAATTGGCTAAACTCGTTAAATCATCTAAATCAACAACATGTATGCTCGACCCTATACCGACTAGGCTATTAAAAGAGATGCTACCAGAGGTCATAGATCCTCTTCTTAATATCATTAACTCATCTTTGTTATTAGGGTATGTACCGAAAACTTTTAAGTTGGCTATTATCAAACCACTTATTAAAAAACCTGATCCTACAGAATTAGTCAATTATAGGCCGATCTCAAATCTACCCTTCCTGTCAAAAATACTGGAAAAGGCAGTGTCTTCACAATTATGTTCCTTTTAGAAAGAAATGGTATCTGTGAGGATTTCCAGTCAGGATTTAGACCGTATCATAGTACTGAGACTGCTCTCATCAGAGTTACAAATGATTTACTCTTATCATCCGATCGTGGTTGTATTTCTCTATTAGTGTTACTCGATCTTAGCGCTGCATTCGATACTATCGACCACAACATTCTTTTGAATAGACTCGAAAATTATGTTGGCATTAGTGGAACTGCATTGGCATGGCTTAAATCATACTTATCTGACCGTTATCAGTTTGTAGCAGTAAATGAAGAGATGTCACACCGATCACAAGTTCAGTATGGAGTACCGCAGGGCTCGGTGCTAGGACCGTTGCTCTTCACCCTGTACATGCTACCACTGGGAGATATCATTAGGAAGCATGGCATTAGTTTTCACTGTTATGCTGACGATACTCAGCTCTATATTTCTTCACGCCCTGATGAAACTTACCAGTTCACAAGTTTAACGGAATGCATAGCTGATATAAAACATTGGATGTCTAGTAATTTCCTGCAACTTAATTCAGAAAAAACTGAATTTTTAATTATTGGACAAAAAAACTCTGCAAGTAGTAACCTAGAATACTGTCTAACACTCGATGGCTGCTCTGTCAAGTCCTCGTCGTCAGTTAGGAACCTGGGTGTGCTCTTTGATACCAATCTTTCATTTGAAAGCCACGTTTCTAACATCTGTAAAACTGCATTCTACCATCTTAAAAATATATCTAAATTACGGCACATCCTTTTGATGCAAAATGCTGAAAAGTTAATTCATGCGTTCATGACCTCAAGGCTAGATTACTGTAATGCTTTACTGGATGGTTGCCCTGCTCGCTTAATAAACAAACTCCAGCTGGTCCAAAACGCAGCAGCTCGAGCTCTTACTAGAACAAGGAAGTATGACCATATTAGCCCGGTTCTGTCAACACTTCATTGGCTCCCCTATTAAACATTGAATAAATTTTAAAATCTTGCTTATTACTTACAAAGCACTAAATGGTTTAGCTCCCCAGTACTTGAGCGAACTCTTAACGCATTATACTCCATCACGTCTATTGCGGTCTCAAAACTCTGGCCAGTTGATAATCCCTAGAATATCAAAATCAACTGCAGGCGGTCGATCCTTTTCCTATTTAGCGCCTAAACTTTGGAACAGTCTTCCTAGCATTGTTCGGGAAGCAGACACACTCTGTCAGTTTAAATCTAGACTAAAAACGCATCTCTTTACTATGGCTTACACATAAAACATTATCGATTTCTATTACTCAAATCAGTAAATGATTGTCAGGCTGCATTAACTAGGTCAGCCGGAACCAGGAACACTTCCCATAACACCTGATGTACTCGTTACATCATAAGAAGAATGGCATCTACGCTAATGTTAGTCTCTCTGTTTATCCCGAGGTTTACTGCAGTCAGCCGGATCCGGGCCGTATCCAGATCAGATGGTGGACCAGCGCCTGGACATGACCAACGCATCCCTGAAGTGTCTGCAGAGAACATGTCAAATAAACTCCCCCCGTAAATGCTGCATCGACACGACATCCTCATTAAACCCGTCTTCGGCGTGACGACTCCAATCTCTCGAATAATCTAACAAATATCAATTTGCCTAATATGAATTAAGACCTGCTATGTTGCCAGAATTATAATCATACACTGTTTGTTCGTCGGCCAGAGGAGAACTGGCACCCCGACTGAGCCTGGTTTCTCCCAAGGTTTTTTTCTCCATTCTGACCCTGAAGGAGTTTTGGTTCCTTGCCACCGTTGCCTCTGGCTTTTGGCTTGCTCAGTTGGGGACTCCTAAATCTCATCTATATTACCGATCTGCCCGCATTGACACTATATGATACTTGAAATTAGCTGGATAACATCACCGTTTCACCAGAACGGCTGTACAAATTCTGTTGCATTATTTTACTTTTAACAATGTGAAGCTGCTTTGAAACAATTGGACTTGTTAAAAGGGCTGTATAAATAAAGGTGATTTGATTTAAGTGATACTGACACAAGTGAAGTCCTCTTTACATAATAGATGATAGTTTAGTATCAAACACACATTGTGAATATGGGAACATTTGAGTTTGTGAGTGATTTTCCAGGATTTTAACAATATCTCATGAGTTACTCCACTGGACTTCACATGGAATCGCTTTTGCTCACTTTTAATCGTTATATTCACATTCTTTGATGGGGTAAAACGCTAAACGCTTTTCTAACTCTGTAAGTGATGGTGAATATATTCAACATGCTGATTGTTGGTAAATTAGGCACGTCCAGAAATGTTCTCTCACCTCTTCAAATTTGACACAGTTTGGACTTGTTAGTCAATGTAAGGCACATTAGGTATATTTATAAGGCATTTTCTACATGCTGTAATGGTTTTTTATACTTTTATAAAATAAAATTTTGCCCTTCATGACAACTGTGAGGGGGGTGAATAAATTTTTTTAACTCATCTGTTCACATTAAAGCCTTAAAGTTGTGCATAATTTGGCCACTTGAGTGACAGGTGGATTGCCGTTTGTCTGCTGTCTGTTAGTCATCATGTCACCTCAGCTCCGCCCACGTCCCGCCTCTTTGCCCATTGTCAGTTATCTGGGAGTGACGTGCTGCCAAAATGGCAACGGCCGACATTAGGCTTCAAAACTGCTCTTCAGAAACCTACGGGTGACGTCACGGACACAACGTCCATATGTTTTTACAGTCTATGGTTTGCACGTTTCTTTTTATATATACCGTGTTTTGCATTATTTCTGAATATAATATCAAATACAACTTATCGGAGTTGTTTTTCTCTCAACAATGTAATTTTGACTGAATTTAATTTTCCAGAAAATACAGCAATATATGTGTGAACAATGAGATTTGACTGTGGGCAGAGATGCCGTAGACACTAATTATTAGAGTTTTCCTGTTGTTTGTGCCTGACATTAATCCCATGAAATATTCCCATGCGCAACTTACCTGGAATCCTTTAAAACCTTGGGCTCCAGCTTTTCCAGGAAGTCCAATGCCACCCTAATAAACAGGCAGATAAAGCATTAAAAGACAGGAGCATGACAATACAATTATATAACATATATGGACCTTCTATACGAAATATATAAACTTGCATGTAATCTTAAAGCCATATATACATATATTTTTTAAAGCAATTTTTTGACCCTGACAGCTCTATATAGTGCCTTGAGCTTGACCATGAACAACCACAAAGAGCACATCAGCATCTCAGGATCCAGCGGTTTGACTTCCTGCTATTGTACATTATGAGCCAATCTTAGATCCTGCAATTCGAGACAATTCATTCACAAAAGAATAATTTTCACTTGTGGTTTTGTGGTGTCAAATCAGCGAATCAGCAAAATGGCCAGGACTGAACTGTGTAAAAAGCAGACGTGTGATGGGTTAAGCTGAAACAGCTCTGTAAAGCTCTCATGGTAACGTCATTAAGCTGCGTGAGCCTGTGGTGGATCAGGGTCTGATGTCTGAAGGCTTTGTCTCCTGATACTTACAGACACTCCTCTGGGTCCAGCCTCTCCTCTCTCTCCAGGGACGCCAATCTCGCCCTGCGGGAGGAGTCAGCTTCAGTAACCATCAGATGTGCATTACACAGTGTATCAATAGCCTCATACGATCTTATTAAACGACCTGTCTAATTATTTATACAGCATTCAGAAGCACAGTACATTAGCTGAAACCAGAAACTGTTCATATCAGGTCACGAGTCAGATACATACAGGTATACCTGGCTCTCCAGATGGTCCTGCTTCTCCCATCTTTCCTGGATTGCCCTGAATGGAGAAGGATTGTTGAATTAGGCAGATTTTAACTTCAAATGGTGTATAAGATCTTCCAGTCTGAATGATTTTGAGTCAGAAACACCAGACCAAAGAGCAAAAAGGACCAGGAACAGAGTACCATGATCAATATTTCAGCTGTCTGAAAGCAGCGCGAGGACGTGAGGCTTGAGCAA
Organism: Paracanthobrama guichenoti; assembly: GCA_018749465.1. Taxonomy (NCBI): domain Eukaryota; kingdom Metazoa; phylum Chordata; class Actinopteri; order Cypriniformes; family Gobionidae; genus Paracanthobrama; species Paracanthobrama guichenoti. Next base: position 4,805,266 of record JAGHMJ010000029.1, read on the forward strand.
GCTTACAGAGGACGCTTGAGCTAGGAAACACTGAAGCATAAAGTCATATTCCCCACATCCGTCACGATAGTTCTACTTCGGGGAACCACGCTTAATCCTTACACGCTGCGAGGGCTTAGGGCTTACACAGACTGTGGACTAACGTTAAGAGCGCGAGTTGCAGTAAAAGCTGCATCGTGCTCCTCTGGAGCTCAGGTCCAGGGTCAGATTGAGAGAATGTAGCGGACCTCACTATACGGATATTATCATTCATGGCCCCTCCTGAGGGAGGCTTTGAAAGCAACCATTGCCGAATTGGCACAGGAATGGAGCAGGTTTCATATTGCGCACTGAGCAGTGCTCCATTACTTGTGCATGTCGGTGCGTTTTCGGCAAACATACTTTCAGATTATGTTGTAGGTTGGGCATGTGTCTGGGGACCTCCTGCCGCCCATCGGCAGTGGCTGTGAGTGGAGGTGGATGGCCTTTGGCATCGCTCTTGCTCCTGAAAGTATCTTTCTCCAGAGCTATATTCTCCCCTGTGTTCGGGTCTAAAGTAGAATTGGTTTGGGTTGCTGGGCACAAGCGTTCCTCTATTTTGTTTGCCTTCCTCCCTAACTATTGTTGGGATTTGAAGTAGGGATATAAGCTCCCCTTTGGATGGATGCTTTGATAGGGAAATTCCTGGACTAGTTTTTCCTCAGAAGAGTTGATGATGTGTAACTCAGGCACCCTTTAATACTCACGGGCGCTCCACATGTGACGTCATGCCGTCTGCCAATGATTATTACCGTTAGTTTACACATGCCTTAGACACCGATCACGGTGATGGCATCGACACCAACACGCAGCGTCTCGTTCCCCTTCTCAGGATATACCTGAGACGCTCTAGAGTATAAGGGGCCATGCACACAACATGTTCTTGAGTTTAAAAGCAAGATGCAGGGCAGTGGAATAAAAGAACAAAAAAAAGAACGTTACCCACGGGACACTGCAAAAGAGGCAAGTGTAAAGGTCAAACACATCCATCTAGTGCATGTTCACATAAGCCCCTTTTCCACTGTTGTGCCAAACCGCTCCGTTCCGTGCCGATCCGGACCAGCCGGTGCGGATACGGTGTCATTCTCCACTGTGGGGCTGATAACGGAGCTCTTTGGATTTGTAATGCGTCCGTCGTTGGCTTGGTAACGCAACAGTTTACTGATGATATATGATGGAAATAGTGATCACGTTATGGAGGATGATCAGATATTTCTTTTTATTTTATTATTAATTTGTTTTTTACGTCGCTCAGAGAAAGTGGCAGCCAGGCGACACAAGTGACCGATCCTGAGTGGCGGCGTCACTACACGCATTCGACCTGCACAGTTAGGCGCGGTTAGCCAACCGTCATGAGAACTCCAGGCCAAGAACGGTTTGTAATCGTGCCGTACCGTACCATGTGGGAACATGACTGGAACCGTTCCTTATCATTCGGCCCGACAGTGGAAAAGCGGCCATAGAAAAACTGAGCTGATCTCCTATTTCAATCAGTATTTAAAATAATGAAAAATCATCAGTCAGTACTGATACAGAATAGCTACTTTTTTATTATTTCCTGATTAAGTCATTATTGTGTGTTTCTTAAATAAGCTTCAACATTATTTTACATTGAATGGACGTTTAGAAACAACATCATAAATCCTCACTGAGGATGTCTTATTTTGTATAAAAGATGATTATTGTTTCTGTGCTGGAACTATGATGGCAAGGACAAAAGACATTTGCATGTAAAATGTGATCTAAAGCAGTGGTTCTCAGCTCCTCAACAGCAGCTCTGCACACGGAGCATGTGCTTCTGATCTGACCGGAGGTTCAGTCCATGCAGGGGTCTCTGATGACCAGCTGATCATCTGCATCAGGCGTGTCAATATACATCATCTAGGCCTATCAACAACAATGCCTTCAGCTGACTCCAAATAACCATAAACTGATTATATTTCACTTTTAATACAGCTATTACTAGGCTTGCTATCATGTAAGTTGCAAATAGATTGATATGCTTACCACTCCTCCTTTGGCACCTTTTGCACCAGCTTTTCCTGGCAAACCCTGAATTACACACAGACACAAACAGTGAACAACGCATTTAACTTCTGAGGTAGCTACTCAAACGTTATTATAAAACACAACTAAAATGAGGTGAATTAAACCTTTGCACATTCAAAAACAAGCAAAAATCAATGACAAAAGAGCACATAAACTACATCATTTCTTATTCATATTTGTGACCCTGGACCACAAAACCAGCCAAAAGGGTTATTTTTTTTAAATTGAGATGTATACATCACCTGAAGCATGTATGGTTTGGACAATATTTGGCCGAGATACAACTATTTGTGAATCTGGAATCTGAGGGTGCAAAAACATCTAAATATTGAGAAAATCTCCTTTAAAGTCGTCCAAATGAAGTCAACGCATATTACTACTAATAATACATGTCTGATATATTTACAGTAGGACATTTACTAAATCTCTTCATGGAACATGATCTTAATATCCTGATGATTTCTGGCATTAAAGAGAAATGGATCATTTTGACCCATTCGATGTATTGTTGGCTAATGCCACAGATCTACCCGTGAGACGCAGGACTGGGGAAGGGCTCCAGGGTCACATTTCCTTTCGTCATATTAATATTTAATCTGTGTGTTTAGCTTTTTAACAGTGTAATGGATGATAATACGTACAGGCAGACCATTAGGTCCTTTCTCACCAGGTACTCCAGGTCTCCCAGCATCCCCCTGTGAACACAAACATACAGCATCAGCATCACTGCCGCTTGACACAGGGAAGGAAAGCCTACGTGCCTTAGCAGAAAACAATGACCTTTTCACCATCTAGTCCTTGAGTCCCATCCTTCCCATCCCTGCCAGGGATGCCCTAAGATGCACAGAGAGCATTATTATGGGAAAATCTAACAGCCATCATAACAGCCTGCAGATAATACATTTCCTTACAGGTTCGCCTTTAGGTCCCGCACCTCCAGGTAATCCCTTGGGGCCTATTTTTCCCTATTGAGAGGATGACATTGAGAATTTAGAGAATGAAGGATCGCTACATCTGACAAGTAACATGATGACAAATGTGTCTTACTATCTCTCCTTTGGGCCCTTTGAAACCTTCAGGTCCTTTTTCCCCAGCATCACCCTATGCACACGTCAAACATCATTTGAAGCGATTCACTACTTTCAAATACACTTTCATGAGAATAATGTGCAAACTCACGGTTTTTCCAATGACGCCAGCGATTCCAGGTTTTCCTCTGAACCCAGGAAATCCCTACATAGAGAAGTAGATGCAAACATCTGCTAGGAAAATCAATCTGCATATGTCTGAATCAATGTATTTGACGTCTCTTGATGAACTGAGTTGAAGACATGTGTAGTGTGGCGTTATTGAGGTCTTACTCTGTCTCCTACTGGTCCGACTGGACCCGGCAGACCCCTCAGCCCTCGAGAGCCCTTCAATGACCCAGTGGAAACAAAACAATGAGTGCCAGGGGAAAACAAGCTCCTAAAATCACATTTCCCACAATAGTGTTTATGTTTGAATGAAGTAATGCACTACATTTCACGTCACGAAGCAGTTGTAAAATGCAGTAGCCAATATAGAACAATGAGGAAGTTGCCATATTAAAAGATTTCATTGATTGTCAAGAGCCATCAAGCGATTTATTATGATCATATTCTCGTTGTTTTATTCTACACATAGTTATTTAACACTGGGCTCTTTTATCATATTGCTCCATTTTATAAAAGCAATAAACAATGAGATGTTTGATTTGACCAAGGTACCAGGAGTAAACAGTGCTGACCCCTAATATGATCAGATTACCCAAGGGTCTTCATGCCAGGTGTCAACCGGGCCTCAAACCAGGGCCGTAATAACCAGACACTGAGGTGGACAAGAAGATGGTTCCCAGAAGATGAGTGTGAACTCCAGCTTCAGGTTTAACGGTGAAAGAGTGCGAGATGTAAGCAGTGTTGTGTGTAATTATTTACTAAGTAATCGAATTACTTCTGATGTAATTGCATTAAATAGACTATACAACCGGTTTTAATAGTAATAGTAGTATGTATGTTTTTGATGTGGCCTTCTCTCTTTACACACTTTGGCCAGTTCAAGAATAATTTGTGCAATTGTATGTTGTTTATTTGAAAGAATTAAAAGTGCAGTTTTGTGTCTATCCTTGTAGTGTTCAACTGGTCGAGGTTGATAAGGGATTTAGAAAGTAATTAGTAGTAAGTAATCCAATACTCTGTCATTTGTACAGTTATCTAATTACACTGTTGAAGATGTAATAAGTAGATAGTAATTCATTACTTCTGTAGAGTAACTTACCCATCACTGGATGCAAGTACCTGAGCATTCAATATTTGACAATTGTTAACGAGTAATGATGCAAACTATTGGCCTTTTGAATGAATAACAGCCTGTAAATGTCATTTGTAACTGAATGTGAGAGACAAGTAACATTAACAGAGCCGTTTTCTAAAGATTAGCATACGAAGAACTAAAGCTGAGTGTTGTGGCCTTGTGTCGGCTGCGTCTCAGACAAACACACCGCGAAGACTGCAGTTGGCGACTGCTAACTAGCACGTGCGTTCTGCGCCTGTGTGTGAGTAAATAACTGCCTAGATCAGCAGGCATCAACAGCCTATTCAAAAAGAGAAACTGCACATATAAAAACTTAACAAACTGCATGGGAATGATCCGGTCAGATGCCGTCTTGACTTCTTTGCTGGCTTTCATCACTTTTGCTCTTATTCTCGTGCACCGACGCGTTCGCTAAACTGAACAGCCAATCAGAGTTCTCTCTCTCACTGACGGCCCGACGCCGATTCGACATGCTGAACTGCCGATGTGAGCCAGACTAAAGCCGACGTGTGGAACACACCGCAAAATATATCCTGACAGACGCTCACCGATGAGTGAATGTGTGCATATTTATTTGCAAATAGATAACCGTTTTACTTCTATCATTTTCTTTATTCCCTTTAAATCTCCCCTTCCCCCAAATGCTGAAGACACGGCAGCACGTCTAGCTAAGACGGTGTGTGAATGAGTCCCACCTGTAAACCCACTGTCCCTGGGATTCCCGGCGGACCCGGCGGGCCCTGATCACCCTGATGGGAAGATACAGCGATAGAAACACATTACAAACAGCTCTGCTTCAGTTTCAATCTGAAAAATTAAACAATTTCTGGACAGCTTTAATGGATTCCAAGCCTGGCAGAATCTCACCTTCTCACCATCTTTCCCCAACTCTCCCTTGCTTCCTTTATGACCTGTATGACCCTAAATGAAAACACGGAAGCAGCTCAGCAATCTGTCATATCTTTTGTAATGAGAGACAGATGTTTTATCATGTTGTGATCAAGTACCTTGAATCCAGGCATTCCAGGCGGTCCAGGAGGACCCGGAGGACAGATGGCCGGACACTACAAACAAGACAATGATGCAATCAATCTGCATGCAGAGAAAAACAAGACCGCTGAAGCAGTGTTGTAGTACTCGAGACCGGTCTTAAGGACATTTTTTGAAGGGCTTGGTCTGGTCTCGGTCTCAGACTAAAAGGATTTTGTTTCAAGACCGATCAAGATCACGACTGCTGGGATATCACTAAATTGCCGGTGCATTGTGATTTATTCATTAACATCATTAATGTGATTGGGTGTAAAACTGCTTCAGATTCGATCAATAATTTCTGAACCGGCACAATAAATAAATCACATTAGAAATAAGTTAATGACGTGTCAAAAATGTCACCAAAATGAATACAAATGCTCAGAAAATTCAAGATATTGTTGCAAAAAGTTCTTGGTTTTTATATTATAACGTGATATAATTAAGCAATATCACAAGAGAGCTGTTTCACAAATCTGAGCATGACTGCAAACATGATATTGCTTTTATACAAACATTCAACAGATTTTAAAAACATTATGCTCAACATTATTTATGCTTTTGTAATTGTCCAGTTCTTCTGTGCAAAGATGAAATGTGCTGTTATTGATTTGATTGGTAACAGCTCTATACAGTGTCTTGTTCTAATTATATTTATTATAAGTCATAAGTCATTTCTCAGCTGGTAATGTGGATCTTTATGAATTGAAGCAGTGCTGCTCTGGTCTTGACTCAACCCATCAAAGTCTTGGTCTCAAAACACTCTGGTCTAGATCTCAGATTAGGTGGCCCTGACTAAAACACTACGCTGAAGATTTATCCTCCCTAATAAGACAACACTTCCATCAGAAGCAGTAGTCATTTTGAAGGAAGCTCAAATAAAGGTGCATGCTGAAAATGAGATCACACTTACAACAGAACTCCAGACTGCGTAAGACAGAACATGTAAAGATGGATGTGTGTATGCTGCTCACAGTGCTGGAGGACATTACAGTGGTTTAAACTTACCAACAGATCTCCATTGCCTTCAGGAAGAGTTCCTGGAAGTCCCTAAAAGAAGGAGGAGGAGGATACATCAAATTGGATTATTCAAGTAAAATAAATGTGTTTCTGCACTTTTAGTTTGAGATGCAAGTACTTACAGGAGGTCCATCTAAGCCAGGAAGACCAGGAAGTCCTGGAAGACCCTCGGGCCCCTACAACCAATCACAGACCTGATCACTGATCACTGTACCTGAACGTGTGGTCTTCATGTGTGCAATGTAGACAGCAGTCTAGTAGATCAATAACAAATGAATGACAACATATTTTTGTGGTCGGACACTCACCGGCGGCCCCTGAGGTCCTGCCCCACCTGGAAGCCCGTTCTCTCCAGCAAGACCCTGAGATCAGAAAACACAAGAGCAAACGCTGGATAATAAATGAACTTAAACCAACTCGGAGCCAGTGCAAAAAGCATCAATATTAGGCCCTGGCTTCAGACAGCAGGGCCAATACTGGGGTAATTCTTTCTGTTATTCTGTTATGTGTTTCTGACAGGCTGTACTCACCAGAGCTCCTGGTCTGCCTCTGCCCTGAGGATGACAAGAGAACAGATCTCATGACAAGTCCTGGGCATGTCTGGCATCATGACACTGCATTTTTGCTGATGGTTTGAGAGTGTACGTTTTTGGGCCCAGTTTTAACAATCTCAGAGCGCATGGTCTGAAGCTCACGGCGCAGGTGCACTTAGGGTGTGCCCGAATTCACTTTTGCTAGTTTAACAATGGTAAAAACGGTCGGCGGGCCAGGCTATTCTCTTAATGAGTAATGGGTGTGTTTTGGGTGTAATGTGCAATAAACCAATCAGAGTCTCATCTCCCATTCCCTTTAAAAGCCAGCTGCGCTCGCACCATGGATCAGTGCATTTGATATTTAAACACCGTGGAGCTGGACGTGAAAATGAGAACTGTGTCGGGCTGAAACGAGCAGAACACACCTGTGTCGCTCCTGCCGTCACATTACACCGGTGTATGATAGGGCCCATAGTGTACGTTTTATCAGTGTTTTGAGAGTGATGGCGGTATGCATGAGAAAATGCTGGTCGACTCAAATTGTTTGAGACTTTCATATGATAAAGTAGCAGGTGTGACTGAAGAACGTCTTGGTCCTGTGATTGAAATGTCATATGACTGTGTTTACTGTGGATTTACTCAAGCTTGGCACATACAGGGGGTCCACCTGGTCCGGGAGGTCCTGGGTCTCCCTACAAGAACAACAAAAGAATAACAGTAAGTCTCAGTTGGCAACTGAGAAACAGAAGACAGCAACAGTTTGCGTTTTCCAATGATGGAGCCGCCCCAAACTCACACTGGCACGCTCTTGCAAACAGAGCCAATGGCTTACTACCCCAGACAGCAACATAGTGTCGGCCCACATCTTGTACGCTTGGAAGCCACATGTACCCGATGTGGCCCGGATCTGAGCCGACACTATGTTGCTGTCTGGGACTCATTCTCACGCATCACACAATCAGCTGACCACACTGTAGTTGAAGGCAGTAGTGGCGTAGCGGATGGGCAGTTTCTACCGAGGGGGCCCTGCAGATGTGCGCTATGCCGGATCATGGACCGTGTTGAGAGGAGCTCCACAGAGGAGGTGAAGAAAGAGGCGGTGACGCAGACACACTGCCACTCGCTGACTCGATCACCACTGCACTCGCTAACACAAGCCACACATTCATTCTGACTACACACCTTAACACCATTCACTGTAGCTTTTACTGCTTTCATATTTTCTACTAGATTTATTAAAGAAAGAAGAAAGTTTGTGGTAAACAATACATTTCTGTGTGTGACTGCATATGCGACAAGTGCTTTCTTAACTCACTATTTGATGAGATGGATAATAGAAATAATAGCATTTCTCAACAATACGCCTCAATCACGGTCACGTAATCCTCATCCTTCAGTACTGACTAGCTCCGAGTCAAACAGCTGAAGTCATATATTGTGCATGACATTTTCTCGGTTATAAAATATCACGAGAACTTCCCAGTACACGGCTCGCTGCTATCCGTCACACAGGATGATGGTGATTTCTTCTGATTCCAAGAAACTAATTAAAAGAAAACCTGTGGTGGGAAGACCTCACATTCCAGGCTGGATTAGGGGAATTCATCTGAAGTCACCTGATCCTCATTAAAACTGCCATACGGATCTGCTAGTGGCTGCGCACTGCACTGAGCCCACAATACGAAGAGACAATTCATGGCCACAAAATGTGAGTTTTTAAAAGGGACCTATTTTGCAATGGTGTTTGAACACAGATGTGTGTCCACAGTGTGTGTAAACAACCCGCCTATAATGACAGAAATCCACCCAGTCCATTTTTATAATCCCCATAGATTAGAAAGAGTGTCTGAAAAAACATTGTTCAAGATTTCCCCCTCACAAGCCCCGCCCTTTAGCATAGATCCCGCCCTCAGGGAGCCGCACACAGTCCGCCATGTTTATATCCTCGCTATAGCACCTATTGATATAATGTCTGCGCCACATAAACATTACAAGTGTTCTGTACCAATGAACATAAGAGTCTCCACAGACTCCGGTAGGGGTGGATGATATGACCAACATATCTTATATAAAGAGTCATTTTATTTCACAATAACAATATATGTCATGATATAGTTATTTTTGCTTTAAATAAGGTTATGATTTCATAATTCTTATTACCATTTTCAATATTTGAAAACTAATACAAAATTAAAAAAGAAAAATATACATTTATTCTCATAAGTTACAAAAGTGATTCAGCCAAGAGCAGTGAGATTTTCTCTCTTTGTTGTTTGATTTGCATTAATAATGAGAGCAGGTGAATTTGGACGCTGTCACTTTAAGAGAGTTATTCTTTCTATATTTCTCAGCTCTTTCTCAACAGTTCACGTTCACTTAAGACATAAATGACTGTTTACTTGCAAATACATGTCACTTTGCCACACAGGTATGTGTATTTAACCGTTCATGCCCAATTACGCAGCAAACAGCTCTCAGTTCAGTTCACACATAGCATCAGAGACAGCGCAGAGAAACGGCTCCAGAGAGCGAGCATTTACTGAAATCAGTTTCTCTTTCGCTGCCAATTGCACTTTAATGGTTTAAAATAATATGTTTTTAAACCACAATGCTTGAAAGCACATGCAAACGATACGCTTTCGTGACTGTAACCGATATAGAGATGATTAGTACAAAAGCTCTACCGGTTGGCATTTAAATTAACGGTTAATCGTGTCTACCGGTGTAAGTCTTACATGTTTGTGCAAATAATTTTACGCAGGACTGCTTCACAAATGACGGTCAGTTCAACGCTGGATTTGCATAAGTTTATTCTGAAAGATGGGTCGATACCAACATCCTACTACAGTTCCCACATGTACAACAATTCCTATCCGATTCCTATGCACTCAATTGGTCACTCTCAAACAGGGCGTAGCTTCTGTTCAACACTCCGCTTTGCACCCCACCTGCACCCCAGCTCCTCAAACTGTGTTAAACTTAATCAATGTCATTCTGTTGTCATTGATGCATAATCTGTTCTAAATGGGGGTTTCACTGCCCTCCCAATTTAAAAATGGGAGGTTGTCCCCAGAATCTGCTGCTTGTTCCCTGTCTTGGCTTTTCATGGAGCTCATGAAAGGATGGGGAATTTAGAACAGAGCCATATCGCCAAATGTACATGTACATTATGTACATATGCCAATAAAAAGTTGACTAAAAGTTTGACTATGTTTTTGACTTAAGTGAACCTGACTCAACTAACCGTTCAGAAATGTTGTAACTTCTCGATCAGTGTCTGTCTCCAGCGTCTGCACACCGCTACTGACAATTTCTAAGATTTTGGCTGTGTTGAGATTCTCCAGTTTTGTTGTTGGAGTATTTGGCCCTGTCCTAAATGGCAACCTAAACCCTCACGGTCTTCCTAAGAGTCCGCACTTTTGTGACGTAACGCCACTTTCTGTCAGGAAGAAGTCTGCTGCAGAGCTCATTCCAGTGCGGACTCAACAAGTGCTCACATCCAAAGAGGGGCAAATTGGACATATATGACACAATCTGGGGACACCTGAGATTTATATTACGTCTTGTAAAAGGTCCCCTTTAATAGAAAGAGATTCAGAGAGAAATCCTACAGTAGAAGAGCTTTAGCCATAACGACACTTCCAAACCGAAAAGTGGGTGTTCAGGTTATGTTTAGGTATGGAGAGACTCATAAAATACTGAGAGTTACTTACTGCTGCTCCTGGGGGTCCATCTTTGCCAGCTGGACCGTCCGGACCGGTCAAACCCTACAGGACATGACATTTTCATGATCAGCAGCCAATTCTTTAGCGCTTAAATGATTTGCTTTATATAAATGAGGTTAAAAAAATATCCCTCAGAGTTTGTGTGTGCCACTGAAAATATTACTGTTCCTTCATGACTTACATCCACACCAGGGAGGCCAGGCAGTCCGGGGCTTCCAGCGGCCCCGGGGGTCCCCGCTTTTCCCTTCGGCCCCTGCCATCAACAGAGAAACTGATTAAAAACAGACAATGTGATCTATGTATTGATGTTTACATCTTCACAAAATAAAAGTGTTCGGGAGGGCCAGACAAATCATCTTTCGGGATCTTTCGCACTGCACCAGCAAAGTAAATCAGTGCTTCAGGAGATCCAGACACATCCAGAGATACTCACAGGCTTTCCAGGAAGTCCAGCAGGGCCAGGTTTTCCCTGCAGAGATAACAGTCAATCATAACTGCAGTCATAATGTGCGTCTGTTCGTCTCTCCTGAGCTGAACAGCACTGAGAGGAGTGTGTGCGATGCCGGGGGGGGGTCGGGGAAACTCTAGACGTGTGTTTGATTTGAGGCTGAATGAATGGGCTCTCTGTCGCTGCGCTGCCACAGCCTGCGCTAAGCAGATTTTCGTTTACTAAGGAAACATTCACAGCTTTCCTCGTTTACATGCGTAAATTCCTGGGAGTTTTTCCTTTAACAAGTAATAGGCTTTAACGATTCACAGCTTGTGTAAACAGTCAAACCATTACTGTGCCTACCTGCAATATAATGGTGTCTAGAAAAAGGGCTTTTAATTTGATTGCCTATCGAGAACAAAGTTATTTAATTCACATAATGAAAATGTGTTAAATCTGTCAAAAAACAAAAGTTTTTTCCTTTTTTTTCACCTAAAATGTGACGCAAATAAAAACGGATAAAGTGAATGGATGGGATATATTTTCCTGTGTCTACACTCACGTCGATGCCATCTTTCCCTGGGGGTCCTGCTGGCCCCGGCGCTCCAGGTGTGCCTCGAGGACCCGGCCTCTGATAGAGACACAAGCACAAAATCAATAATACACAATACCACAATAATCCAACAAAGAAATGCAAAAAGAAAAGAAAGAAATCCCTCCGGTGTCAGTTCTCAGCTCATATAGTGTCCTGTTTCCCTCCTGTCCAAGCACAGCTAATATTAAATCTGTTCATTAAAAATAAATTAAATCTGTTTATCAGTGGGAACTAACTGGTTATCCAGGCACTTTTACATAAAACTAGGAAGAAAAAGACCAACATATGAGTTAGCACAAATGAGTGAAACCGCACAGCTCTCACAAAGATGCCATTGTGCGACGGCCACATTACTCTGGGAAAGGGTTTGTAAAGTAACCTGATTTTATCCTTCCAGCTGATGAAATAAAGATATCTGATCACATCACACTGAAATCTCTGCACAGGTTTACATCTACAGTGCACATTACAGTCAGCCTACAATCACACAAGTACCCCTTCATGAGCTCATTAGCTACCCACTGACGGTCCCACGGTGCGCTGAGACTGAAGTTAAGCACGGAGATGAAGAAACGAGCGGCGGGGTCATCGCATCTCTTACCTGGGCGAGTGAGGAGGTCAGCAGCTGGAACAGAACGAGTAAATGAAGCGCTGAGAACACGGCCATGGCTCCTGTGCTCCCCTCAGTCCTGTGCCCTGTGCTGGGGACTCTCGGTATGATTGCAGATAAAGGGGCAGCGCTCAGTCCGGCGGAGGGGGTGGACATGAGCTCGCTGCGGGACATGCTCAGAATTCCACTGCACTCATGATCACCAGAGCCGCACCCCATCCGAGACCGAGAGAGGGGACCCCCATCACGCATCATCGATAATAATAACGCAAATGACAGAACAACGGCATTCTGAGGCACATGACTGTTAACTCAAAAGCCATAACCACGATGACAGATTACTTAATTAGTTAACAGTCATGTGCCTCAACAAGAAGTCATAACATGACACCTTTGTAAATAATTAGCTAATGATTAATTAAAGCAGGCAACTGGAATAACCCGTGGTAATTAACACATTATGACACATTTAACTAATAACTATTTATTGATGACGTCATCTGTTAATCATATAGAATGTTCATTAGTTGCTGATGCAGTAACCATTAATGAATGGTTCAGTTCTTCATGAGTCACTCATTAACTCATTAATGATCATCTGTGCATTAGTGAAGCATGAATTAGTGCACCTCTAAATTCACTAGTACAGAAGATGAGATAAATGTGCTTCATTACTCCCATGAGTGCAGAACAAAATATAGACGTTTGTATTGAACATTTATTGAACAATAGTTTTTGTGCAAAAAAAAAAGGAAAAAAAAAGTGGCTTATTTTGTTTAAAAACTGTATAAATGCATGAGGTGGCGAGTTTTACCCCACAAATACACACACAGAACTGCTACAAATACTTTAGCTAAAATAATGTTTTTTTAATACTTGTTCAAATCAACCACTTTAGCAAAGCTGTGATAAACAAAATAAATAGGCTGTCATTAAAATATGTTAATAAAATATTTAATATTGAAATATATTTTTAAAATATTGAAACAAAAAGTTTCTGAAAGCATTGAAGGAGATCCCATAATAATTTTGTATATAATTACAGTAGTAACAATAGATATGTTTTGTTCTATGATTAATATCATATTTTTAAACATGATGGTTTATTATAAAGATGGTTATTATATGGCAATACCACACGTTTACATATTGTTCTGTTATTGAAAATCTGTTGCTTTAACAAAACTGAAAATCATTGAGACCTTTGTCTTAATGAACTGCCTCGCTCGCTTTACATAAATCCACATCACTTTTAAAAACATGAAATATCAGATCAAATGAGCACAGAATCGTCTTTCCGCTGCTGCCCGTGAGTCAAGGCTCAGAAATCAGAAATCAGATCAGCGGATGTTCTGGGAAGTGCTGAGGCAAGTTCGATCAAAGCAAAGGAGCCTTTAGGAGCCTTTAGCCCTGCTGTGCACTGTACCCATGGCGGCCTTATTTTCTCTGCATTCAAACGTTAAGGCGGAAGACCACAGGGAGACTTTTCTTGACAAGAAGTTTCTAAAAAAAAAATATATATTTTTTTTTATTCAAATTTGAGAAGATTTTGTTCTGGTTTATAAGCTGATATGCAGTTCTTGTGGAGCAGCATTTACTGCGAACTGAGCTGCGTTTACACTAATCCAGATACGTCGGAAAACGCTAGTGTTTCCATCCGGATTAATGTAGACATAGCGTATACTCTGAAAACACTGGATGGTGCGCTGGCCTTTACACACAGAAAGAAGTCCAACTCCTTTCTGACATCCACCACAGACATAAAGCTGGGGAACTACTATTTAATATTAATGTACGTTACATCTATAGTCAAAATATAGGGGAAAGTGGGGTAAGATGAGCCAGTTTTTTTTACTTATGTGGTCCTCAAGATAAAATAAGGCAGAAGTACAATGAAAGTACCTAAAGTGATTTCATGATGTTTGCTGTATGACAAATGGCTACTTATTAAAAAAACAAAAGTGTTCCCGTGGCTCAATTACACCAGGTTAGGGGTAAGTTGAGCCGAGTCAGTCAGTACACCATCTGATTGAATCAAACCCATGTGAGACTGTAAAGAACACCTTCACGGACCCCTTTTACAAAGTTAGATTTCTTTTCTTAAAGCTAATTTAAACAAAGAAGCTGAAATTTACATTTCTTTATTTCTGAAACAATGTATTGAACACCAAAGTTGTAACCTTCCCAAAAACAGTTTGAGTAAAAACTGAATTAAAAGTTAAAAGGTAAATTTAAATGCTTTGCCCCATAGCTGCCATTTTGGACGACTGGCTATAGCTCGCCAGCTCAGACTAATATTTAGCTGAATGATTTGCATGTTTTGATACATTACTAACTCACCCATATTTTAGACCTGGACAGAGGTGTTAAATGTTTCATCGGTGCAACAGCCATTTCATCAGTCATTTTAAGTTTTTGGAAGTAAAATGTTTTCCACTCCTCCCAGGTGCTTCTCATTTTCAGTCTGGCAGAAATGATGGGGGTTACAGAATATATGGTCACATGACAAAAGTGTACAGCTGCCAAGATAAAGGGGGCGGGTCAACTTACCCACTGGCTCATCTTACCCCACTCTCCCCTACTTTGTGCTAAAACGTTGCGTTGCAATTACGTCAGTGGATTCGATTCACAACAAGATTTGCATGTCCAGACATAATCAACCTATCCGCATGGGTTGCTTTGGTAACAATGTAGGCATACCCACGTATGTGATGAGGATGTCAAAACTGATGTGGTACAAATGGAGGTGCATCAGCTCTCCAAATAAGTGCCCAGTCAAGTCACAGTGCAGAACACCTCAGACGCACAAGAAAACCGTCTCAGTTAAGTATATAACCATCGATTCCTGAAGGAGAGAACGGAGACGTTACGTCGACGTCACCGACATATTGTGATCCCAAAACGGTGATGTCAACATAATGTCAAACGTGACTGACTAAAACGGAACTCTGCAACACAGGAAGCATACACACACACACACTTTCTTTTTTGTGATGTTCCATGCTGTCATGGCCAAAATATATTTGGACATAACTCAAAAAAAAAAAAAAAAAAAAACCTCAGAATTTTACCCATCCACACACATTAGGTGTAACATAAGTCCACTAGAGGCAAGTTGCAGAACCCAAGTACAATTTTTTAATCCCAAATTATAAATATAAAACAAAGACTTGGCAAACCAATAGCGTGGCACAGCTACACAGAAACCTCACCAACAGCAGGTTACAACATAACGCAATACGAGACAAGAACACATGGCAAACATGAGGGTTTAAATACACTGAGACTAACGACTGGACAAGGGACACCTGTGAACAATGATCAACCAATGAACCAATGACAACATGACACAACACATGAGGGCATGGGAATCACATGACAAACCAGAAAACAAGACAGTGAACATGATAAACTGAGAAACATCAAAGATGTGAAACATAGCCCAAAACACACTGTGACATTAGGAGTAGTGAAACCCGTGGACACACACACCTGGAGCAGTGGGCAGCCATTCACTGCGGCATCTGAGGAGTGATTGGAGGGTAGGAGCTTTGCTCAAGTGCACCTCAGTCATTTCCTGACTGTACTGAGAATCAAACCCATGACCTTCATGTTACCAGACTTTCTAACCATTAGACCACGACTGCCCTAAGTAGTTCCTACAATCCATAAGAAGTAGTTTGTACAATCCCCAATAAAGTTCTATGAACTAAAGAAACTAAAGTAAATTGGATAAAAATCATTTGAGTATGTGCCAACTATTTTGAATTAGTTTTACTTGATAATGTTAAGCTAACATAAAGTCCAACATGAGATAATTAAACAATAACAGGTATTTTCCCTTACTCAAAAACATATAAAATGTTTGTAATATGTTTAATTTCAACAATTACTCTTTCAAGTCTTACTCAGTCCTATGCAAAGCATGCTGGAAACTAAAAATCCACCCATGCAGTTTCAGTTAATGCAACAAAAATGATTCACAAATGGATTTAAGTTGTGATAAAATGCAATTGTGTTTGCTAATTTTAATTAAATCATTTGAACAAGCAGCAAAAAAAATATTTTTTCTCAGTGCATTCTCTTGTCCTTCAGTTGCTCACATCATCTATGTTGTGCATAAAGGGTCATCCTGCATTGTTTATACATTGCATTTTACTCACCAGTGTTACGTTTGCACTTGTCAAGTAAAGCCTACAGGGATCTTTGGCCTGGTTTCACAGACAGGGTTTAGATTAAGTCAGGATTAGAAAAAAACATTACTGGTGTGCATCTTGAGACAAAACAATGACCCTGACATATTCAGAGATATAATTTCAGTTAGAACAGTTTAAACATGCATTTTAGTCTGGGACTAGCTTAAGCCTGGAGAGTGTTTCGTTTTCTGAGTTGCAAATAGAGACTGATGAATCGGAATCTTGCCTAAAAATCCCAATCACCTTCAAGTGGTAGAGAACAAGCCAATGGACATTGGCGAGTGAGATTCACACTTCCGCATTGTGGGTATATAAGGAAGCGTGCAGGACTCACTCATTAAGCTTTCACTTCAGAGCCAAGCATTTCTGGAGAAGATTCTGCTCTGCTTTCATCTTTCGTGGTTATATACAGAACCAGGAAGAGGATCTGAACTGCTTCCGATGCTCCTGGGGCATCTGGTCATGGCGCTCGAATTGCTTCATATGAGACCGCTTCACTAGTTACATGACCCAGTCCCGAGATGGGCATGGCATCTGAGCTTTAGGCCAGTGGTCAGACCTTGCATTTCTATGGGCAGGAGTTGCTGGGGTGCTGTGTGCAATGGGTGTGCTGCCTCAGGCTCCTGGACAAGACCTTGACTGAAGTGACATATCAATTGCTTCGAGTTGCTAGCAATATTCCTTGCCTTGCGCCACTTCTGACTGTTGCTGCAGGGCAAGCATATACTGGTCCGGACTCCCTGCATTCCCTTTACTCCCTGACCGAGGAGAGTGGATTTACTGGCAAACAGCATTGATTTACTGGGAAATAGGTCGTCCCACAAGTATGTGTTTCCTCCAGTGAGCCTGCTCGCATAGACACTGCACAAGGTCAGGGAGGATGAGGAGCCATACTAGCCCAGCTGGACCTGGGCTGATCCAATGTTGCACTCACAAGCCAGTGAGTGCAGAGACGCTTCTGTGGGAAAGCCGATGTTGATGTGGATGAAGTGTAGGCAGGTCGTTCAGGCGATCCCCGCACCTAACAGATGATCATCCAGCCGAGATGGCCGATGGTGATGTGGATGAAGTGTAGGCAGGTCGTTCAGGCGATCCCCACGCCTAACAGCTGATCGTCCAGCCGAGACGGCCGATGGTGATGTGGATGAAGTGTAGGCAGGTCGTTCAGGCAATCCCTGCGCCTAACAGCTGTTCATTCAGCCGAGACGGCCGATGGTGATGTGGATGAAGTGAAGGCAGGTCGTTCAGGCGATCCCCACGCCTAACAGCTGTTCATTCAGCCGAGACGGCCGATGGTGATGTGGATGAAGTGTAGGCAGGTCGTTCAGGCGATCCCCGCACCTAACAGCTGATCATCCAGCCGATGGTGATGTGGATGAAGTGTAGGCAGGTCATTCAGGCAATCCCTGCGCCTAACAGCTGTTCATTCAGCCAAGAGCAGCCGATCCCAAACTGCCGAAAATCCATCCAAACACAAGCCAGAGAGTGCCAATCCTCATCAGAGGTAAATAGGAGTTTTTACAGATGAAAGAGCGCTCCCTTGAATCCAAATAGAATAGCTCCAAAATATAAAATGCACGTGAAACTGAACAACAGTTTGAAGTTTAAAAAGTTTAAAAGGATCAAGCCGGGAGAGTAGCGGCAGTCAGTCGCTATAACCGGAACCGGAACCAGCAGAATTTCAGAACCTCAAAACAGCTCTTTGTCTGCTATGGAGGCCAGCAGAAGGGATCTATTTGCCGAGGGAGTTTTCTGTGGTCGTCGCGACCGCTGTTAACATTCCACCACAGGCAGACACAGGGCTGGCTTTATCTGGCCTTCATGATGTTGCCAGCGGCGTCATAAACAAACACCCCGATGCTGTTTTCATCATCGCGGGCGATTTCAACAAAGCAAACCTGAAGAAAGTCTTGCCAAACTTTCACCAGCACGTCTCCTGTCCTACACGAGGAGCAAACACACTGGATCATTGCTACTCTCTGCTTAAGAACGCCTATAAAGCGCGGTCACTTCCAGCTTTTGGCAAATCGGATCATGCCGCCATTTTCCTCACACCTGAATACAAACAAAGGCTCGTTCAGGAACCCCCGGTGAGGCGGGAAGTTAAGCGCTGGTCGCCCCATTCAGAGACCGCGCTACAGGCAGCTCTGGATGATGTGGATTGGGACATGTTCCGAGCGAGTTCAGCTGACGTAAACGAGTTCACGGATGTGGCGCTTTGCTTCATCAACATGCTTACAGAGCAAGCCACGCAAACAATAACAATAACGTCCTTCTCAAATCAGAAACCGTGGGTGGACAATTCAATCCGCGCGGCAGTGAACGCACGCACTGCCGCTTACAACGCCGGTCTCCTATCGGGGAATATGACTGAATACAGATCGTCCTGCTATGCTCTCAGACGCGCAGTTAAAGCCGCAAAGCTCCATTATAAGGATCGCGTGGAGTCTCATTTCCAACTCAACAACTCCCGGCGCATGTGGCAGGGTCTGAGGTCCAACTGCTCTTTTGGATCT
This sequence comes from Paracanthobrama guichenoti, assembly GCA_018749465.1. Classification (NCBI taxonomy): domain Eukaryota; kingdom Metazoa; phylum Chordata; class Actinopteri; order Cypriniformes; family Gobionidae; genus Paracanthobrama; species Paracanthobrama guichenoti. The sequence continues at coordinate 4,824,318 of JAGHMJ010000029.1, forward strand.
AAATCCTCTGCAGAGGTGAGAGCTGATCCGTTGCTTGTGAATGAGTTAAACTCTTTCTACGCTCGCTTTGATTGTAATCGCGGCAACGTGACTCCGCCAAGTGGCGCGTCAGAGGGAATCACTCAGAGCAGCAACAACCACGTGATCTCTGTCTCGGAGGATGAAGTTCGGAGAGCACTCAAGCGTGTGGACGTCAGGAAAGCTGCTGGGCCAGATGGTATTTCAGGCCGTGTTCTGCGGTCCTGTGCTGATCAACTCGCCGGGTTGTTTACATCTATCTTTAATGAGTCCCTCGCTACATCTGTGGTCCCCACCTACTTCAAAAAATCCACCATCATCCCTGTCCCTAAGAACAGTAAACCCTCTTGCCTAAATGACTATCGTCCAGTGGCTCTCACATCTATAGTCATGAAGGTCTTAGAGAGACTCATTAAAAACACCATTTGCTCCTTCATTCCTGACACTTTGGACCCTCTTCAGTTTGCCTATCGTCCCAATAGATCGACTGAAGATGCCATCTCTCATGTCCTCCACTCCCCCCTCACTCACATCGACAGCAAAAGTGGGAACTACGTAAGGCTGCTATTTATTGACTATAGCTCAGCCTTTAACACCATAGTTCCCATTAAGCTAACCGCCAAACTCCTGGATCTCGGCCTGAATCCTTCTCTCTGCCACTGGATTGAGGACTTCCTCACTGGCAGGCCTCAGGTGGTGAGAATAGGCCAGTCCACCTCCACCTCCATCACCCTGAGTGTGGGAGCTCCACAGGGCTGTGTCCTGAGTCCCCTGCTCTACTCCCTCTACACGCATGACTGTTTGTCCACACACAGCTCCACCTCTATCATCAAATTTGCTGATGATACTGTTGTCCTGGGCCTCATTTCCAACAATGAGACGGCATACTTGGACGAGGTGGAGCATCTAACATCATGGTGCCAGGACAACTGTCTCTCTCTGAATGTTGGCAAGACCAAAGAAATGATTGTGGACTTCAGGAAGGACAACGGACATACTCCCCCCTCATGATCAGAGGGTCACCAGTAGAGAGAGTGAGCAGCTTCAAGTACCTGGGTGTAAACATCTCCAAGGACCTGACCTGGACTGCTCACATTCAGACACAGGTGAAAAAAGCCAGGCAAAGACTGTACCACCTGCGCCAGCTGAGGAAATTCAGGGTTTCACCAGCTATCTTGAAAATGTTCTATTTAGGGGCGATAGGAAGTGTATTAACTCAGTGCATCACAGCGTGGTATGGGAACAGCACCAGTCATGACTGCAAAGCCCTGCAAAGAGTCGTGCGCTTATCCGAGCGTATCTCAGGGTCAGCTCTCCCGTCTCTGCAGGACATCTACACCAAACGCTGCAAAGGTAGAGCTACTAAGATCATCAAGGACTCTAATCACCCTGCAAACCCTCATTTCACGCTGCTGCCATCTGGTAAGCGCTTCCGAAGCCTGATGGCCAAAACTGAGAGACTCAGGAGGAGCTTCTTCCCCCAGGCCATCAGACTCCTGAACTCAGTCACTTAACATCACGTGACTTCACTTCAGGATAAACATCGATACACTGTCATTGCACTGCACTTTCTGTTCTCGTTGTTACTGTGTAACAGCCTGTTATAAACCTGTTTGCACATTATACTCTTATACATTTGTTAACCACATATTTATAAGTCTACAGTTTACTCACTGCACAGTTTACCTCGCTTATTTTATTCCACTTCTTTATTTTAATTTTTTTCTACTTGATTTATTTATAATATATATAGTACTTTTTTATCCTATTTCTATTATAATTTCCTCCTTGTTTTTAACTGTGAATTTGCACTGTCCATGGAGCGGACCTGTTTACATCTCACTACCGGTTGTATATTCTGTATATAACTGTGTGTGACAAATAAAACTCTTGAATCTTAATGTACTGAGCTGTTTGAAACACTGCCAGCGGGACATTAAACAGGAAGTGTTTACACTCAGAACTCACAGCAGGTTTTGGGTTTTCACGTTTCTCGGAGGAATGCAAATGTTTTGTCTCTCTCTCTCTCTCTCTCTGTCTCTCTCTCTCTCTCTCTCTCTCTCTCTCTCTCTCTCTCTCTCTCTCTCTCTCTCTCTCTGTCTCTCTCTCTCTCTCTGTCTCTCTCTCTCTGTGTCTCTCTCTCTCCCTCTCTCTGTCTCTCTCTCTCTCTCTCTCTCTCTCTCTGTCTCTCTCTCTGTCTCTCTGTCTCTCTCTCTCTCTCTCTCTCTCTCTCTCTCTCTCTCTCTCTCTCTCTCTCTCTCTCTCTCTCTCTGTCTCTCTCTCTGTGTCTCTCTCTGTCTCTCTCTGTCTCTCTCTCTCTCTCTCTCTCTGTCTCTCTCTCTGTCGCTCTCTCTCTCTCTGTCTCTCTCTCTGTCGCTCTGTCTCTCTCTCTCTCTGTCTCTCTCTCTCCCTCTCTCTCTCTCTCTCTCTCTCTCTCTCTCTCTCTCTCTCTCTCTCTCTCTGTCTCTCTCTCTCTCTCTCTCTCTCTCTCTCTCGCCTACCTCTCCCACCCTCAATAATAATAATAAATCATGTTTGTAACAAAGACAAAAACACATCCTACCTTTAGAAAAGCTGCAGTCGACCAGAACCATTTCCTGGTTAGCTTGTTGAATGATCAAGCACGTTAAGTCTTTTAGACTAAATCAGCTTTACATTTGCACTCGCAACAGACGATTAACTAAATTACGTTTCTGTTAGCAGCTTGTATGCAATCAGCTGATTATGACTGTACCCATTGTCAAAAAATCCTGTACAGGATTCCATTTAGAATTAAATCATATTTTGGAACTGTTCCTATAGGATTCAGTTCACAAGGGATGTCATTACTAAGTATTTTGCGCCGGCGCCGCAGATGATTTCATATGCCAGAGCATCAGCATAAAAGACTTTTACCATTTTTACCACTTATTAAACCATTTTAGCTCAAAACTCAGTTTCAGACTGAAACTTGTCTTGTGATCCACTGTATAAGACAGAAATAGTGATGCAACAGACTATTTGCTAACCATTACCATAGTAAACATGGTAAATACGACTGCTTGAAGAAATCAGACATATCATATAGGCTATCACAATCATGTATTTATTTTAACTGTCAGTACGTCTCGACTGCTTCTGGGTTTTTCATCCATTCTGTAGTTGGCAGGTCGTACGGGTCGATGTTGCTGTCGCTGTTGGTATGATGACCAGAGGTGAGGGGGCACCGACCCTACCCATTAGTCTAAAGTCTTGTGGACACATATCTATTGTGTGTTTTGTGGCCTTATTTCAGTGACATTTTTTGTTTATAAGCAACTGAAAAAAACATATGTCAGAGCATGTCAAGTCTTTTAAAGGGCCCGAAAACTGTGCAGACTCGTAGGGGTTAAATTGTCAATACAACTGGAAATTTTGAGTGAACATTGCATAAGTTGACTTTATAGACTGATGTTGATTCCCTAAAATGGTTCCCTTTCGAGGGAACTTGCATTTTGTCATAGTATTGACACTATGGGAACGCCTCTGCGTTGTGAAGCATGTGTGAAATCAGTCCATGGCATGGTGGAACATCATAGATGGGGACGTCATGACCAGGAAGCTATAAAACACACAGACAAAACAATGTTCTGTGCCCTCAGCAAGGAAAGAATGGAGACTTCACCCCATGGTGGTAGAGCTCATATCGAGGGAGTTCGACCAGGCGGAAGTGGATTGTCTAGGTTACCTAGTGTAACCCCCATTCCCTGAAGGCCAGTGAACTTGCCTGGGGAGCGACATAGGCTCTCATATCCCGTCCTAAGAGGTGAATTGCACGACAAGCCTCCCTGCGTATTACCCGTTTGTAGCAACACACGGGAAGAAACAGGCTCTACTCAGAGATTGTAGAATATTGCAAACGTATTAGGTGTCGCCCACCCCGCAGGTCTATAAATGTCTGCCAATGAGGCACCGTGTGCCCAGGAGGAGGCAACGCTCAAGCTGATGATACACGGGGCATCTTTTTGAGCAATGTTGCCAGGCAATCTTGCTGAAAGATGTTGCTGTGGGCTTTTTCCCATTAAGAATGGGCAACAAATTTTTCTTTGGGTATCCAGATAGAAATTTGTTGCCCATTCTCAATGGGAAAGTGCCCACAGCAACATCTTTCAGCAACATTGCTCAAAAAGTTGCCCTGTGTATCATCAGCTAAAGACGATGGCATCCACTATCCAGTGAGCCCACTGAGACAACCTTTCAAGATTCAAGATTCAAGATTCAAGAGTTTTATTTGTCACATACACAGTTATATACAGAATATACAACCGGCAGTGAAATGTAAACAGGTCCGCTCCATGGACAGTGCAAATTCACAGTTAAAAACACAAGGAGGAAATTATAATAGGAATAGAATAAAAAGTACTATATATATATATATATATCTGTAGAATTATAAATAATCAAGTCAAGTAGAGGAAAAAGTAAAAAAATAAAAATAAAGAAGTGGACTAACTTAAAATAAGTGAAGTAAACTGTGCAGTGAGTAAACTGTAGACTTATAAATATGTGGTTAACAAATGTATAAAGAGTATAATGTGCAAAGAGGTTACAAAAACAAAATTCAGTATTCCTCAAAAGTAATAAAATATTATTATTTCACTTTTGGTGTGAAAGGGTCTTTGCATTTGCTCAAAAATATAACTTTTTTGTTATATATACACACACACACACACATACACATACACATATATATATATATATATATATATATATATATATATATATATATATATATATATATATATATATATATATATATAAACAAGCCCAGCCCAGGTGAAAAAAAGTAACGCGAAATTAATGTAACGCTTTACTTTTCTTAAAAGTCACGAAATTAGTTACTTTTTAAGGGAGTAACGCAATATTGTAATGCATTACTTTTCAAAGTAACTTTCCCCAACACTGGCGCTGTCATTCATCTGAGGATGATTTTGTACTGACACATAAAACCATAGAATTCAAAAGAGGGTGTACTTTCTTTTTCACACGACTGTAGAATATATTTTTTAGGGCTTGCAAAGTACTTATTCAAATGAGGTACTCAGTCAAGAGAGTGTGTGATTACGGACGCAGCTTTGAAAAAGTTTTCAACCATTATGTTTCCATATTACATTTTTTTTATTTAAAACATTAATCTTATTTAATTGCAGTGTAAATGCATTCAATGCACCTGCAAAAAATAAATGTAAGTCCCACTCCAGAAGCAGCTTCTGCAGTGCAAAGCTGGATTGTGTTGATGCAGACTTCATTTGATGGCCGGGCCCAAGCAGCTCAGTCCAGCCCTGTGTTATATAACATGGTACTGAATATATTCGTACAAACCCGATTCCAAAAAAGTTGGGACACTGTACAAATTGTGAATAAAAAAGGAATGCAATCATTTACAAATCTCATAAACTTATATTTTATTCACAATAGAATATAGATAACATGTCAAATGTTGAAAGTGAGACATTTTGAAATGTCATGCCAAATATTGGCTCATTTTGGATTTCATGAGAGCTACACATTCCAAAAAAGTTGGGACAGGGAGCAATAAGAGGCCGGAAAAGTTAAATGTACACAAAAGGAACAGCTGGAGGACCAATCTGCAACTTATTAGGTCAATTGGCAACATGATTGGGTATAAAAAGAGCCTCTCAGAGTGGCAGTGTCTCTCAGAAGTCAAGATGGGCAGAGGATCACCAATTCCCCCAATGCTGCGGCCAAACATACTGGAGCAATATCAGAAAGGAGTTGGGACTCTTAGACGGCACTGCATCACATACAGGAATGCTACTGTAATGGGAATCACAACATGGGCTCAGGAATACTTCCAGAAAACATTGTCGTGTTTTTGGAAAACTGGGACGCCATGTCATCCGGACTAAAGAGGACAAGGACAGCCCAAGTTGTTGTCAGCGCTCAGTTCAGAAGCCTGCATCTCTGATGGGATGGGGTTCATGAGTGCGTGTGGCATGGGCAGCTTACACATCTGGAAAGGCTCCATCAATGCTGAAAGGGATATCCAAGTTCTAGAACAACATATGCTCCCATCCAGACGTCGTCTCTTTCAGGGAAGACCTTGCATTTTCCAACATGACAATGCCAGAGCACATACTGCATCAATTACAACATCATGGCTGCGTAGAAGAAGGATCCGGGGACTGAAATGGCCAGCCTGCAGTCCAGATCTTTCACCATAGAAAACATTTGAGCATCATAAAGAGGAAGATGCCACAAAGAAGACCTAAGACAGTTGAGCAACTAGAAGCCTGTATTAGACAAGAATGGGACAACATTCCTATTCCTAAACTTGAGCAGCTTGTCTCCTCAGTCCCCAGACGTTTGCAGACTGTTAGGAAAAGAGGAGGGGATGCCACACAGTGGGAAACATGGCCTTGTCCCAACTTTTTTGAGATGTGTTGATGCCATGAAATTTAAAATCAACTTATTTTCCCCTTAAAATGATACATTTTCTCAGTTTAAACATTTGATATGTCATCTATGTTGTATTCTGATTAAAATATTGAAATTTGAAACTTCCACATTGCATTCTGTTTTTATTCACAATTTGTACAGTGTCCCAACTTTTTTGTGTGTGACTACTTATATTTACAAACTTTCACTCGTTTCAGTCATAATACAGTATCGACAGCCTCATACTATGTATAGTCTACCTTACGCTCACAAAGGCTGATAGGCAAAGAAATATTATTATGTAGCAGGTCCAGAAACAAAAGCTCATTATTTCAATGAGAGAGCATTGGGAAGTGTTGGGAAAATAGCCAAGTGGTCCAGTGATCCTTCACAATCACGCGCATGACGTTCACATTTTCTGCATGAGCTACAAAACTCTTCACCTGACTACAGTTGTGTCTCCTTTTCCTCTTGAATCGCTTGACCTCGGGAGATTTGAAACATTGTGAAGTTGGAAAATGATTAGTGCTCACAGGAAATTGACAAAACGTACACCTAATGAAATGCAGAAACCAAAGTGCTGAAAGCCAAACGAAAGTACACTTTAATTATGACTTTAAAAAGCATATAATCATGTGTGCAGAGAACATGAGAAATCATTTTTTAAAGCAACAAAAGAACAATATATGAACAGTAATTCAGAAGTGAAAAGGTTTCATTTATTCTAGAATATTTCATAAAGGGTTCATTTACGGTCATGTCGCAAAAGGTAAAAAGCTTTCATTATAAATTGGGAGTTAATGCATGTGCTGAACATTCAGAGAATCGCTAAGGAACTGATCTATACAACTTCTGATCATTAATGCTTCTATTTTATAATCACTGCTGATGTAAAACGAACAGATTTTTGAACTTGGGCATTTCCATTAGCTCATTAAAAGACACGCCCCTCATTAAAGTTCAGGAACAACATCAGCAGAAACAGCATCCCAACTATACGTGTATTCACTATGGAAATATTTTCATCAATAGCTGTTTATTAGTGGAACGTAAAAATGACATTCTTCTTTCACAGTTTCAGTTAAAAAACAAATCTTGAGCAACAAAAAAAAACTGAACCTGAAAGCATGGACAAATAAACGTTAGAAAACAAAAGGTCAAATCATCTCATCGTGTAATAGGTTTATAAAGTGTCCATTTTCAGTGCGTTATCAGGAATCACTCGCGGGAGAGCTAAGAACTCACGTCCACAATGTCCATTGGCTCTTCCTTCTCCGATCCATTTGATTGGTCGCAGTTTATTCCGTTCTTCTCGTGGTTCTCTGATCGGACGCTCTTCTCTTTAGGATCGCAGTCAGGCTTTGGGGAGTTGTGTTTAGGGCTGTCAGTTACTGTCCTTTCCATACTTGTACCTGAGGCAGTTTCTTCAAGAAGTTTCTTCTGGGAGTCAGCCGGACAGAGCAGACTGTCCATCTCATCCCGAGAGTCGTCACAGTCGCTTGATCCTGCGGTAGAGCCAGCTACACATTCCCAGAGAGTATCCGAGGCCTCAGCTTTTTGAGTGACTTCAGGCAGCTTTCCTCCTTCTTGGCCTTCAACACTGCTTGGTTCAAGGCTAGCAATCTCTCCGTTGTCAACACTGGTGCCATTGTTGAGAGGTAACTCTCCTGAAGGAGCATCTAGATTCGGCTCATGGTTGTCCGGTGAGCCCTCAGAAGGTTTGTCGGAGTCAACTCTCATTACGGAGTCACTGTCGCCTGGCTTCTTTGCATCTATAAGATCTCCAACTGGCTCGCTGTGTTTCGGCTCACTTGCTGCTTCTCCTTCCTTGTGTTTGTATCGTGAATGACTTTCGTCATTTGCTGCGCTCTCCCCGCTGCCAGCTAAAGAGTTCTGTCGCTTCTCCGACTTCTTCTTAAAGCGTTTTTGGATTTTCCTGGGGCACCATACAAACTTGTCTTTGGGCTCAAAGTGCTGAAAGGCGAAGCGGACCAGCTTCCTGCGCTCACGCTTGTCACGCACGGCAAACAGGAAGTAGTCGAGCACGCTGCGTTTAACACTGCTGAGGGTCTTCCTCACGAGGGTCTCCTCGAGGAAAAAGCGCACAAGAGGGGCTTGGAAATGCTCAAAACCCAGCTCTCCCAGACTCTTGAGGATCCTGGTGATTCTGAGATTATTGTGCATGTTTCTGAAAGCAAATGTTACATTATTATTCAGTGATGTGTGCAATAAAGAAACAGGCAAAAAAAGAATCAGTTATTTGGATGGTTTTGATAAATCACACCCTTTAAGCCCATTTGTAATTTTAAAAAATATATTTATGTATTTTGTAGTCATTTCATTTCATTTATTTGGAGCCAATTCATTGCTTCTGTCTGACAGTCACTTTGCTGTCTGAAAAGCCCTTCAAAAGACAAAAACTGGGGACAAAACAGTATTTAAAGAGGGCATCTAATGCTATTTCATGCATTCTGACTTAAAGAGCTGATTCTCATGATAAACACGGCCACAATTAAAAAAAAATGAGTATTTCTGTGCCAAATACACTCCTTCAGGATTCAAACAAGTTTCAGAAAGTTTTTTTTTATTATGGCCCTGTATGACATCATAAAGGGTGGAACTCCTTGTATGGGCACTTCTCCCAGATGAGCGCGTGCACACATACCAACCAGAGCGAGAGCACACATCAACAAGCTTTGTTCAGGTTACGGGAGCCGTCGGCGGCGCTGTCATTTTGTGTTTAGACCACGGAATCAACAATGTCACTTGTTCCCGGTCATGAGTGGAAACCGCAGGCGGGAGTGAAACTGCATCAAATGTGTGTGTTTTGTTGGCAATCGGCGTGTAAGTGCATATAAATGTGAACAACACCAACGTACAGTGAATCGAGAGTTATCCAGGGATAATGAAGTGTGTGTGTGCTTGTGATTCTTTAGCTCCGCCCCCTGCACGCCTCCATGAGCTCGGCTGAAAGAATCGGTACAGTGTATCTGTCTGTTATAAATATGATAAAACTAAAGACTCTTCAGAGATATAAAGGATGCAGTACTACTCTACAGGTACTCAAGATTAACATGAGACTGTGTGTTATGTACCCTTAAAAAAAGTTAAAAATAAGAGATTAATAAATCTGTTGCAACCTGATATGACTTATGTATCTTGGTATTTTAAAGATGGATTGAAAAGATTTTATGAGACACTGCCTGAGTGATGCTTACAGAGATAAGCCGCACAACAAATATTAATAAAAGCTGTTGATAGCCACATTAAAAGAAATCAGCCAAAAAAATCCTTTTTGTTAAGTGCGCTTATTGGGAACAGCTCTATTGACTCCATTTGAAGTCTATTGGCTTCATTTGAATACCCACTTTATTAGAAGATATCTATAAGAAATCTATTTTATATCTATAAGAAATCAGAGTGTAGAGCTTAATAGGGTCAATTTACTGAAATTGTGAGGTACATGTGAATAAATGAGGCCTGTGTGTCATTACACTCCAGCTCAGCATTTCAATAGTTTTATTTAGTGTGCTTGAGTTGTAAACCAGCGTTAATAACAGTAGACAATAATAGACATTATACCAGTGGTGCCAAACTCAGTTCCCGGAGGGCCAGAGTCCTGCAGAGTTGAGCTTCAACCCTAATTAAACACCCCCGATCAAGCTAATCAAGTCCTTCCCTTCCTTCAGTCTCGTTCACTCGCATGTAGCGCCCACTACTGGAGCAACCCTTGAAATGTGTTTAAAATGGAGCACACTAAGCCCTTCATCACTGGAATCCGCAAAGGAAATGATTTATTCATTTTTTTCCTTATGAATTAGTTTTTTTTTTGGAAAAGTATTCTCGTGGCTTCATCACATTAAGGCTGACCCACTGGAGTCACATGGACTACTTTAACGACGTCTTCACTGCCTTTCTGGCCCTTGAAAGTGTTCATCAAACTGCTGTCTATGGAGGGTCAGAGCGCTCTGGGGTCTCATCAGAAATATCCTCATCTGTGTCTGGAGATGAACCTGACGGGTTTGGACATGAGAGGGAGGAATTCATGAGAGAATTTACATTTTTCAGCCGGAGATCGGTGTTGGCCGATAATCATATTTTATGACTCGATCGGTGCTCACTAAACTTGACCGATCTCACGAACCGATTGCGAGGACGTACACGACGCGTGGGGTAGCAGCAAATGTTCAAACGAGAGCTTTGAGGGCCGAAGTGGAGAAGGGTTCCACGTGAACAGCATTTGAACATGGGTCAGTCAGGGAAGGGCGAACGCCGTTCGGAAGTATCGGTATACAGTAGTTTGATACGAACACATCTGAAAAATAGCGGATTACGCAAAATGAGCTGATACAGGGAAAGTGCATGATACAATTTGTCCTAAACATGACACATGCTTTATATTAAGGGCTTTAAAATAACTGGTAAGATATAGTTAACATAGTTTAAAGCAGCTTGCCCTGTCAGATGCTCTGAGAGACACAGGTAAATTCTCCATCTGTAAATGTTCAAAAGTCATGCAAATATGTCCAGGAGAGGACGAGCCTTCTGTAAGTGAATCTCCGCTAAAATTCAGGCATCCGGGAATGAGCGCCGCCGCGGCAAACAGACGGAGCGCTATAGAATGCAAGAATTCTGACTAAAGTATACATATTTCTAAACTATTTGTTGTTGGACAATAAATGTGCCATATGTGGAATTTTAAACCTACAAGTATGTATATTTTTATGAAAGTGACCATTATAATTGGGTTATCAAATATAGGCTAATATGCTTTTCATTTTTTGTTTAGTGAATTTAAAAACAAAATTATTAATACATGCTTACATTACATTCATTGTATTTGTTTATAGCCTCAAGACCCACCAAAATCATTTTAAAGCATGAATGTGGGGTGGGAGGCGTTCATTCTCTTTAGAGCAGTTTTTATTGTCCTTGTCATAGTATGAATGACATACAAGTTTAAATGCAATATGAACTTAGGGTACATTATCAATTTTTATAACAATTAAAATAGCCGCCTAATGGCTATGTTGAAATCATGTAAAGAGTAACCGAGTAGTTTCTGCTGCCTCAACTAATTTACAGACATGGCAGAACAAATGAAAAAGTAGCCTACTGTAAGCTTAATCTTAACAAAAAAAATGTCAGTATTAATATTTAAGGTATAATTTCTTAATTTACTAATGTCTCTATGAACGTGATTTTTTTTAAACATTAGAGACATTCAACATTACAGTATAACTGAACGCTATATCAATTATTAGGCTTTTAAAAATAACTTTTAATTTAAGTGAACTTAAAACAATCCTCACATAAACCCATTATAAAACGGGCACTTTGGCATAATTCTCTGTTATTGTTCATTCAAGTGTGAAAGAACTGGATTCTGGTGCGCTGTGTTTGCCTCACAGACAGCGTGTATGAGCGCGCTGCCACGCTCGTATTTAAAAAGTGAGTAAACATAGTAAGTGACCCACCAAATTGGCTAGTGATTTGGCACAGTTACCCTCCACAGATGATTTTTACCATTTGGCGGGGTTGGCGAGTGTTAATTTCAAACCCTGTTAATAAAAAGTTATGAAGTTGCTCTGAGATGCTGAAAACTGTTATCACAACAAGTCAGGCACGTGCGCTTCATGAAACACAATGCTGATATATTTATCAAATTAACTGCGGCCTTTGCCCTCTGAAAACCGCACACCAAGTAATATAGCGATTTATATTTAACGTTGATATATTGTGCAACCCCAGACTAAACTTTGTTTGAGTGTGTGTGTGTCATTCACTGAAACGTAAATTCAACTGCAGCCAAGTGACTGTGACCCACAGTTTGAAAACCCCTGCACTAAAGGAACAATAAACAGCCATCTTCTCATTCGTTTTAAATTTTATAATAGGTGCAAAAGGCTGAAGGCAGGTACACCTCACCTCTCTAAATTGGCGAATCGCTCCCTCCAGTTCTCAGCGCGCTTCACCTCCCCAGTTTCTCTGTTGAGCAGCTGTATCCCGTAGAAGCCAAGCATGAGTTCATAGGAATCCAGAAGACGGCTCTTTGCTTCGTCGCTCTCCCTGAACGCCTGCGGACAACAGGACAAGAGCCACGACATTCCCACGCATCCAGGACGCACATACAAGAGGAATGTGTGGAGCCTCTGGGACTGTGTTTGGTACCGGTTTAGACACACTCACCTGGATTTCTTTCCTGGTGAGCTCAGCAGCCATGTAGTTCACCCCTGGCTCCCGCAGAGGAAACAACCTAAGAGCAACACAGCTAATTACATTTCATCTGCTTAGGGGAACAAGAGAAGGTTAAAGAGGCGTTTCTTACCACTGAATGTAGGAATGAACTCTCTCCAGTCTTTTGTAATCCGTCTTCCACTCTGTGTGAAACGTCTCGATCAACACATCTAAAGCACAACACAAGAGCTCAGACCAAGTGCAACACACCTTCACTTTGGCACTTGTTATCGAGAGGAAGCGAGGACGTACCGTCAGGCGATGACTTAATTTCATTTAGATAGAATTTTAAATTAATCATTCTTTCTTCTGGGCACTCCTCTTCATTGATATTCTATAAAGAGATGATAAAAGATCATCACATCATCACGTCTTTTTCATGAAGTGCACATTCTGGTGAACTCTAGCAGCTCTTACTGGATAACCATGTCTATAGTTCTGCATGTCCTTGGCCGCTCGGAGGTTTCTGGAGGAAGAGTTGGACCACTGGAAAGATCAAAGGGACAAACATTAGTTTCAGCTGCATCCCAATTCCCAAACTATCCATGGTAGATCAATCAAAATGTGGTTATTATGAATATCCCTGTAGTTCAATAACTCTTTTTTGACCCTGGAGCACAAAACCATTGGATGCAAAAAAAAAAAAAATCACCTTTAAAGTTGTCCAAATGAAGTCCTTATCAATGCATATTACTACTAATTATAGATTTTGTATATATTTACGGTAGGAAATGTACAAAATATCTTCATGGAACATGATCTTAATATCCTGATTTTTGGCATTAACCCTTAGGGGTGATGATCGTGCCGGCGCGCCGGCCTCAATTTTTTTCTTATCAGTGCCAAAGAGACTCAAATAACTGTCCATTTTTATCATTCAGGCATGTGTTATATATCATTATAATTATAAAATTTCTACTTTTATTTGTGTACACTCACAATGCTTTTTGCTAAATAACTATACTCTGTCAATGACGTCCATTCTGATACTCTTCAGAAAATGAACTGTAACTTAGTGAATACTAGTCACACAAACATGAGACAAATGTCTAAAGAAACGTTGAAATGTCAGGGTGTAAATGATGTAAATCAAATCAAAAACAAATATTCTGTGTTTATGTAATCCGTTTGAAAAGGGAGAGATGTCAGGCGTTCACAAGCCTCTCATTAGTGTTAATGTGGCACATCAACTCAAATAAACACATGTGCTTTACATCGTTTTGAGACGCGGTGAGGAATAATCCTGAAATCATTTACCTCAGGAGAAAAGCGGTTTACTTCTAAGAGTAACTGCCAGCCGATTGTGAGGTAAGTTTATTTTGTTAGTGTCTGTGAATATTAAACCGCAAAAGACTGTTTACTGTAAAATAGCCTAGTGTCACATCAATACAGCTTTTGTTCACACATTTCTGCTCAGATGCTATATTTTGTGTTCAATATGCTACTAGTTGTAGCCATTAAAACGTATTTTGTTTCATATTGACGTTTAAATATTATAGCCTAAAGTTATTTTATAATTTAATATATGTTGATTATGAAAAGTGAACAGCACGAGTAATAAAAGGACACATCATTAGATACTAGGGCTGGTCCGAATACCATTTTTTGAGCTTCGAAGCTTCGGTAGTAATCAACACCGAACATTCGAAGCTTCGGAGGGAAGGGGCTGAACGTATTCTTCTCTCTAATAAAGGCAGGAATCTGGAGAAGCGGCGTGCCTCACGCGGGCAGGGCTTATATGCTCCGAGAACAGACGCTGCACTGCTGATACAAAACACACAGGTCTGCTACGGCTCAGTTTTGATATATTATAGTAGTAAAACTCATTTCGTTCAGTTAGAGAACAGATTAACTACAATTAAAAACTGAACGTGCCGCGTGAGCCTGTAACTTGAAAATTTAGTAGCCAAATTAGCTGTGAGTGAAAAAGTTAATTTCACACCCTGATTAAGACATATTAAATATACAAAATAAAGACTGAAAGTAATAAATGGAATCAAACATATTCACAAGCAGCATCGGTCTACAATTGCCATGTATATTTCCAAATATAAAGCATGTAGTCAACAGTCGTGAATCTTCACTGATCCTGATTTGATGAAGCAACTTAAAAAAAAAAAATACAGAAATACACAACTGTCCCAAAAGAGACAACTGACTTCAAAGGGAAAGCAGGAAATGTTCAGCCACTGACTTTAAAGGAGTGGAGCATCAGAAACTCATGAAATGTGTGGTGTTTACTCTGAACGTCCCGTTGTCTGCGTGTGAAGCTTGGACCTCGAGCTCACAAGATATAGGCCAGTTAAAAATGTGCCACCCGAAAATATCTGCAAGATTATTAAAAGAAACTAATTAGCAGCTGGTCGCTGGAAGCCATTTTTGCTGGTTCATACTAATTATTCACAGCTTGTTTCGCTCTTTGCTTACACAAGACACACATCAAATTTCACTTTCCATGATCAAACTGTTGCAGATTTATGACGGGTTTTAGTTGCCCTTATGAGAAGAATGAGGACAAAATGCTCAGAATGTCCCTCATTCATGAGTCCCCCATCGCTTTCCTGTAGCTCAAACAATAAGAGCGTGGCGCTAGCAACGCCAAGGTCATGGGTTTGATTCCCAGGGAAAGCAAGAACTGACAAAATGTAAAAATGTGTACCTTGAATGCAATGTAAGTCGCTTTGGATAAAAGCATCTGCCAAATGCGTAAATGTAAATGTAAAATGAGTGCCATTACGTGTGGCCTTTACGTTTGTCAATCAGTCAGAACGGGTCATGCTGGGAAGGTCCCAGACGTGCACCAGTTTGGCCAAGTCTAGCATCTTTTACTGCAATTGGGAAGTTGACAAATAAGCAGTAAAACAGCACTTTTGAAGAATAAATGCACACTGTTATGTAGCGTGTGAAGTCTGATGTTTGAGGAAATATAAGGGCTCACTAACTTTGTCAGTTCTTTCACTGTTTTTTGAGCATTTCTGCTGAAATGTGTCCTATGGTGTGACACTGAACTGAGAATATAGAGGCGTCAGGACAACAGAAATGAACTCTTTTATATTATAGTGGTCCAAACATGATAAACATCTGAACAATGTGCACATGTCACATGACCTTCAGTGGGGTCCTTCAACTAATTTACCTTGTCCGTGGAATTGCCCGATTTAAAATCGGGATATGATGTCACACCGGAGGATCTACGCTTTTAGAAATATATGGATGAATAAAATGATTGGCATTTAGTAAAATAGACATTTATGCCTGAGGTATTTATTAACATTTATGTGTTTTTAATTTATAAAAGTTGTAATTTACTGACCCACGCTTGAGACAGTCGGTGTGGTATTATGGTGTATAGGACAGTTTTGAGATTTGGCTAAAAAATAAAACAAATATCTAAAGACAAAGCAGTTTTTATATCAACAGGTCCATGTAAGACAAAGAAATGTTTAACCATTCACTGCATTTTAAATGATGACAATACTAATTATATTCGTTTTTATCTTGTGTGACAGTGAACATGTCACGTCAACAGCCCAGTTCCCGATCGCAGACTCCCACACACTGTTAGGGAGGAGGATATGGGGTGACCCCTAAAAATAATTTAAGAGAGTTGTGTTTGAGGTTTCATATGCTCTGAAAATGATGTGCTGAAGGAAATATGTCCAGTGCCCTTTGGAAATGTGTGTTTGTCCACAGCCAGCAGCACCACTCATGTGTGGGGTTTATATCGTCTTTCTCAGTTCTAGAACAATGAGGATGACCTGTGTGAGTTTCTTTCGTCTGCTGAACACAAAAGTTCCTATTTTGAAGAATGTTGGTCGCCAAACAATTTATGGCACCCATTGACGTCATTCCTGGGATTTGGTAGTATTTCATCCTTGATTGTTTTACTTATAATTAATTTTCCAAATACTCCCACATCATTAGGCACATATCAAACCTCTAGCAAATCATATTTTCCCACCTCAGGCAGCAAAGACCATTATGAGTCTGTTACGGCTCCATTGGGCTGAGATTATGGGGTGTTTCAACCGAGCCAGGAAAGAAAATGCCTCTGCACTCAATTGGATAGACCTACAACCAATCAGAGCAATGGAGCGACACATAGTTGTCAGCAGAACTCAACTGCACACATGCTGGAAGACGTAGAAGAAGAAGAGTGTAGACAATCTTTGCTGGTGTTGTAAAAGAATTTAAAGATACACAGAGTATTTACCAACACGAGCATCACTTTTGAGAGAAACAGTAAAGGCGAATGCATAGACGAACAAGTTCTCCATTTAGGATTAGAACGAATTCAACCCAAGCGCTCTGGAGACGTGGAGGATTACGTTACTGTTGATCATCGTATAAAGCCCGTCCTGATAATCTGGTCCGAACAGCTCCGGTTTGAGCATAGTTGCTCCACAACGGATCAAATCCAGACCGAACTTCCCGAGCTCAAATGTTGTGGGCGGAGCCAAGTTCAGCTGGCATCCAGGCTAGGACTGAAGTTAAAAATAGACAAATTGTGTGTCTGTGGTCTCTTTATTTGAGTAAAAAATGTTTTCAATTTAGATGTTTAACTAAAACCACAATTTTATTGTGTTAGTCATTAACATGTCAAGTGGTAATCAGCAAGAAATGCCTTCTTTTTTAATTGTCTTTATCCCATCTATTAGTGTGTCCCAAATCGTGGTATGTTGAAAAGAGTATTCCAAAGACGCCCGGATGGTCTACTATTTCCGGTCAGAATCTGAAGTGTGGCTCGACGCACACTCTAACGGCTGATATTACCCACAACCCATTGCGAGTTGGACGAGGATGCGATTAGCGTTAAAACCTCCAAACATGGCGGATGTGCGAGTCCGGCGGTTAAGCGGAGAGGTTTAGATAAAGGGGCTTGAGTGATCAATTATCAGTATTTAACCTGATGCAAAGAGATTTATTCACTGTTAGCCACATTATATTTGGGCACTTTTGTAATGATACGTTTGGCCATTAACCTTTAAATGCATCATTATATTTCAACTGCAAACACATGAGGAGAGTCTCTGCATTAAAGACCCACAAGTGGCAGATCAACGTGCGACTACATTTCTCTGATACGGTAGGAAATGAAACTGAATGTGGCGGATTTGAACTGTGACGATGATTGACAGGGCAGTTTAAACGTGACGGGATGCACGTAACTAAGCGACAGAGCCTGTTATAGATGAAGCAGTACGTCCCAAAGCTTGCATACTCTTCTGATACACACTCAAAAGCACTTTCTTCACAAAAAGAGTTCATACTTTTAGCTCGTAGTATAAGTAGGCGAGTTGGGACGCAGCAACTGTCTTTCTGCTGCTAATGTGGCTGCCGTTTCTAACATTGGAGGCTTGTGAGTGTTTCAGTGAACACTAGGGTGGACACCTAGTGTAGCGGTACACAAAACGGTTCAGTACAGCAGGGGAGAGAAAACTAAATATAAAATATCTTTTTTTATTAAACAGCGTTTACTAAACAAATTATGTCTGTCCTTAAATTAATTCAATAATAACTAAAAGTTTCTTAAAGATATAAAAAGCATCTCTGCTTATGCTGTAAAGTGTAAACTATAGGGAGCCTTCACCTGCACATTACTGTAACACATATAATTTATCAGAGACACATTTATGTGCCCAAGTGTAAATGAAATCGTTTTGATAAATCATAGCTTTGATTGACACTCAGCACATGCGTGTTGTGTCCTGCAGGTCCTGCAGGTTGTTCATAAAAGCCCAGATGGCTTTTAAAGTAGTCGGAGCATTTTGATTACTCTGACTCCTCTGCCATTGTGTGCTACCGCGACAAAGCACGTGCGTGACAAATGACGTCAGGAAAGAATCAGTGCATTATAATCAGTTATGGTCTATTACTGAACTGATACCGAATCGTCCTCGTCTGCATCACGATGCATTGCAGAAATGATTCATTTCGACACCCCTACTAATATTGTGCATACATTTTAGTGATAGGGTGACCAGACGTCCCGTTTTCCAGGGATAGTCCCAGTTTTTGGTGACCCCATTTTACAGCTCGTTCAAAACAACCCACAGATACTTCGCAAAAAAGCGCCTAACCAACCTACAGCAGCTGCTGATTACAGGAGCAATCGTGTAGTGCTTATTTTCACCAGCAGAAGGCGCTGGGAGATACGCTGACTTAACTTGGACTGCTTCATGATGAACATAACCGAGAGCAGCGCCATTATCATCAAATATCCAAAGAAACATCATTATCGCTTTTCAAGGTAGTAACATACTAACTATTCATGTTAAAGTAATACTGTTTGGATGTGCTTTATAACATTGTTTTGTTCCCATAAGTTTCGCAGTCCCAACGCAGTGATTTCCACACATCTGAACTATACAGAAAACACTTGCAAATACATGTACAGAATACACACACGTTCTGCTTAAAATAAGCCTAAAATGCAAAATAACAAGACCCATTAAGGATAGTAAGAGTTATTTTCAAGCACAAACGTAACAAAACATTTTAAGTAAAAATTTAAAAAGTAATATATAGAGTATAAACTTGTGAAAATATTAAATCCAATTATGAAATGTTAAAATATTTGTTAAATAGTTTTATTTATGTTGTTTTATTTTTGTAAAGTGTTTTTAAGTCACATTATAATATTATTTTTAAACTGCTTGTTATTTACAGCGGTCACTATTCACTGTTTTCATGGGGTTTTGTTGGTTTGTTTTGCGAGTGCTGTGAATTGTATTAAATCCAGACCAAAAATCCTAATAATCAAATTAAATCCTAATTATTAATGTTAATAATAATATAGGGGCCCCACAACCACAACAAAAATATATTGTCCCTGTTTTTTAATTAAAAGATAGTAACAAATGAGATTTTAGTGATATTTTGACCACTCAAAGAGGAAATGCCCCCGGTTTCCATTTCAGAAATCTGGTGATATATTCAGTGAGAGAGTGAATCTCTCTAGTGAACTCACAGCTGTGGACACTGAGTGACTTCTGAGGTAAAGTGATGCTACGTCACATTATTTACAGGCTGTTTTTGTTTAATTATTTCATTACAGCGCGCTAGCTACTCTCTGCTGTCTCAGACGACCACATCTTTGTCCTGTGTCGGCCACCGTAGCTTCTCTATTGGTGCTTTTCCACTGCGTGGTACAGCTCGGTACGGGTCAGCTCAGCTGCTTTTCCACTGCAGTAGTACCGCTTCAAGTGGGTGGGATTACATTGTAGTCGCGCCGCCTCTACTGCCGCGACATCATCGTAAAAGCGCAACAAAAAAACAAACGCGCAATGGAACGTCTGCACCTCATCTACCAACCAAGATTCAGCCATTTTTTGTTTTCTTAACTAGTTTTCCTTTCAGGCAAGTCGTGCGAACGATACTGCCATGACTGTTACTGCTAGCAGATTTGGTGTCGCAAATCTAATGACGCTAGTAGTGACGATTCTCTCTGACCATTCAGTGGAAAAGCGCCGCGTACCAAACCATACCATTCAGTGGAAAAGCGCTGCATACCAAACCATACCGAACCGTACCATTCAGTGGAAAAGCGCTGCATAGCAAACCATACCAAACCGTACCATTCAGTGGAAAAGCGCTGCATACCAAACCGTACCGAACCGTACCATTCAGTGGAAAAGCGCTGCATAGCAAACCATACCAAACCATACCATTCAGTGGAAAAGCGCTGCATACCAAACCGTACCGAACCGTACCACTCAGTGGAAAAGCGCCGCGTACCAAACAGTGGAAAAGCGTTGTGTACCAAACCAAACCATACCGAACCGAACCGTACCATTCAGTGGAAAAGCGCTGCATACCAAACCAAACCATACCGAACTGTACCATTCAGTGGAAAAGCGTTGTGTACCAAACCATACCATTCAGTGGAAAAGCGTTGTGTACCAAACCATACCATTCAGTGGAAAAGCGCTGCGTACCAAACCATACTGGACCGTACCATTCAGTGGAAAAGCGCTGCATACCAAACCATACCAAACCGTACCATTCAGTGGAAAAGCGCTGCATACCAAACCATACCAAACCGTACCATTCAGTGGAAAAGCGCTGCATACCAAACCAAACCATACTGGACCGTACCATTCAGTGGAAAAGCGCTGCATACCAAACCATACTGGACCGTACCATTCAGTGGAAAAGCGCTGCATACCAAACCATACCAAACCGTACCATTCAGTGGAAAAGCGCTGCATACCAAACCATACCAAACCGTACCATTCAGTGGAAAAGCGCTGCATACCAAACCAAACCATACTGGACCGTACTCATTCAGTGGAAAAGCGCTGCGTGCATCAAACCATACTGGACCGTACCATTCAGTGGAAAAGCGCTGCATACCAAACCATACCAAACCGTACCATTCAGTGGAAAAGCGCTGCATACCAAACCATACCAAACCGTACCATTCAGTGGAAAAGCGTTGCGTACCAAACCATACCGAACCGTACCATTCAGTGGAAAAGCGTTGCGTACCAAACCATACCGAACCGTACCATTCAGTGGAAAAGCGTCACGTACCAAACCATACCGAACCGTACCATTCAGTGGAAAAGCGCCACGCATCAAAACCATACTGGACCGCACCATTCAGTGGAAAAGCGCTGCATACCAAACCATACCGAACCGTACCATTCAGTGGAAAAGCGTTGCGTACCAAACCATACCGAACCGTACCATTCAGTGGAAAAGCGCTGTATACCAAACCGTACCATTCAGTGGAAAAGCGCTGCATACCAAACCATACCGAACCGTACCATTCAGTGGAAAAGCGTCGCGTACCAAACGTACTATTCAGTGGAAAAGCGCTGCATACCAAACCATACCGAACCGTACCATTCAGTGGAAAAGTGCTGCATACCAAACCATACCGGACCGTACCATTCAGTGGAAAAGCGTTGTGTACCAAACCATACCGAACCGTACCATTCAGTGGAAAAGCGTCACGTACCAAACCATACCGGACAGTACCATTCAGTGGAAAAGCGTTGCGTACCAAACCATACCGAACCGTACCATTCAGTGGAAAAGCGTCACGTACCAAACCATACCGGACCGTACCATTCAGTGGAAAAGCGTTGTGTACCAAACCATACCGAACCGTACCATTCAGTGGAAAAGCGTCACGTACCAAACCATACCGAACCGTACCATTCAGTGGAAAAGCGTTGCGTACCAAACCATACCGAACCGTACCATTCAGTGGAAAAGCGTTGCGTACCAAACCATACCGAACCGTACCATTCAGTGGAAAAGCGCCGCGTACCAAACGTACCATTCAGTGGAAAAGCGCTGCGTACCAAACCATACCGAACCGTACCATTCAGTGGAAAAGTGCTGCATACCAAACCGAACCGTACCATTCGGTGGAAAAGCGCTGCATACCAAACCATACCGAACCGTACCATTCAGTGGAAAAGTGCAGCATACCAAACCAAACCATACTGAACCGTACCTTTCAGTGGAAAAGCGCCGCGTACCAAACGTACCATTCAGTGGAAAAGCGTTGTGTACCAAACCAAACCATACCGAACCGTACCATTCAGTGGAAAAGCGTCACGTACCAAACCATACCGAACCGTACCATTCAGTGGAAAAGCGCTGCATACCAAACCATACCGAACCGTACCATTCAGTGGAAAAGCGTTGCATACCAAACCATACCAAACCGTACCATTCTGTGGAAAAGCGCTGCATACCGAACCGTACCATTCAGTGGAAAAGCGCTGCATTGCAAACAAAACCAAATTGTACCATGCAGTGGAAAAGCGCCGCGTACCAAACGTACCATTCAGTGGAAAAGCGTTGTGTACCAAACCAAACCATACCGAACCATACCATTCAGTGGAAAAAGCTGCATACCAAACCATACCAAACCGTACCATTCAGTGGAAAAGCGCCGCGTACCAAACGTACCATTCAGTGGAAAAGCGTTGTGTACCAAACCAAACCATACCGAACCGTACCATTCAGTGGAAAAGCGCTGCATACCAAACCATACCGAACCGTACCATTCAATGGAAAAGCGTCACGTACCAAACCATACCGAACCGTACCATTCAGTGGAAAAGCGCTGCATACCAAACCATACCGAACCGTACCATTCAGTGGAAAAGCGTTGCATACCAAACCATACCAAACCGTACCATTCTGTGGAAAAGCGCTGCATACCGAACCGTACCATTCAGTGGAAAAGCGCTGCATAGCAAACCATACCGAACCATTCAGTGGAAAAGCGCTGCATACCGAACCGTACCATTCAGCGGAAAAGCACAACATACCAAACCCTACCGAACCGTACCATTCAGTGGAAAAGCACCATAAATGCTTAGAAAGGGAGGGGTGAGCGGTTGTAAATTCACAATCTCACCTCTAGATGCTGCTAAAATTCACACACTGCACCTTTAAGGTACATGTACTCTAAGATATGCACCTTTTAGGAGTAAAAAAGGTCCAAAGACCTTGCCCTGGCTCTCTTAAGCCAAGGTACTGCCCCAGCGACAAGCTGCTGTGCCCCTAAAGGTACACTTTCAACACCCTTTTCTCTGTGTGTATTTAAATGCAATAATTATTTTAATTCATTATAATTGTTTATAATTATGTGTTATAATCATAATTATAACACACCTAAGTATTGTGAAAAGACTTTAACATTTTACTTTGGTGAACCACCACTTTTAAAAAAGTCTGGGGGACTGAAATATTACCGAATCCCAGTCAGTGGGTCCATCGAGCGTTTGGGTACCGACATTTCCACAAAAGAGCCTCTTCTCAACAGAAGTACCATTCGTGGTCTTCGATTGCTCCTGTCTACCCTGTTTGCTGTTGCTGCTGTGCTCGCATGTGCTCTGCTCTGCTCTTTTGGGATTTTTATTTGATATAATTCTCTGTGGTTTAAACTGCTAATTATAACCTACTCATCTTCATATATTGTCTAACATTGCCTACCACATTAACTCTGACATCACTAACTTTTAATTTAAATCACTATCACACGTTAGCTTTTCGCTAGCCTGTTAGCCTTCTCTGCACCCGGGTTTCCTGTTTTCTGAGTTCACTAAACAACTGTGGTGAGTTGGATTAGTAAATAGACTCCATCAAACAACTTTGGTAAGTTGGATTAATCAACAAATACGGTAAGCCATGTCTTCTCCAGTCATTGTCACTTGCACCGCATGTTTCATGTTTAGTGTATCTGTCTCCGTTGGCAAGCAGGGCTTCACATGTGATAAATGTAAGGAGATAGTCAGGCTGACGGAGAAGATTTCAGAATTAGAGACACGCATCCAGACTTTATTTGAGAGTAGTGAGAATGTAACAGCTTTAGACACTGCTTTGGATGCGACTAGCTTAGTGAACGTTGTACATTGTTCGGTTCCGGCTGTAGAGCCCATGCAACAGGGCAGTTGGGTAACGGTGAGGCGGCATAGTCGCGAATAAAAAAAACCACTCTTCTGTTCCGATTAGAACATCAAACAGGTTCTCCCCACTCAGTGACGCACCCACTGAGAATCCTGTTGAAAGTGCCCTAGTTATTGGTGATTCTATTACACGGAACGTGAAAATAGAGACACCAGCCACCATAGTCACATGTTTACCGGGAGCCAGAGCGCCTGACATCAAAGCAAATTTAAAAGTGCTGGCTAAAGCGAATCATAAATTCTCTAAGATTATTATTCACGTCTGCACTAACGATGTTCGACTTCGCCAGTCGGAGATCACCAAAATTAACATTAAAGAGGTGTGTGAACTCGCAAGTACGATGGCAGATGCAGTTTTTTGTTCTGGTCCGCTCCCTGTTAAAAGGAGTGATGAGATACTTAGCAGACTATCATCACTCAATGGCTGCTTGTCTAAGTGGTGTCCGCAAAATAACATAGGGTTCATAGACAATTGGAAAAGCTTTTGGGGTAGACCTGACCTGTTGAAGAAGGACGGCATCCATCCTTCTTGGAGTGGTGCTGCTCTTCTCTCTAGTAATTTGGCATATAGTCTTAAAGCTAAACCTTGACTAACTGGGGCCCAGGTCAGGAAGCAGATGGACTGGCTTACCCGACCGTCTGCTAGCTGTCTCCCGTTACAGAAGTCAGATAAATCCCAACACATAGAGACTCTTTCACCTAGATATTATCACATAGAGACTGTGTCTGTTCCCCGAATTAGTAAATACAAAAACACATCAAGACCATTCAACAGTAAAAACTTAATTGATGTCAAACAAATAAACAACAGATATAATACAGATAATCAAATGATAAAGCTTGGGTTGCTGAATATTCGATCCCTTTCCTTATTGTTTCCTTATCGCTTATTGTTAATGATATGATTACAGATAATAATCTAGATGTGCTGTGTTTGACAGAAACCTGGCTAAAACCTGACGACTACATTACTTTAAATGAGTCCACCCCACAAGATTATTGTTATAAACACGAGCCGTGTCTGAAAGGTAAAGGGGGAGGGGTTGCTGTCATTTATAATAATATCTTCAGTATTACTCAGAAGTCTAGTTTCAAATATAATTCTTTTGAAGTTTTGGTGCTTTATGTAGCATTATGTAGTGTAATTGATAAATCCCGTTTGATAAAAGACATTTGTGCTGGCTATTGTATACAGGCCACAATACAGACTTTATCAAAGAATTTGCTGACTTTCTATCAGAGTTAGTACTGGCTGCAGATAAAGTACTAATTGTTGGTGATTTTAATATCCATGTAGATAATGAAAAAGACGCATTGGGATTAGCATTTAGAGACATTCTAAACTCTATTGGAGTAAGGCAACACGTGTCAGGACCCACTCATCGCCTTAATCATACTCTAGACCTAATATTGTCACATGGAATAAATGTTGATACCATTGAAAATCTGCAGCAGAGCGACGATATCTCAGATCATTACCTAGTATCATGTATACTTAATTTAGCTAAGGCTGCAAAGCCGTCCCCTCGCTTCAAATATGGCAGAACTATCATTGCCGCCACTAAAGATTGCTTTGTAAATAATCTTCCTCATCAGTTTCATCTCCTCAGCATCCCAGATAGCCTAGAGGAACTCGATTTTGCAACAAACTATTGACTCTCTTTTTTCCAGCACTTTAGACACAGTTGCTCCCCAGCGCTTAAAGAAGATTAAAGAAAATAGTCCAACGCCGTGGTACAACGAGCACACCCGGGCCCTTAAAACAGCAGCCAGAAAAATGGAGCGCAGCTGGAAGAAAACAAAACTAGAGGTTTTTCGTAATTCATGGAAAGAGAGCATGATCGCATACAGAAAGGCCGTAAAAACTGCTAGATCTGCTTATTTCTCGACTCTCTTAGAAGAAAACAAACACAACCCTAGGTATTTATTTGATACAGTGGCTAAGTTAACCAAAAATAAAGCTTCTACTTCTGATGGTTGTAAACAGCACAGCAGTAATGACTTTATGAACTTCTTTACGTGTAAGATTGATAATATTAGGAAGAAAATTATAACCATGCAGCCGTCTATTACAGCATCACATCAGACAGAGCATTGTTGTGTCACTGAGAAAAAATTACATTCATTCACTGCTATAGGAGAGGAAGACACACACACACACACACACACACACACACACACACACACACACACACACACACACATTCACTGCTATAGGAGAGGAAGAATTGGCTAAACTCGTTAAATCATCTAAATCAACAACATGTATGCTCGACCCTATACCGACTAGGCTATTAAAAGAGATGCTACCAGAGGTCATAGATCCTCTTCTTAATATCATTAACTCATCTTTGTCATTAGGATATGTACCGAAAACTTTTAAGTTGGCTATTATCAAACCACTTATTTAAAAAACCTCAACTTGATCCTACAGAATTAGTCAATTACAGGCCGATCTCAAATCTACCCATCCTGTCAAAAATACTGGAAAAGGCAGTGTCTTCACAATTATGTTCCTTTTTAGAAAGAAATGGTATCTGTGAGGATTTCCAGTCAGGATTTAGACCGTATCATAGTACTGAGACTGCTCTCATCAGAGTTACAAATGATTTACTCTTATCATCCGATCGTGGTTGTATCTCTCTATTAGTGTTACTCGATCTTAGCGCTGCATTCGATACTATCGACCACAACATTCTTTTGAATAGACTCGAAAATTATGTTGGCATTAGTGGAACTGCATTGGCATGGTTTAAATCATACTTATCTGACCGTTATCAGTTTGTAGCAGTAAATGAAGAGATGTCACACTGATCACAAGTTCAGTATGGAGTACCGCAGGGCTCGGTGCTAGGACCGTTGCTCTTCACCCTGTACATGCTACCACTGGGAGATATCATTAGGAAGCATGGTGTTAGTTTTCACTGTTATGCTGACGATACTCAGCTCTATATTTCTTCACTCCCTGACGAAACTTACCAATTCACAAGATTAACGGAATGCATAGCTGATATAAAACATTGGATGTCTAGTAATTTCCTGCAACTTAATTCAGAAAAAAAATGAATTTTTAATTATTGAACAAATAAACTCTGCAAGTAGTAACCTAGAATACTGTCTAACACTCGATGGCTGCTCTGTCAAGGCCTCGTCGTCAGTGAGGAACCTGGGTGTGCTCTTTGATACCAATCTTTCATTTGAAAGCCACGTTTCTAACATCTGTAAAACTGCATTCTACCATCTTAAAAATATATCTAAATTACGGCACATCCTTTCGATGCAAAATGCTGAACAGTTAATTCATGCGTTCATGACCTCAAGGCTAGATTACTGTAATGCTTTACTGGGTGGTTGCCCTGCTCGCTTAATAAACAAACTCCAGCTGGTCCAAAACGCAGCAGCTCGAGCTCTTACTAGAACAAGGAAGTATGACCATATTAGCCCGGTTCTGTCAACACTGCACTGGCTCCCTATTAAACATTGTATAAATGTTAAAATCTTGCTTATTACTTACAAAGCACTAAATGGTTTAGCTCCCCAGTACTTGAGCGAACTCTTAACGCATTATACTCCATCACGTCTATTGCGGTCTCAAAACTCTGGCCAGTTGATAATCCCTAGAATATCAAAATCAACTGCAGGCGGTCGATCCTTTTCCTATTTAGCTCCTAAACTCTGGAACAGTCTTCCTAGCATTGTTCGGGAAGCAGACACACTCTGTCAGTTTAAATCTAGACTAAAAACGCATCTCTTTACTATGGCTTACACATAAAACATTATCAATTTCTATTACTCAAATCAGTAAATGATTGTCAGACTGCATTAACTAGGTCAGCCGGAACCGGGAACACTTCCCATAACACCTGATGTACTCGTTACATCATAAGAAGAATGGCATCTACGCTAATGTTAGTCTCTCTGTTTATACCGAGGTTTACTGCAGTCAGCCAGATCCGGGCCGTATCCAGATCAGATGGTGGATCAGCGCCTGGACATGACCAACGCATCCCTGAAATGTCTGCAGAGAACATGTCAAATAAACTCCCCCCGTAAATGCTGCGTCGACACGACATCCTCATTAAACCCGTCTTCGGCGTGACGACTCCAATCTCTCGAATAATCTAACAAATATCTATTTACCTAATATGAATTAAGACCTGCAATGTTGCCAGAATTATAATCATACACTGTTTGTTCGTCGGCCAGAGGAGAACTGGCACCCTGACTGAGCCTGGTTTCTCCCAAGGTTTTTTTCTCCATTCTGACCCTGAAGGAGTTTTGGTTCCTTGCCACCGTTGCCTCTGGCTTTTGGCTTGCTCAGTTGGGGACTCCTAAATCTCATCTATATTCCCGATCTGCCCGCATTGACACTATATGATACTGAAATTAGCTGGATAACATCACCGTTTCACCAGAACGGCTGTACAAATTCTGTTGCATTATTTTCCTGTTAACAATGTGAAGCTGCTTTGAAACAATTGGACTTGTTAAAAGCGCTGTATAAATAAAGGTGATTTGATTTGAGAAGAAAGGAACGCACACGGGTTTGGGACAGCATGATGGCCATTCACATGTGTGGGTGAACTAACGATGGGCTGTAGATTGACGTGAACTGTAAAATATCATAGAATATTTACACCGCTTTAAAAAGCAGGAGCGCGAGATTAAATCACCATGGCAACCAACTGACTACAGGCCGTGCCCGACGGATACCCCGGTTAAAAACAGGGACGCATACAGTCCGGTCTGGAAATGACACGTTTGCATTATTGCTGATTGTTATGATTGTGTTTTTGACTGCAGGCGCTTCACGCGACTCGTTATCATCTGGGACCCAGCGTATGACGTGCGAGTGACGTACTTCCGGTCAGCAGAGCTTATGATGAATAACTAGCCAACATGCTATTCCACAAAACACACTCCAGCATTCAAAGTACACCAGCTGCAAAACATGACCCATCAGAGGGTTAACGTGTTTAGACACGTCCCGCTAGCGCTCATTTCTGAGGAGAGGATGCGCGTGCCTGTCACACACACACACACACACACACACACACACACACACACACACACACACACAGGCGAAACGCACCGCCGATAACGCCGATCTGTCCAGTGGGCAGTATAACACACAGAAGTATCACAGCGCAGTGCTTCACACATTAGAGAGAGAGAGAGAGAGAGAGAGAGAGAGAGAGAGAGAGAGAGAGAGAGAGAGAGAGAGAGAGAGAGAGAGAGAGAGAGAGAGAGAGTGAGTGTGAGACAGAGAGAGAGAGAGAGAGAGAGAGAGAGAGAGAGAGAGAGAGAGAGAGAGAGAGAGAGAGAGAGAGACAGAGAGAGAGAGAGAGAGAGAGAGAGAGAGAGAGAGAGAGAGAGAGAGAGAGAGAGAGAGAGAGAGAGAGAGAGAGAGAGAGAGAGAGAGAGAGAGAGAGAGAGAGAGAGAGAGAGAGAGAGAGAGAGAGAGAGAGAGAGAGAGAGAGAGAGAGAGAGAGAGAGAGAGAGAGAGAGGGCGACATACGAACGCGGGCCGTGTTTTCTTGCTGCGGCCGGTGTTCTCCAGCTCGTCCCCGTCGCTCTCCGTGTCCCAGGTGGAGTCATACTCACACACCAGATCGTCGTCCATCCCTACAGGTCATATGAGTGAGGAGAGCCGCGATGCAACGCCTGGAGTTTGCCGGGAGTCCGCAGAGCTCCATTGGGTGTGCGGGTGTGCGTCCGCGCGCGGCCCACTGACTGCACTCGCTCCCTCGCGCGCGCCGCCGCTGATGCTCGTCACAGCGAGGATCTGCTCGTGCATGTTTACAGACTAATGGACAAATATTGTATTCATATGTTATGCTATGTCCTCGTAAGTGGACACCGGGACGTTGTTTAAAAAAATTACATGAAATGTTTTTTTTTGTTTGTTTGTTTTTCATTCACCAACCATTTTTCAGGATTTTTTAAAACTAAACTTTGTTTAAAGACAATTCTCAATTATGTTATGAAAGATATAACGGAATAAATTGATATACCCTTTTAATTTATGCAATATGTGGGTAAAATAGCCATACATGGGTTTTCCCATTCAATACTAATCTATCTAACTTGTTCTATCGTGATCTAACGTGATCTAACATGTTCTAGCGTGATCTAACGTGTTCTAGCATGATCTAACGTGTTCTAACGTGATCTAACGTGATCTACGTGTTCTACCTAGATCTAACGTGTTCTAGCGTGATCTAACATGTTCTAGCGTGATCTAACGTGATCTAACGTGTTCTAGCATGATCTAACGTGATCTAACGTGATCTAACGTGATCTACGTGTTCTACCTAGATCTAACGTGTTCTAGCGTGATCTAACGTGATCTACGTGATCTAACGTGTTCTAGCGTGATCTAACGTGTTCTATCGTGATCTAACGTGATCTAACGTGTTCTAGCGTGATCTAACGTGTTCTAACATGATCTAACATGATCTACGTGATCTAACGTGATCTACGTGTTCTAATGTGTTCTATCGTGATCTAACGTGATCTAGCGTGATCTAACGCGTTCTACCTAGATCTAACGTGATCTAACGTGATCTAACGTGTTCTAGCGTGATCTAGCGTGATCTAACGTGTTCTAGCGTGATCTAACGTGTTCTAGCGTGTTCTAACGTGATCTAACATGATCTACGTGATCTAACGTGTTCTAACGTGATCTAACGTGATCTAACGTGATCTAACGTGTTCTAACGTGATCTAACGTGTTCTACCTAGATCTAACGTGATCTAACGTGATCTATCGTGATCTATCGTGATCTAGCGTGATCTAACGTGTTCTAGCGTGATCTAACGTGTTCTAGCGTGTTCTAACGTGATCTAACGTGATCTATCGTGTTCTAACGTGATCTAGTGTGATCTAACGTGTTCTACCTAGATCTAACGTTATCTAACGTGTTCTAGCGTGATCTAATGTGATCTAACGTGTTCTAGCGTGATCTAACGTGATCTAACGTGTTCTAACGTGATCTAACGTGTTCTACCTAGATCTAACGTGATCTAACGTGTTCTAGCGTGATCTAACGTGATCTACGTGATCTAACGTGTTCTAGCGTGATCTAACGTAATCTAACGTGTTCTAGCGTGATCTAACGTGTTCTAACGTGATCTACGTGATCTAACGTGTTCTAACGTGTTCTAACGTGATCTAACGTGTTCTACCTAGATCTAACGTGATCTAACGTGATCTAACGTGTTCTACCTAGATCTAATGTGATCTAACGTGATCTAACGTGTTCTAACGCGCTCTAACGCCATCTAACGCCATCTAACGTGTTCTAGCGTGATCTAACGTGTTCTAGCGTGATCTAGCGTGATCTAACGTGATCTACGTGATCTAACATGTTCTAGCGTGATCTAACGTGTTCTAGCGTGATCTAACGTGATCTAGCGTGATCTAACGTGATCTAACGTGTTCTAGCATGATCTAACGTGATCTAACGTGATCTAACGTGATCTAACGTGTTCTACCTAGATCTAACGTGTTCTAGCGTGATCTAACGTGTTCTAACATGATCTAACATGATCTACGTGATCTAACGTGATCTACGTGTTCTAATGTGTTCTATCGTGATCTAACGTGATCTAGCGTGATCTAACGCGTTCTACCTAGATCTAACGTGATCTAACGTGATCTAACGTGTTCTAACGTGATCTAACGCGTGATCTAACGTGTTCTAGCGTGATCTAACGTGTTCTAGCGTGTTCTAACGTGATCTAACATGATCTACGTGATCTAACGTGTTCTAACGTGATCTAACGTGTTCTAACGTGATCTAACGTGTTCTACCTAGATCTAACGTGATCTAACGTGATCTAGCGTGATCTAACGTGTTCTAGCGTGATCTAACGTGTTCTAGCGTGTTCTAACGTGATCTAACATGATCTACGTGATCTAACGTGTTCTAACGTGATCTAACGTGTTCTACCTAGATCTAACGTGATCTAACGTGATCTAACGTGATCTATCGTGATCTAACGTGATCTAACGTGATCTAACGTGTTCTAGCGTGATCTAACGTGATCTAACGTGATCTATCGTGATCTAACGTGATCTAACGTGTTCTAACGTGATCTAGTGTGATCTAACGTGTTCTACCTAGATCTAACGTTATCTAACGTGTTCTAGCGTGATCTAATGTGATCTAACGTGTTCTAGCGTGATCTACGTGATCTAACGTGTTCTAACGTGATCTAACGTGTTCTACCGTGATCTAGCGTGATCTAACGTGTTCTACCTAGATCTAACGTTATCTAACGTGTTCTAGCGTGATCTAACGTGATCTACGTGATCTAACGTGTTCTAGCGTGATCTAACGTAATCTAACGTGTTCTAGCGTGATCTAACGTGTTCTAACGTGATCTAACGTGATCTAACGTGTTCTAACGTGATCTAACGTGTTCTACCTAGATCTAACGTGATCTAACGTGATCTAACGTGTTCTACCTAGATCTAATGTGATCTAACGTGATCTAACGTGTTCTAACGCGCTCTAACGCATCTAACGCCATCTAACGTGTTCTAGCGTGATCTAACGTGATCTAACGTGTTCTAGCGTGATCTAACGTGATCTACGTGATCTAACATGTTCTAGCGTGATCTAACGTGTTCTAGCGTGATCTAACGTGATCTAACGTGTTCTAGCGTGTTCTAGCGTGATCTAACGTGTTCTAACGTGATCTAACGTGTTCTAACGTGATCTAACGTGATCTAACGTGATCTACGTGTTCTAACGTGTTCTATCGTGATCTAACGTGATCTAACGTGTTCTAGCATGATCTAGCGTGATCTACGTGATCTAACGTGTTCTAGCGTGATCTAACGTGTTCTATCGTGATCTAACGTGATCTAACGTGTTCTAGCGTGATCTAACGTGTTCTAACGTGATCTAACATGATCTACGTGATCTAACGTGATCTAACGTGATCTAACGTGTTCTAGCGTGATCTAACGTGTTCTAGCGTGTTCTAACGTGATCTAACATGATCTACGTGATCTAACGTGTTCTAACGTGATCTAACGTGTTCTAACGTGATCTAACGTGTTCTACCTAGATCTAACGTGATCTAACGTGATCTATCGTGATCTAACGTGATCTAACGTGATCTAACGTGATCTAACGTGTTCTAGCGTGATCTAGCGTGATCTAACGTGATCTAACGTGATCTAACGTGATCTATCGTGATCTAACGTGATCTAACGTGTTCTAACGTGATCTAGCGTGATCTAACGTGTTCTACCTAGATCTAACGTTATCTAACGTGTTCTAGCGTGATCTAACGTGATCTAACGTGATCTAACGTGTTCTAACGCGTGATCTAACGTGATCTAACGTGCGTTCTAGCGTGATCTAACGTGTTCTAACGTGATCTAACGTGATCTAACGTGTTCTAACGTGATCTACGTGATCTAACGTGTTCTAACGTGATCTAACGTGATCTAACGCGCGATCTAACGTGTTCTACCGATTCTATCGTGATTCTACCTAGATCTAACGTGATCTAACGTGATCTAACGTGTTCTAACGCGCTCTAACGCCATCTAACGCCATCTAACGTGTTCTAGCGTGATCTAACGTGATCTAACGTGTTCTAGCGTGATCTAACGTGATCTAACGTGATCTACGTGATCTAACATGTTCTAGCGTGATCTAACGTGTTCTAGCGTGATCTAACGTGATCTAACGTGTTCTAACGCGATTCTAACGCGTTTCTAACGTGATCTAACGTGTTCTACCTAGATCTAACGTGATCTAACGTGTTCTAACGTGATCTAACGTGTTCTAACGTGATCTAACGTGTTCTAACGTGATCTAACGTGATCTAACGTGTTCTAACGTGATCTACGTGATCTAACGTGTTCTAACGTGATCTAACGTGTTCTAACGCGTGTTCTAGCGTGATCTAACGTGTTCTAACGTGATCTACGTGATCTAACGTGTTCTAACGTGATCTAACGTGTTCTACGTAGATCTAACGTGATCTAACGTGATCTAACGTGTTCCACCTAGATCTAACGTGATCTAACGTGATCTAACGTGTTCTAGCGTGATCTAACGTGATCTAACGTGTTCTAGCGTGATCTAACGTGATATAACGTGATCTACGTGATCTAACGTGTTCTAGCGTGATCTAACGTGTTCTAGCGTGATCTAACGTGATCTAACATGATCTACGTGATCTAACGTGATCTACGTGTTCTAACGTGTTCTATCGTGATCTAACGTGATCTAACGTGTTCTAGCGTGATCTAGCGTGATCTACGTGATCTAACGTGTTCTAGCGTGATCTAACGTGTTCTAGCGTGATCTAACGTGATCTAACGTGTTCTAGCGTGATCTAACGTGATCTAACGTGTTCTAGCGTGATCTAACGTGTTCTAACGTGTTCTAATGTGATCTAACATGATCTACGTGATCTAACGTGTTCTAACGTGATCTAACGTGTTCTACCTAGATCTAACGTGATCTAACGTGATCTAACGTGATCTAACGTGATCTAACGTGATCTAACGTGTTCTACCTAGATCTAACGTGATCTAACGTGATCTAACGTGATCTATCGTGATCTAACGTGATCTAGCGTGATCTAACGTGTTCTAGCGTGATCTAACGTGATCTAACATGCTCTACGTGATCTAACGTGTTCTAACGTGATCTAACGTGTTCTACCTAGATCTAGCGTGATCTAACGTGTTCTACCTAGATCTAACATTATCTAACGTGATCTAACGTGATCTAACGTGATCTAACATGCTCTACGTGATCTAACGTGTTCTACCTAGATCTAACATTATCTAACGTGATCTAACGTGATCTAACGTGATCTAACGTGATCTAACA
This sequence comes from Paracanthobrama guichenoti, assembly GCA_018749465.1. NCBI lineage: Eukaryota > Metazoa > Chordata > Actinopteri > Cypriniformes > Gobionidae > Paracanthobrama > Paracanthobrama guichenoti. The sequence goes on from JAGHMJ010000029.1 coordinate 4,859,293, forward strand.
TGCTCTACGTGATCTAACGTGTTCTAACATGATCTAACGTGTTCTACCTAGATCTAGCGTGATCTAACGTGTTCTACCTAGATCTAACATTATCTAACGTGATCTAACGTGATCTAGCGTGATCTAACGCGTTCTACCGAGATCTAACGTGATCTAACGTGATCTAACGTGTTCTAGCGTGATCTAACGTGATCTAACGTGTTCTAGCGTGATCTAACGTGTTCTAGCGTGTTCTAACGTGATCTAACATGATCTACGTGATCTAACGTGTTCTAACGTGATCTAACGTGTTCTACCTAGATCTAACGTGATCTAACGTGATCTATCGTGATCTATCGTGATCTAACGTGATCTAACGTGTTCTAACGTGATCTAGTGTGGTCTAACGTGTTCTACCTAGATCTAACGTTATCTAATGTGTTCTAGCGTGATCTAACGTGATCTACGTGATCTAATGTGTTCTAGCGTGATCTAACGTGTTCTAGCGTGATCTAACGTGTTCTAGCGTGTTCTAGCGTGATCTAGCGTGATCTAACGTGATCTAACGTGTTCTAACGTGATCTAACGTGATCTAACGTGATCTAACGTGATCTAACGTGTTCTAACGTGATCTAACGTGATCTAACGTGATCTAACGTGATCTAACGTGATCTAACGTGATCTAACGTGTTCTAGCGTGATCTAACGTGATCTAACGTGTTCTAGCGTGATCTAACGTGTTCTAACGCGATCTAACGTGATCTAACATGTTCTAACGTGATCTAATGTGTTCTACCTAGATCTAACGTGATCTAACGTGATCTAACGTGTTCCACCTAGATCTAACGTGATCTAACGTGATCTAACGTGTTCTAGCGTGATCTAACGTGATCTAACGTGATCTAACGTGTTCTAGCGTGATCTAACGTGATCTAACGTGATCTACGTGATCTAACATGTTCTAACGTGATCTAACGCGTGATTCTAATGATCTAACGTGATCTAACGTGTTCTAGCGTGATCTAACGTGATCTACGTGATCTAACGCGTTCTAGTGTGATCTAACGCGTTCTAGCGTGATCTAACGTGTTCTAACATGATCTAACGTGTTCTAACGTGATCTACGTGATCTAACATGTTCTAACGTGATCTAATGTGTTCTACCTAGATCTAACGTGATCTAACGTGATCTAACGTGTTCTAACGTGATCTAACGTGATCTAACGTGATCTAACGCGTTCTAACGTGATCTAACGCGTGATCTAACGTGTTCTAGCGTGATCTAACGTGATCTAACGTGATCTAACGTGATCTAACGTGTTCTAGCGTGATCTAACGTGTTCTAGCGTGATCTAACGTGATCTAACGTGTTCTACGTGATCTAACGTGATCTACGTGATTCTACGTGTTCTAGTGCGTGATCTCAACGTGATCTAACGTGATTCTAACGTGATCTAACGTGATCTAACGTGTTCTAACATGATCTATCTAACGCGTGATCTAACGTGATCTAACGTGATCTAACGTGATTCTAACGTGATCTAACGTGATCTAACGTGATCTAGCGTGATCTAGCGTGATCTAACGTGATCTAACGTGTTCTAGCGTGATCTAACGTGTTCTAGCGTGATCTAACGTGATCTAACGTGTTCTAGCGTGATCTAACGTGATCTAACGTGTTCTAACGTGATCTAACGTGTTCTAACGTGTTCTAACGTGATCTAACGTGATCTACGTGATCTAACGTGTTCTAACGTGATCTAACGTGATTCTAGCGTGATCTAACGTGATCTAACGTGATCTAACGTGATCTATCGTGATCTAACGTGATCTAACGTGTTCTACCTAGATCTAACGTGATCTAACGTGATCTAACGTGATCTAACGTGATCTAACGTGATCTAACGTGTTCTAACGTGATCTAACGTGATCTAACGTGATCTAACGTGATCTAACGTGTTCTAACGCGATCTAACGTGTTCTACCTAGATCTAACGTGATCTAACGTGATCTAACGCGTTCTAACGTGATCTAACGTGATCTAACGTGATCTAACGTGATCTAACGTGATCTAACGTGCTCTACCTGCGCGATCTAACGTGTTCTACCTAGATCTAACATTATCTAACGTGATCTAACGTGATCTAACGTGATCTAACGTGATCTAACATGCTCTACGTGATCTAACGTGTTCTAACATGATCTAACGTGTTCTACCGTAGATCTAAGCGTGATCTAACGTGTTCTACCTGAGATCTAACGTGATCTAACGTGATCTAACGTGATCTAACGTGATCTAACGCGATTCTACCGTGATCTAACGTGATCTAACGTGATCTAACGTGTTCTAGCGCGATCTAACGTGATTCTAACGTGTTCTAACGCGTGATCTAACGTGTTCTAGCGTGTTCTAACGCGATCTAACATGATCTACGTGATCTAACGTGATTCTAACGCGATCTAACGTGATCTAACGTTCTACCTAGATCTAACGTGATCTAACGTGATCTAACGCGATCTAACGTGATCTAACGTGATCTAACGTGATTCTAACGTGATCTAACGTGATCTAACGTGTTCTAACGTGTTCTAACGTGATCTATGATCTAATGTGTTCTAGCGTGATCTAACGTGATTCTAACGTGATCTAACGTGTTCTAGCGTGATCTAACGTGTTCTAACGTGATCTAACGTGATCTAACGTGATTCTACGTGATCTAACGTGATCTAACGTGATCTAACGTGATCTACGTGATCTAACGTGTTCTAACGTGTTCTAACGTGATCTAACGTGATCTAACGTGTTCTAGCGTGATCTAACGTGATCTAACGTGTTCTAACGTGATCTAACGTGATCTAACGTGTTCTAGCGTGATCTAGCGTGATCTAACGTGTTCTAACGTGATCTAACGTGTTCTACGCGATCTAACGTGATCTAACGTGATCTAACGTGTTCTACCTAGATCTAACGTGATCTAACGTGTTCTAACGTGATCTAACGTGATCTAACGTGATCTAACGTGTTCTAACGTGATCTAACGTGATCTAACGTGATCTAACGTGATCTAACGTGATTCTAACGTGATCTAACGCGATTCTAACGTGATCTAACGTGATCTAACGTGATCTAACGCGTGTTCTAACGTGATCTAACGTGATCTAACGTGATCTAACGCGTTCTAACGTGATCTAACGTGATCTAACGTGTTCTAACGTGATCTAACGTGTTCTAACGTGATCTAACGTGTTCTAACGTGATCTAACATGTTCTAACGTGATCTAACGTGTTCTAACGCCATCTAACGTGATCTAACTAGCGTGATCTAACGTGATCTAACGTGATCTAACGTGATCTAACGTGATCTACGTGTTCGCGCGTGTTCTAACGTGATCTAACGTGATCTAACGTGTTCTAACGCGTGATCTAACGTGATCTAACGTGATCTACGTGATCTAACGTGATCTAACGCGATTCTAACGTGATCTAACGTGATCTAACGTGATCTAACGTGATCTAACGTGATCTAACGTGATCTAACGCGATCTAACGTGATCTAACGTGATCTAACGTGTGTTCTAACGTGATCTAACGTGATCTAACGTGATCTAACGTGATCTAACGTGATCTAACGTGATCTAACGCGTGTTCTAACGCGATCTAACGTGATCTAACGTGATCTAACGCGTGATCTAACGTGATCTACGTGATCTAACGTGATCTAACGTGATCTAACGTGATCTAACGCGTGATCTAACGTGTTCTAACGCGGATCTAACGTGATCTAACGTGATCTATCTAACGTGTTCTAACGTGATCTAACGTGATCTAACGTGATCTAACGTGATCTAACGTGATCTACGTGATCTAACGTGATCTAACGCGATCGTGACTACGTGATCTAACGTGTTCTAACGTGATCTAACGCGATCTAACGCTAACGTCTAACGTGTTCTAACGTGATCTAACGTGATCTAACGTGATCTAACGTGATCTAACGTTCTACCCGTGATCTAACGTGATCTAATCGCGATCTAAACGTGATCTAACGTGATCTAACGTGATCTAACGTGATCTAATCGTGATCTAACGTGATCTAACGTGATCTAACGCGTCTAACTAGCGTGATCTAACGCGTGATCTAACGTGTTCTATCTAACGTGATCTAACGTGATCTAACGTGATTCTAACGTGATCTAACGTGATCTAACGTGATCTAACGTGATTCTAACGTGATCTAACGTGATCTAACGTGATCTACGTGATCTAACGCGGATCTAACGTGATCTAACGCGATTCTAACGTGATCTAACGTGATTCTAACGTGATCTAACGTGATCTAACGTGATCTAGCGTTCTAACGTGATTCTAACGTGATCTACGTGATCTAACGTGATCTAACGTGATCTAACGTGATCTAACGTGATCTAACGTGATCTAACGTGTTCTAACGCGATCTAACGTGTTCTAGCGTGATCTAACGTGATCTAACGTGTTCTACTTAGATCTAATGTGATCTAACGTGTTCTAACGTGATCTAACGTGATCTAACGTGATCTAACGTGATCTAACGTGATCTAACGTGATCTAACGTGTTCTAACGTGATCTAACGTGTTCTAACCTAGATCTAACGTGATCTAACGTGATCTAACGTGATCTAACGTGATCTACGTGATCTAACGTGTTCTAACGTGATCTAACGTGATCTAACGTGATCTAACGTGATCTAACGTGATCTCTACGTGATCTAGCGTGATCTAACGTGTTCTAACGTGATCTAACGTGATCTAACGTGATCTAACGTGATCTAACGTGATCTAACGTGATCTAACGTGTTCTAGCGTGATCTAACGTGATCTAACGTGTTCTACCGTGATCTAACGTGATCTAACGTGATCTAACGTGATCTAACGTGATCTAACGTGATCTAACGCGTGATCTAACGTGATCTAACGTGATTCTCTAACGTGATTCTACGTGATCTAACGTGATCTAACGTGATCTAACGTGATCTAACGTGATCTAACGTGATCTGTGATCTAACGTGATCTAACGTGAACTGTGATCTAACGTGATCTCTATGATCGTGATCTACGCGATGATCGTGATCTAACGTGATCTAACGTGATCTAACGTGATCTAACGTGATCTAACGTGATCTAACGTGATCTAACGTGATCTAACGTGATCTAACGTGATTCTAACGTGATCTAACGTGATCTAACGTGATCTAACGTGATCTAACGTGATCTAACGTGATCTAACGTGATCTAACGTGATCTAACGTGATCTAACGTGATCTAACGTGATCTACGTGATCTAACGCGATCTAACGTGATCTAACGTGATCTAACGTGATCTAACGCGATTCTAACGTGATCTAACGTGATCTAACGTGATCTAACGTGATTCTAACGTGATCTAGCGTGATCTAACGTGATCTAACGTGATCTAACGTGATTCTAACGTGATCTAACGTGATCTCAACGCGTGATCTAACGTGATCGTGATCTAACGTGATCTAACGTGATCTAACGTGATCTAACGTGATCTAACGTGATCTAACGTGATTCTAACGTGATCTAACGTGTTCTAACGTGATCTAACGTGATCTAACGTGATCTAACGTGATCTAACGCGTGATCTACGTGATCTAACGTGATCTAACGTGATCTAACGCGTGATCTAACGTGATCTAACGTGATTCTGGCGTGATCTAACGTGATCTAACGTGATTCTAACGTGATCTAACGTGATCTAATCTAACGTGATCTAACGTGATCTAACGTGATCTAACGTGATCTAACGTGATCTAACGTGATTCTAGCGTGATTCTAACGTGATCTAACGTGATCTAACGTGATCTAACGTGATCTAGCGTGATCTAACGTGATCTAACGTGATCTAACGTGATCTAACGTGATCTAACGTGTTCTACCCGTGATCTAACGTGATCTAACGTGATCTAACGTGATCTAACGTGATCTAACGTGATCTAACGTGATCTAACGTGATCTAACGTGATCTAACGCGTGATCTAACGTGATCTAACGTGATCTAACGTGATCTAACGTGATCTAACGTGATCTAACGTGATCTAACGTGATCTAACGTGATCTAACGTGATCTAACGTGATCTAACGTGATCTAACGCGATCTAACGTGATCTAACGTGATCTAACGTGATCTAACGTGATCTAACGTGATCTAACGTGATCTAACGTGATCTAACGTGATCTAACGTGATCTAACGTGTTCTAACGTGATCTAACGCGTGATCTAAACGTGATCTAACGCGATCTAACGTGATCTAACGTGATCTAACGTGATCTAACGTGATCTAACGTGATCTAACGTGATCTAACGTGATCTAACGTGATCTAACGTGATCTAACGTGATCTAACGTGATCTAACGTGATCTGCGTGATTCTAACGTGATCTAACGTGATCTAACGTGATCTAGCGTGATCTAACGTGTTCTAGCGTGATCTAACGTGATCTAACGTGATCTAACGTGATCTACGTGTTCTACGTGATCTAACGTGATCTAACGTGATCTAACGTGATCTAACGCGTGATCTAACGTGATCTAGCGCGTGATCTAACGTGATCTAACGTGATCTCGTGATCTAACGTGTTCTGCGCGTGATCTAACGTGTTCTAACGTGATCTAACGTGATTCTAACGTGATCTAACGTGATCTCTAACGTGATCTAACGTGATCTAACGTGATCTCTAACGTGATCTAACGTGATCTAACGTGATCTAACGTGATCTAGCGTGATCTAACGTGATCTAACGTGATCTAACGTGATTCTAACGTGATCTAACGTGATCTAACGTGATCTAACGTGATCTATCGTGATCGCGTGATCTAACGTGATCTAACGTGATCTAACGTGATCTAACGTGATTCTACGCGTGATCTAACGTGATCTAACGTGATCTCAACGTGATCTAACGTGATCTAACGTGATCTAACGTGATCTAACGTGATCTAACGTGATCTAACGTGATCTATCGTGATCTACGTGATCTAACGTGATCTAACGTGATCTAACGTGATCTAACGTGATCTAACGTGATCTAACGTGATTCTACGTGATCTAACGTGTTCTAGCGTGATCTAACGTGTTCTACCTAGATCTAACGTGATCTAACGTGTTCTAGCGTGATCTAACGTGATCTAACGTGATCTAACGTGATCTAACGTGATCTAACGTGATCTAACGTGATCTACGTGATCTAACGTGTTCTACGTAGATCTAACGTGATCTATCTCTACGTGATCTAACGTGATCTAACGTGTTCTAACGTGTTCTATCGTGATCTAACGGGATCTAACGGGATCTAACGCGTTCTAGCGTGATCTAGCGTGATCTAACGTGTTCTACCGTGATCTAACGTGATCTAACGTGATCTAACGTGATCTAACGTGATCTAACGTGTTCTAGCGTGTTCTAACGTGATCTAACGTGATCTAACGTGTTCTAACGCGTTCTAACGTGTTCTAACGTGTTCTAACGTGATCTGCTGACGCGTGATCTAACGTGTTCTAACGTGATCTAACGTGATCTAACGTGATCTAACGTGATCTAACGTGTGATCTAACGTGATCTAACGTGATCTACTAACGTGATCTAACGTGATCTAACGCGATCTAACGCGTGATCTAACGTGATCTAACGTGATCTAACGTGATCTAACGTGATCTAACGTGATCTAACGTGATCTAACGTGATCTAACGTGATCTAACGTGATCTAACGTGATCTAACGTGATCTAGCGTGATCTAACGTGTTCTAACGTGATCTAACGTGTTCTAGCGTGATCTAACGTGATCTAGCGTGATCTAACGTGATCTAACGTGATCTAACGTGATCTAACGTGATCTAACGTGATCTAACGTGTTCTAACGTGATCTAACGTGATCTAACGTGATCTACGTGATCTAACGTGTTCTAACGTGATCTAACGTGATCTAACGTGATCTAACGTGATCTAACGTGATCTAACGTGTTCTAACGTGATCTATCTAACGTGATCTAACGTGATCTAACGTGATCTAACGTGTTCTAACGCGTTCTAACGTGATCTAACGTGTTCTAACGTGATCTAACGCGTGATCTAACGTGTTCTACGTGATCTAACGTGATCTAACGTGATCTAACGTGATCTAACGTGATTCTGCGTGATCTAACGTGATCTAACGTGATCTAACGTGATCTAACGCGTGATCTAACGTGATCTAACGTGATCTAACGTGATCTAACGTGATCTAGCGTGATCTAACGCGTGATCTAACGTGATCTAACGTGATCTAACGTGATCTGCTAACGTGATCTAACGTGATCTAACGTGATCTAACGCGTGTCTAACGTGATCTAACGTGATCTAACGTGATCTAACGTGATCTAACGTGATCTAACGTGATCTAACGTGATCTAACGTGATCTAACGTGTTCTAACGTGATCTAACGTGTTCTAACGTGATCTAACGTGATCTAACGTGATCTAACGTGTTCTACCTAGATCTAACGTGATCTAACGTGATCTAACGTGATCTAACGTGATCTAACGTGATCTAACGTGATCTAACGTGATCTAACGTGATCTAACGTGATCTAACGTGATCTAACGTGATCTAGCGTGATCTAACGTGATCTAACGTGATCTAACGTGATCTAACGTGTTCTAACGTGATCTAACGTGATCTAGCGTGATCTAACGTGTTCTAACGTGATCTAACGTGATTCTAGCGTGATCTAACGCGTGATCTAACGTGATCTAACGTGATCTAACGTGATCTAACGTGATCTAACGTGATCTCATCTAGCGTGATCTAACGATCTAACGTGTTCTAGCGTGATCTAACGTGATCTAACGTGATCTAACGTGTTCTAGCGTGATCTAACGTGATCTAACGTGATCTAACGTGATCTAACGTGATCTAACGTGATCTAACGTGATCTAACGTGTTCTAACGTGATCTAACGTGTTCTAACGTGTTCTAACGTGATCTGATCTAACGTGATCTAACGTGATCTAACGTGTTCTAACGTGATCTAACGTGATCTAACGTGATCTAACGTGATCTAACGTGATCTAACGTGATCTAACGTGATCTAACGTGATCTAACGTGATCTAACGTGATCTAACGTGATCTAACGTGATCTAACGTGATCTAACGTGATCTAACGTGATCTAACGTGATCTAACGTGATCTAACGTGATCTAACGTGATCTAACGTGATCTAACGTGATCTAACGTGATCTAACGTGATCTAACGTGATCTAACGTGATCTAACGCGTGATCTAACGTGATCTAACGTGATCTAACGTGATCTAGCGTGATCTACGCGTGATCTAACGTGATCTAACGTGATCTAACGTGATCTAACGTGTTCTACGTGATCTAACGTGATCTAACGTGATCTAACGTGATCTAACGTGATCTAACGTGATCTAACGTGATCTAACGTGATCTAACGTGATCTAACGCGTGATCTACGCGGATCTAACGCGATCTAACGTGATCTAACGTGATCTAACGTGATCTAACGTGATCTAACGTGATCTAACGTGATCTAACGTGATCTAACGTGTTCTGCGTGATCTAACGTGATCTAACGTGATCCTAACGTGATCTAACGTGATCTAACGTGATCTAACGTGATCTAACGTGATCTAACGTGATCTAACGTGATCTAACGTGATCTAACGTGATCTAACGTGATCTACGCGTGATCTAACTAACGTGATCTAACGTGATCTAACGCGTGATCTAACGTGATCTAACGCGTGATCTAACGTGATCTAACGTGATCTAACGTGATCTAACGTGATCTAACGTGATCTAACGTGATCTAACGTGATCTAACGTGTTCTACCTGTGATCTAACGTGATCTAACGTGATCTAACGTGATCTAACGTGATGATCTAACGTGATGTGATCTAACGTGATCTAGCGTGATCTAACGTGTTCTAACGTGATCTAACGTGATCTAACGTGTTCTAACGTGTTCTAACGTGATCTAACGTGATCTAACGTGATCTAACGTGTTCTAACGTGATCTATCGTGATCTAACGTGATCTAACGTGATCTAACGTGATCTAACGTGTTCTAACGTGATCTAACGCGTGATCTACGTGTGTTCTAACGTGATCTAACGTGATCTAACGTGTTCTAACGTGATCTGGCGTGATCTACGCGTGATCTAACGTGATCTAACGTGTTCTACCGTGATCTAACGTGATCTAAACGTGATCTAACGTGATCTAACGTGATCTAACGTGATCTAACGTGATCTAACGTGATCTAACGCGTGATCTAACGTGATCTAACGTGATCTAACGTGATCTAACGTGATCTAACGTGATCTAACGTGTTCTAACGTGATCTAACGTGATCTAACGTGATCTAACGTGATCTAATCTAGCGTGATCTAACGTGATTCTAACGTGATCTAACGTGATCTAACTTGATCTAACGTGATCTAACGTGTTCTGCTGTGTTCTAACGTGTTCTAACGTGATCTAACGTGTTCTGTTGTGTTCTAGCGTGTTCTAACGTGATCTAACGTGATCTAACGTGATCTAACGTGATCTATCGTGATCTAACGTGATCTAACGTGATCTAACGTGATCTAACGTGATCTAACGTGATCTCTAACGTGATCTAACATGTTCTAACGTGATCTAACGTGTTCTAACGTGATCTAACGTGATCTAACGTGATCTAACGTGTTCTAACGTGATCTAACGTGATCTAACGTGATCTAGCCTGATCTAACGTGATCTAACGTGATCTAAGCGTGATCTAACGTGATCTAACGTGATCTAGCGTGATCTAACATGATCTAACGTGTTCTAACATGTTCTAACGCGTTCTAGCGTCATCTAACGTGATCTAGCGTGATCTAACGTGTTCTACCTAACGTGATCTAACGTGATCTGCGTGATCTAACGTGATCTAACGTGTTCTAACGTGATCTAACGTGTTCTAACGTGATCTGCGTGATCTGCGTGATCTAACGTGATCTAACGTGATCTAACGTGATCTAACGTGATCTAACGTGATCTAACGTGATCTAACGTGATCTAGCGTGATCTAACGCGTGTTCTAACGTGATCTAACGTGATCTAACGTGATCTAACGTGATTCTAACGTGATCTAACGTGATCTAACGTGATCTAACGTGATCTAACGCGTGATCTAACGTGATCTAACGTGATCTAACGTGATCTAGCGTGATCTAACGTGATCTAACGTGATCTAACGTGATCTAACGTGATCTAACGTGATCTAACGTGATCTAACGTGATCTAACGTGATCTAACGTGATCTAACGTGATCTAACGTGATCTACGTGATCTAACGTGATCTAACGCGTGATCTAACGTGATCTATCGCGTGATCTAACGTGATCTAACGTGATCTAACGTGATCTAACGTGATCTAACGTGTTCTAACGTGATCTAACGTGATCTAAATGTGTTCTACCGTGATCTAACGTGATCTAGCGTGATTCTAACGTGATCTAACGTGATCGTGATCTAACGTGATCTAGCGTGATCTACGTGATCTAACGTGATCTAACGTGATCTAACGTGATCTAACGTGATCTAACGTGATCTAACGTGATCTAACGTGATCTAATGATCTAACGTGATCTAACGTGATCTAACGTGATCTAGCGTGATCTAACGTGATCTAACGTGATCTAACGTGATCTAACGTGATCTAGCGTGATCTAACGCGTGATCTAACGTGATCTGCGTGATCTAACGTGTTCTGATCTAGCGTGATCTAACGTGTTCTAACGTGATCTAACGTGATCTAACGTGATCTAATCTAACGTGATCTAACGTGATCTAACGTGATCTAACGTGATCTAGCGTGATCTAACGTGATCTAACGTGATCTAACGTGTTCTAACGCGTTCTAACGTCATCTAACGTGATCTAACGTGATCTAACGTGTTCTAGCGTGATCTAACGTGATCTAACGTGATCTGATTCGTGTTCTAGCGTGATCTAACGTGATCTAACGTGATCTAACGTGTTCTAACGTGATCTAACGTGATCTAACGTGTTCTACCTAGATCTAACGTGATCTAACGTGATCTAACGTGATCTAACGTGTTCTAACGTGTTCTAGCGTGATCTAGCGTGATCTAATCGTGATCTAACGTGATCTAACGTGATCTAACGTGATCTAACGTGATCTAGCGTGATCTAACGTGATCTAACGTGATCTAACGTGTTCTAACGTGATCTAACGTGTTCTATCTAACGTGATCTAACGTGATCTCAGCGTGATCTAACGTGTTCTAGCGTGATCTAACGCGTGATCTGCGTGATCTAACGTGTGATCTAACGTGATCTAACGTGATCTAATCTCGTGATCTAACGTGATCTGCGTGATCTAACGTGATCTAACGTGATCTAACGTGATCTAACGTGTTCTAGCGTGATCTAGCGTGATCTAACGTGATCTAATGTGATCTATCGTGATCTAACGCGATCTACGTGATCTAACGTGATCTAACGTGTTCTAACGTGATCTAACGTGTTCTAACGTGATCTAACGTGATCTAACGTGATCTACGCGTGATCTAACGTGATCTAGCGTGATCTAATAGCGCGTGTTCTAAGTGATCTGCGTGATCTAACGTGATCTAACGTGATCTAACGTGATCTAACGTGATCTAACGTGATCTAACGTGATCTAACGTGATCTAACGTGATCTAACGCGTGATCTAACGTGATCTAACGTGATCTAACGTGATCTAACGTGATCTAACGTGTGATAACGTGATCTAACGTGATCTAACGTGATCTAACGTGATCTAACGTGTTCTAACGTGATCTAACGTGATCTAACGTGATCTAACGTGATCTAGCGTGATCTAACGTGATCTAACGCGTGATCTAACGTGATCTAACGTGATCTAACGTGATCTAACGTGTGATCTAACGTGATCTAACGTGATCTAACGTGATCTAACGTGATCTAACGTGATCTAACGTGATCTAACGCGTGATCTAACGTGATCTAGCGTGTTCTAGCGTGATCTAGCGTGATCTAGCGTGATCTGCGTGATCTAACGTGATCTACGCGTGATCTAACGTGATCTAACGTGATCTAACGTGATCTAGCGTGATCTAACGTGATCTAACGTGATCTAACGTGTTCTAACATGTTCTAACGCGTTCTAGCGTCATCTAACGTGATCTAGCGTGATCTAACGTGTTCTAGCGTGATCTAACGTGATCTAACGTGTTCTAGCGTGATCTAACGTGATCTAACGTGATCTAACGTGATCTAACGTGATCTAACGTGATCTAACGTGATCTAACGTGATCTAACGTGATCTAGCGCGTGATCTAACGTGATCTAGCGTGATCTAACGTGATCTAACGTGATCTAACGTGATCTGCGTGATCTAACGTGATCTAACGTGATCTAACGTGATCTAGCGTGATCTAACGTGATCTAACGTGATCTAACGTGATCTAACGTGATCTAACGTGATCTAACGTGATCTAACGTGATCTAACGTGTTCTGTTCGTGATCTGCGTGATCTAACGTGTTCTACGCGTGATCTAACGTGATCTAGCGTGATCTAACGTGATCTAGCGTGATCTAACGTGATCTAACGTGATCTAACGTGATCTAACGTGATCTAACGTGATCTAACGTGATCTAACGTGATCTAACGTGTTCTAACGTGATCTAACGTGTTCTAACGTGATCTAACGTGATCTAACGTGATCTAACGTGATCTAACGTGTTCTAACGTGATCTAACGCGTTCTAACGCGATCTAGCGTGATCTAACGTGATCTAGCGTGATCTGCGTGATCTGCGTGATCGTGTTCTCGCGTGATCTAACGCGTGATCTAACGTGATCTAACGTGATCTAACGTGATCTAACGTGATCTAACGTGATCTAACGTGATCTAACGTGTTCTAGCGTGATCTAACGTGATCTAACGTGATCTAACGTGATCTAACGTGATCTAGCGTGATCTAACGTGATCTACGTGTTCTAACGTGATCTAACGTGTTCTAACGTGATCTAACGTGATCTAACGTGATCTAACGTGTTCTAACGTGATCTAACGTGATCTAACGTGATCTAACGTGATCTAACGTGATCTAACGTGATCTAACGTGTTCTAACGTCATCTAACGTGATCTAACGCGATCTAACGTGATCTAACGTGATCTAACGTGATCTAACGTGATCTAACGTGATCTAACGTGATCTAACGTGATCTAACGTGATCTACGTGTTCTAACGTGATCTAACGTGATCTAACGTGATCTAACGTGATCTAACGTGATCTAACGTGATCTAACGTGATCTAACGTGATCTAACGTGATTCTACCGTGATCTAACGTGATCTAACGTGATCTAACGTGATCTAACGTGATTCTAACGTGATCTAACGTGATCTGCGTGCATCGTGATCTAACGTGATCTAACGTGATCTAACGTGATCTAACGTGATCTAACGTGATCTAACGTGATCTAACGTGATCTAACGTGATCTAACGTGATCTAACGTGTTCTACGTGATCTAACGTGATCTAACGCGTGTTCTAACGTGATCTAACGTGATCTAACGTGTTCTAGCGTGATCTAACGTGATCTAACGTGTTCTACGTGATCTAACGTGATCTAACGTGATCTAACGTGATCTAACGTGATCTAACGTGATCTAACGTGATCTAACGTGATCTAACGTGATCTAACGTGATCTAACGTGATCTAACGTGATCTAACGTGATCTAACGTGATCTAACGTGATCTAACGTGATCTGATCTAGCGTGATCTAACGTGATCTAACGTGATCTAACGTGATCTAACGTGATCTATCGTGATCTAACGTGATCTAACGTGATCTAACGTGTTCTAGCGTGATCTAACGTGATCTAACGTGATCTAACGTGATCTAACGTGATCTAACGTGATCTAGCGTGATCTAACGTGTTCTAACGTGATCTAACATGATCTACGTGATCTAGCGTGATCTAGCGTGATCTAACGTGATCTAACGTGATCTAACGTGATCTAACGTGTTCTAACGTGATCTGAACGTGATCTAACGTGTTCTAACGTGATCTAACGTGATCTAACGTGATCTAACGTGATCTAACGTGATCTAACGTGATCTGCGTGATCTAGCGTGATCTAGCGTGATCTAACGCGTGATCTAACGTGATCTAACGTGATCTAACGTGTTCTAACGTGATCTAGCGTGATCTAACGTGTTCTAACGTGATCTAACGTGATCTAACGTGATCTAACGTGATCTAACGTGATCTAACGTGTTCTAACGTGATCTACGTGTTCTAGCGTGATCTAACGTGTTCTAACGTGATCTAACGTGATCTGCGTGATCTAACGTGATCTAACGTGTTCTAACGTGATCTAACGTGATCTAACGTGATCTAACGTGATCTAACGTGATCTAACGTGATCTAACGTGATCTAACGTGATCTAACGTGATCTAACGTGATCTAACGTGATCTAACGTGTTCTAACGTGATCTAACGTGATCTAACGTGATCTAGCGTGATCTAACGTGTTCTAGCGTGATCTAACGTGATCTAACGTGATCTAACGTGATCTAACGTGATCTAACGTGATCTAACGTGATCTAGCGTGATCTAACGTGTTCTAACGTGATCTAACGTGATCTAACGTGATCTAACGTGATCTAACGTGATCTAAGCGTGATCTACGTGATCTGCGTGATCTACGCGTGATCTAACGTGATCTAACGTGATCTAACGTGATCTAACGTGATCTAACGTGATCTAACGTGATCTAACGTGATCTAACGTGATCTAACGTGATCTGCGTGTTCTAACGTGATCTAACGCGTGTTCTAACGTGATCTAACGTGATCTAACGTGATCTAACGTGATCTAACGTGATCTAACGTGATCTAACGTGATCTAACGTGATCTAACGTGATCTATCGCGTGATCTAACGCGTGATCTAACGTGATCTAACGTGATCTAACGTGATCTAACGCGTGATCTAACGTGATCTAACGTGATCTAACGTGATCTAACGTGATCTAACGTGATCTAACGTGATCCGCGTGATCTAACGTGATCTGTGATCGTGATCTAACGTGATCTAACGTGATCTAACGTGATCTCTAGCGTGATCTAACGTGATCTAACGTGATCTAACGTGATCTAACGTGATCTAGCGTGATCTAACGTGATCTAACGTGTTCTAACGTGATCTAACGTGATCTAACGTGATCTAACGTGATCTAAGCGTGATCTAGCGTGTTCTAACGTGATCTAACGTGATCTAACGTGATCTAGCGTGATCTAGCGTGATCTAACGTGATCTAACGTGATCTAACGTGATCTATCGTGATCTAACGTGATCTAACGTGATCTAACGTGTTCTAACGTGATCTGATCTAACGTGATCTAACGTGATCTAACGTGATCTAACGTGATCTAACGTGATCTAACGTGATCTAACGTGATCTAACGTGATCTAACGTGATCTAACGTGTTCTAGCGTGATCTAACGTGTTCTAACGTGATCTAACGTGATCTAACGTGATCTAACGTGATCTGCGTGATCTAACGTGATCTAACGTGATCTAACGTGTTCTACGCGTGATCTAACGTGATCTAACGTGATCTAACGTGATCTAACGTGATCTAGCGTGATCTAACGTGTTCTGGCGTGATCTAACGTGATCTAACGTGATCTAACGTGATCTACTCGTGATCTGCTGATCTACGTGTTCTAACGTGATCTAACGTGTTCTACGTGATCTAACGTGATCTAACGTGATCTACGTGATCTAACGTGATCTAACGTGATCTAGCGTGATCTAACGTGATCTAACGTGATCTAACGTGATCTAACGTGATCTAACGTGATCTAACGTGATCTAACGTGATCTAACGTGATCTAGCGTGATCTAACGTGATCTAACGCGTTCTAACGTGATCTAACGTGTTCTAACGTGATCTAACGTGATCTAACGTGATCTAACGTGATCTAACGTGATCTAACGTGTTCTAACGTGATCTAACGTGATCTAGCGTGATCTAACGTGATCTAACGTGATCTAACGTGATCTATGCGTGATCTAACGTGATCTAACGTGATCTAACGTGTTCTAACGTGATCTAACGTGATCTAACGTGATCTGCGTGATCTAACGTGATCTAACGTGATCTAACGTGATCTAACGTGATCTAACGTGATCTAACGTGATCTAACGTGTTCTAACGTGATCTAACGTGTTCTACCTAGATCTAACGTGATCTAACGTGATCTAACGTGATCTAGCGTGATCTAACGTGATCTAACGTGATCTAACGTGATCTATCGTGATCTAACGTGATCTAACGTGATCTAACGTGATCTATCGTGATCTAACGTGATCTAACGTGATCTAACGTGTTCTAGCGTGATCTAGCGTGATCTAACGTGATCTGCGTGTTCTGCGTGATCTAACGTGATCTAACGTGATCTAACGTGATCTAACGTGTTCTAGCGTGATCTAACGTGATCTAACGTGATCTGCGTGATCTAACGTGTTCTAACGTGATCTAACGTGATCTAACGTGTTCTAGCGTGATCTACGTGATCTAACGTGTTCTAACGTGATCTACGTGATCTAACGTGTTCTAACGTGATCTACGTGATCTAACGTGATCTACGTGTTCTAACGTGTTCTAGCATGATCTAACGTGATCTACGTGATCTAACGTGATCTAACGTGATCTAACGCGTGATCTAACGTGATCTAACGTGATCTAACGTGATCTAACGTGATCTAACGTGATCTAACGTGATCTATCGCGTGATCTAACGTGATCTAACGTGTTCTAGCGTGATCTAACGTGTTCTACCGTGATCTAACGTGATCTAACGTGATCTAGCGTGATCTAACGTGTTCTAACGTGATCTGTTCTGCGCGTGATCTAACGTGATCTAACGTGATCTAACGTGATCTAACGTGATCTAACGTGTTCTAACATGATCTAACGTGATCTAACGTGATCTAACGTGATCTAACGTGATCTAACGTGATCTAACGTGATCTAACGTGATCTAACGTGATCTAACGTGATCTAACGTGTTCTAACGTGATCTAACGTGATCGCGTGATCTAACGTGATCTAACGTGATCTAACGTGATCTAACGTGATCTAACGTGATCTAACGTGATCTAACGTGATCTAACGTGATCTAACGTGATCTAACGTGATCTGCGTGATCTAGCGTGATCTAACGTGATCTACGTGATCTAACGTGATCTAACGTGATCTAACGTGATCTAACGTGATCTAACGTGATCTAACGCGTGATCTAACGTGATCTAACGTGATCTAACGTGATCTAACGTGATCTAACGTGATCTAACGTGATCTAACGTGATCTAACGTGATCTAACGTGATCTAACGTGATCTAACGTGATCTAACGTGATCTAACGTGATCTAACGTGTTCTGCGTGATCTAACGTGATCTAACGTGATCTAACGTGATCTAACGTGATCTGCGTGATCTAACGTGTCTCTGCGTGATCTAACGTGATCTAACGTGATCTAACGTGATCTAACGTGATCTAACGTGATCTAACGTGATCTAACGTGTTCTAGCGTGATCTAACGTGATCTAACGTGTCTAACGTGATCTAACGTGATCTAACGTGATCTAACGTGATCTAACGTGATCTAACGTGATCTAGCGTGTCTCGTGATCTAGCGTGATCTAACGTGATTCTACGTGTTCTAACGTGATCTAGCGTGATCTAACGTGATCTAACGTGATCTAACGTGATCTAACGTGATCTAACGTGATCTAACGTGATCTAACGTGATCTAACGTGATCTAACGCGTGATCTAACGTGATCTAACGTGATCTAACGTGATCTAGCGTGATCTAACGTGATCTAACGTGATCTAACGTGATCTAACGTGATCTAATCTAACGTGATCTAACGTGATCTCTACGTGATCTAACGTGATCTAACGTGATCTAACGTGTTCTAACGTGATCTAACGTGATCTAACGTGATCTAACGTGATCTAACGTGATCTAACGTGATCTAGCGTGATCTAACGTGATCTAACGTGATCTAACGTGATCTAACGTGATGATCTAGCGTGATCTAACGTGATTCTAACGTGATCTAACGTGATCTGCGTGATCTAACGTGTTCTAGCGTGATCTAACGTGATCTAACGTGATCTGATCTAACGTGATCTAACGTGATCTAACGTGATCTAGCGTGATCTAACGTGATCTAACGTGATCTAACGTGATCTAACGTGATCTAACGTGATCTAACGTGATCTATCTAGCGTGATCTAACGTGATCTAACGTGATCTAATCTAACGTGATCTAACGTGATCTAACGTGTTCTGATCTAACGTGATCTAGCGTGATCTAACGTGATCTAACGTGATCTAACGTGATCTAACGTGATCTAACGTGATCTAACGTGATCTCTAGCGTGATCTAACGTGATCTAACGTGATCTAACGTGATCTAACGCGTGATCTAACGTGATCTAACGTGATCTAACGTGATCTAACGTGATCTAACGTGATCTAACGTGATCTAACGTGATCTAACGTGATCTGCGTGTTCTAACGTGATCTAGCGTGATCTAACGTGATCTAACGTGATCTAACGTGATCTAACGTGTTCTAACGTGATCTAACGTGATCTAACGTGATCTAACGTGATCTAACGTGATCTAACGTGATCTAACGTGATCTAACGTGTGATCTAGCGTGATCTACGCGTGATCTAACGTGATCTAACGTGATCTAACGTGATCTAACGTGATCTAACGTGATCTAACGTGATCTGCGTGATCTAACGTGATCTAACGTGATCTAACGCGTGTTCTAACGTGATCTAACGTGATCTAACGTGATCTAGCGTGATCTAACGTGATCTAACGTGATCTAACGTGTTCTAACGTGATCTAACGTGATCTAACGTGATCTAACGTGATCTAACGTGATCTAACGTGATCTAACGTGATTCTAACGTGATCTAACGTGATCTAACGTGATCTAACGTGATCTAACGTGATCTAGCGTGATCTAACGTGTTCTATCTACGTGATCTAACGTGTTCTAACGTGATCTAACGTGATCTAACGTGATCTAACGTGATCTAACGTGATCTAACGTGATCTAACGTGATCTGCGTGATTCTAACGTGATCTAACGTGATCTAACGTGATCTAACGTGATCTAACGTGATCTAACGTGATCTAACGTGTTCTAACGTGATCTAGCGTGATCTAACGTGATCTACGTGATCTATCGTGATCTAACGTGATCTAACGTGATCTAACGTGATCTAACGTGATCTGCGTGATCTAGCGTGATCTAGCGTGTTCTAACGTGATCTAACGTGATCTAACGTGATCTAACGTGATCTAACGTGATCTAACGTGATCTAACGTGTTCTAGCGTGATCTAGCGTGATCTAACGTGATCTAACGTGATCTAATCGTGATCTAACGTGATCTAACGTGATCTAACGTGATCTAACGTGATCTAACGTGATCTAACGTGATCTAACGATCTAACGTGTTCTAAGCGTGATCTAACGTGATCTAACGTGATCTAACGTGATCTAACGTGATCTAACGCGTGATCTAACGTGTTCTACGTAGATCTAACGTGATCTAACGTGATCTAACGTGTTCTAACGTGATCTAACGTGATCTACGTGATCTAACGTGATCTAACGTGATCTAACGCGTGATCTAACGTGATCTAACGTGATCTAACGTGATCTAACGTGATCTAACGTGATCTAACGTGATCTAACGTGATCTAACGTGTTCTACCGTGATCTGCGTGATCTAACGTGATCTAACGTGATCTAACGTGATCTAACGTGTTCTAACGTGATCTAACGTGATCTAACGTGATCTAACGTGTTCTAACGTGATCTAACGTGATCTGCGCGTGATCTAACGTGATCTAACGTGATCTAACGTGATCTAACGTGATCTAACGTGTTCTGGCGTGATCTAACGTGATCTAACGTGATCTAATGTGATCTGTTCGCGTGATCTAACGTGATCTAACGTGATCTAACGTGTTCTAACGCGTGATCTAACGTGATCTAACGTGTTCTAGCGTGATCTAACGTGTTCTAACGTGATCTAACGTGATCTAACGTGATCTAACGTGATCTAACGTGATCTACGTGATCTAACGTGATCTAACGTGTGATCTAACGTGTTCTAACGTGATCTAACGTGATCTAACGTGATCTACGTGATCTAACGTGATCTAACGTGTTCTGTCGTGTTCTAGCGTGTTCTAACGTGATCTAACGTGATCTAACGTGTTCTAACGTGATCTGCGTGTTCTAACGTGATCTAACGTGATCTAACGTGATCTAACGTGTTCTAACGTGATCTAACGTGTTCTAACGTGATCTAACGTGATCTAGCGTGATCTAACGTGTTCTAACGTGATCTAACGTGTTCTAACGTGATCTAACGTGATCTAACGTGATCTAACGTGATCTAACGTGATCTAACGTGATCTAACGTGATCTAACGTGATCTAACGTGTTCTATCGTGATCTACGCGTGATCTAACGTGATCTAACGTGATCTAACGTGATCTAACGTGATCTAACGTGATCTAGCGTGTTCTACCGTGATCTAACGTGATCTCGTGATCTGCGTGATCTAACGTGATCTAACGTGTTCTAGCGTGATCTAACGTGATCTAACGTGATCTAACGTGATCTAACGTGATCTAACGTGATCTAACGTGTTCTAGCGTGATCTAACGCGTGATCTAACGTGATCTAACGTGATCTAGCGTGATCTAACGTGATCTAACGTGATCTAACGTGATCTAACGTGATCTAACGTGTTCTAACGTGATCTAACGTGTTCTAACGTGATCTAACGTGATCTAACGTGATCTAACGTGATCTAACGTGATCTAACGTGATCTCTAACGTGATCTAACGTGATCTAACGTGATCTAACGTGATCTAACGTGATCTAACGTGATCTAACGTGATCTAACGTGATCTAACGTGATCTAACGTGATCTAACGTGTTCTAACGTGATCTAACGCGTGTTCTAACGTGATCTAACGTGATCTAACGTGATCTAACGTGATCTAACGTGATTCTAGCGTGATCTAACGTGATTCTAGCGTGATCTAACGTGATCTAACTACGTGATCTAACGTGATCTAACGTGATCTAACGTGATCTAACGTGATCTAACGTGATCTAAACGTGATCTAATCGTGTGATCTAACGCGTGATCTAACGTGATCTAACGCGTGATCTAACGTGATCTAGCGTGTCTCTACGTGATCTAACGTGATCTAACGTGATCTAACGTGTTCTAACGTGATCTAACGTGATCTAACGTGATCTAACGTGATCTAACGTGATCTAACGTGATCTAACGTGATCTACGCGTGATCTAACGTGATCTAACGTGATCTAACGTGATCTAACGTGATCTAACGTGATCTAACGTGATCTAACGTGATCTAACGTGATCTAACGTGATCTAACGTGATCTGCGTGATCTAACGTGATCTAACGTGATCTGCGCGTGATCTAACGCGATCTAACGTGATCTAACGTGATCTAACGTGATCTAGCGTGATCTAGCGTGATCTAACGTGATCTAACGTGATCTAACGCGTGTTATCTAACGTGATCTAACGTGATCTAACGTGATCTAGCGTGATCTAACGCGTGATCTAACGTGATCTAACGTGATTCTAACGTGATCTAACGTGATCTAACGTGATCTAACGTGATCTAACGTGATCTAGCGTGATCTAACGTGATCTACGTGATCTAACGTGATCTAACGCGTGATCTAACGTGATCTAACGTGATCTAACGTGATCTAACGTGATCTAACGTGATCTAACGTGATCTAACGTGATCTAACGTGATCTAACGTGATTCTAACGTGATCTAACGTGTTCTAACGTGATCTATCTGCGTGATCTAACGTGATCTAACGTGATCTAACGTGATCTAACGTGATCTAACGTGATTCTACCGTGATCTGCGTGTGATCTAACGTGTGATCTAACGTGTTCTAACGTGATCTAACGTGATCTAACGTGTTCTAACGTGTTCTAACGTGATCTAACGTGATCTAACGTGTTCTAACGTGATCTAACGTGATCTAACGTGATCTAACGTGATCTAACGTGATCTAACGTGATCTAACGTGATCTAACGTGATCTAACGTGATCTAACGTGTTCTAACGTGATCTAACGTGATCTAACGTGATCTAACGTGATCTAACGTGATCTAACGTGATCTAACGTGATCTAACGTGATCTAACGTGATCTAACGTGATCTAACGTGATCTAACGTGATCTAACGTGATCTAACGTGATCTAACGTGATCTAACGTGATCTAACGTGTGTCTAACGCGTGATCTAACGTGTTCTAACGTGATCTAACGTGATCTAACGTGATCTAACGTGATCTAACGTGATCTAACGTGATCTGCGTGATCTAACGTGATCTAACGTGATCTAACGTGATCTAACGCGTTCTAACGTGTTCTAACGTGTTCTAACGTGATCTAACGTGATCTACGTGATCTAACGTGATCTAACGTGATCTAACGTGTTCTAGCGTGATCTAACGTGTTCTAACGTGATCTAACGTGATCTAACGTGATCTAACGTGATCTAACGTGATCTAGCGTGATCTAACGTGTTCTAACGTGATCTGCGTGATCTAACGTGATCTAACGTGATCTGCGTGATCTAACGTGATCTAACGTGATCTAACGCGTGATCTAACGTGATCTAACGTGATCTAACGTGTTCTAACGTGATCTACTAGCGTGATCTAACGTGATCTAACGTGATCTAACGTGATCTAAACGTGATCTAACGTGATCTCTAACGTGATCTAACGTGATCTAACGTGATTCTAACGTGATCTAACGTGATCTAACGTGATCTAACGTGATCTAACGTGATCTAACGTGATCTAACGTGATCTAACGCGTGTGATCTCTACGTGATCTAACGTGATCTAACGTGATCTAGCGTGATCTAACGTGATCTAACGTGATCTAACGTGATCTAACGTGATCTAACGTGATCTAACGTGATCTAACGTGATCTAACGTGATCTAACGTGATCTAACGCGTTCTATCGTGATCTAACGTGATCTAACGTGATCTAACGTGATCTAACGTGATCTAACGTGATTCTAACGTGATCTAACGTGATCTAACGTGATCTAACGTGTTCTAACGTGATCTAACGCGATGATCTAACGTGATCTAACGTGTGATCTAACGTGATCTAACGTGATCTAACATGATCTAACGTGATCTAACGTGATCTAACGTGATCTAACGTGATCTAACGTGATCTACGTGATCTAACGTGATCTAACGTGATCTAACGTGATCTAACGTGATCTAACGTGATCTAACGTGATCTAACGTGTTCTAGCGTGATCTAACGTGATCTAACGTGATCTAACGTGATCTAACGTGTTCTAACGTGATCTAACGTGATCTAACGTGATCTAACGTGATCTAACGTGATCTAACGTGATCTAACGTGATCTAACGTGATCTAACGTGATCTAACGTGATCTAACGCGTGATCTAGCGTGATCTAACGTGTTCTAACGTGATCTAACGTGATCTAACGTGTTCTAACGTGATCTAACGTGATCTAACGTGATCTAACGTGTTCTAACGTGTTCTAACGCGTTCTAGCGTCATCTAACGTGATCTAACGTGATCTAACGTGTTCTAACGTGATCTAACGTGATCTAACGCGTGATCTAACGTGATCTAACGTGATCTAACGTGATCTAACGTGATCTCTAACGTGATCTAACGTGATCTAACGTGATCTAACGTGTTCTGATCTAACGTGTGATCTAACGTGATCTAACGTGATCTAACGTGATCTAACGTGATCTAACGTGATCTATCTAACGTGATCTAACGTGATCTAACGTGATCTAACGCGTGATCTATCGTGTGTCTAACGTGATCTAACGTGATCTAACGTGATCTAACGTGATCTAACGTGATCTAACGTGATCTAACGTGATCTAACGTGATCTAACGTGATCTAACGTGATCTAACGTGTTCTAGCGTGATCTAACGTGATCTAACGTGTTCTAGCGTGATCTAACGTGATTCTGATCTCGCGTGTTCTAACGTGTTCTAACGTGATCTAACGTGATCTAACGTGATCTAACGTGTTCTAACTGCGATCTAACGTGATCTGCGTGATCTAACGTGATCTAACGTGATCTAACGTGATCTAACGTGATCTAACGTGATCTAACGTGATCTAACGTGATCTAACGTGATCTAACGTGATCTAACGTGATCTAACGTGATCTAACGTGTTCTAACGTGATCTAACGTGATCTAACGTGATCTAACGTGATTCTACGTGATCTAACGTGATCTAACGTGATTCTAACGTGATCTAACGTGATCTAACGTGATCTAACGTGTTCTAACGTGATTCTAACGTGATCTAACGTGATCTAACGTGATCTAACGTGATCTAACGTGATCTAACGTGATCTAACGTGATCTAACGTGATCTAACGTGATCTATCGTGATCTAACGTGATCTAACGTGTTCTAACGTGATCTAGCGTGATCTAACGCGATTCTAACGTGATCTAACGTGTTCTAACGTGATCTAGCGTGATCTAACGTGTTCTACGTGATCTCAACGTGATCTAACGTGATCTAACGTGATCTAACGTGATCTAACGTGATCTAACGTGATCTAACGTGATCTAGCGTGATCTAACGTGATCTAACGTGATCTAACGTGATTCTAACGTGATCTAACGTGATCTAACGTGATCTAGCGTGATTCTAACGTGATCTAACGTGATCTAACGTGATCTAACGCGTGATCTAACGTGATCTAACGTGATTCTAACGTGATCTAACGTGATCTAACGTGATTCTACGTGATCTAACGTGATCTAACGTGTTCTAACGTGATCTAACGCGTGATCTAACGTGATCTAACGTGATCTAACGTGATCTAGCGTGATCTAACGTGATCTAACGTGTTCTAACGTGATCTAATCGCGATTCTAACGTGATCTAACGTGATCTAACGTGATCTAACGTGATCTAACGTGATCTAACGTGATCTAATCTAACGTGATTCTACGTGATCTAACGTGATTCTAGCGTGATCTAACGTGATCTAACGTGATTCTAACGTGATCTAACGTGATTCTAACGTGATCTAACGTGATCTAACGTGATCTAACGTGATCTAACGTGATTCTAACGTGATCTAACGTGATCTAACGTGATCTAGCGTGATCTAACGTGTGATCTAACGTGATCTAACGTGATTCTAACGTGATCTAACGTGATCTAACGTGATCTAACGTGATTCTAACGCGTGTTCTAACGTGATCTAACGTGATCTAACGTGATCTAACGTGATCTAACGTGATCTAACGTGATCTAACGTGATCTAACGTGATCTAACGTGTTCTAGCGTGATCTAACGTGATCTCTACGTGATCTAACGTGATCTAACGTGATCTAGCGTGATCTAACGTGATCTAACGTGTTCTAACGTGATCTAACGTGATCTAACGTGTTCTAACGTGATCTAACGTGATCTAACGTGTTCTAGCGTGATCTAACGTGATCTAACGTGTTCTAACGCGTTCTAGCATCATCTAGCGTGATCTAACATGATCTAACGTGATCTAACGTGATCTAACGTGATTCTAACGTGATTCTAGCGTGATCTAACGTGATCTAACGTGATCTAACGTGATCTAACGTGATCTAACGTGATCTAACGTGATCTAACGTGATTCTAACGTGATCTAACATGATCTACGTGATCTAACGTGATCTAACGTGATCTAACGTGATCTAACGTGATCTAACGTGATCTAACGTGATCTAACGTGATCTAACGTGTTCTAGCGTGATCTAACGTGATCTAACGTGATTCTAGCGTGATCTAACGTGATCTAACGTGATCTAACGTGATCTAACGTGATCTAACGTGATCTACGTGATCTAACGTGATCTAACGCGTGATCTAACGTGATCTAACGTGATCTAACGTGATCTAACGATCGTGATCTAACGTGATCTAACGTGATCTAACGTGATCTAACGTGATCTAACGTGATCTAACGTGATCTAACGTGATCTAACGTGATCTCACGCGTGATCTAACGTGTTCTACGTGATCTAACGTGATCTAGCGTGATCTAACGTGATCTAACGTGATCTAACGCGTGATCTAACGTGATCTAACGTGATCTAACGCGTCTAACGTGATCTAACGTGATCTAACGTGTTCTAACGTGATCTAACGTGATCGTGATCTAACGTGATTCTAGCGTGATCTAACGTGATCTAGCGTGATCTAACGTGATCTAACGTGATCTAACGTGATCTAACGTGTTCTAACGCGTTCTAACGTGATCTAACGTGATCTAACGTGATCTAACGTGTTCTAACGTGATCTAACGTGATCTAACGTGATCTAACGTGATCTAACGTGATCTAACGTGATCTAACGTGATTCTAACGTGATCTAACGTGATCTAACGTGATCTAACGCGATCTAACGTGATCTAACGTGTTCTAACGCGTGATCTAACGTGATTCTTCACGTGATCTAACGTGTTCTAACGCGTTCTAACGTCATCTAACGTGATCTAGCGTGATCTAACGTGTTCTAGCGTGATCTAACGTGATCTAACGTGTTCTAGCGTGATCTAACGCGATCTAACGTGATCTAACGTGATCTAACGTGTCTAACGTGATCTAACGTGATCTAACGTGATCTAACGTGATCTAACGCGATCTAACGTGATCTAACGTGATCTAACGTGATCTAACGCGTGATCTAACGTGATCTAACGTGATCTCAACGTGATCTAACGTGTTCTAACGTGTTCTAACGTGATCTAACGTGATCTAGCGTGATCTAACGTGATCTAAACGTGATCTAACGTGATCTAACGTGATTCTAACGTGATCTAACGTGATCTAACGTGATCTAACGTGATCTAACGTGATCTCTAACGTGATCTAACGTGATCTAACGTGATCTAACGTGATCTAATCTCTAACGTGATCTAACGTGATCTCAACGTGATCTAACGTGATCTAACGTGATCTAACGTGATCTAACGTGATCTAACGTGATCTAACGTGATCTAACGTGATCTAACGTGATCTAACGCGTGTTCTAGCGTGATCTAACGCGTGTTCTAACGTGATCTCTAACGTGATCTAACGTGTTCTAACGTGATTCTAACGTGTTCTAACGTGATCTAACGTGTTCTAACGTGATCTAACGTGATCTAACGTGATCTAACGTGATCTAACGTGATCTAACGTGATCTAACGTGATCTAACGTGATCTAACGTGATCTAACGTGATTCTAACGTGATCTAACGTGATCTAACGTGATCTAACGTGATCTAACGTGATCTAACGTGATTCTAACGTGATCTAACGTGATTCTAACGTGATCTAACGTGATCTAACGTGATCTAACGTGATCTAACGTGATCTAGCGTGATCTAACGTGATCTAACGTGATCTAACGTGATCTAACGTGATTCTAACGTGATCTAACGTGATCTCTAACGTGATCTAACGCGATCTAACGTGATCTAACGTGATCTAACGTGTTCTAACGTGATCTAACGTGATCTAACGTGATCTAACGTGATCTAACGCGATCTAACGTGATCTAACGCGATTCTAACGTGTTCTACCGTGATCTAACGTGATCTAACGTGATTCTAACGTGATCTAACGTGATCTAACGTGATCTAACGTGATCTAACGTGTTCTAACGTGATCTAACGTGATCTGAACGCGCGTGTTCTAACGTGATCTAACGTGATCTAACGTGATTCTACGTGATCTAACGCGTGATCTAACGTGATCTAACGTGATCTAACGTGATCTAACGTGATCTAACGTGTTCTAACGCGTTCTAACGTGTTCTAACGCGTTCTAACGTCATCTAACGTGTTCTACTTAGATCTAATGTGATCTAACGTGATCTAACGTGATCTAACGTGTTCTAACGTGATCTAACGTGATCTAACGTGATCTAACGTGATCTAACGTGATCTAACGTGATCTAACGTGATCTAACGTGATCTAACGTGATCTAACGTGATCTAGCGCGATCTAACGTGATCTAACGTGATCTAACGTGATTCTAACGTGATCTAACGTGATCTAACGTGATCTAACGTGTTCTAACGTGATTCTAACGTGTTCTATCGTGATCTAACGTGATCTAACGTGATCTAACGTGATCTAACGTGATTCTAACGTGATTCTAACGCGATCTAACGTGATCTAACGCGATCTAACGTGATCTACGTGATCTAACGTGATCTAACGCGATTCAACGTGATCTAACGTGATCTAACGCGATCTAACGTGATCTAACGTGATCTAACGTGATCTAACGTGATCTACGCGTGATCTAACGTGGATCTAACGCGATCTAACGCGTTCTAACGTGATCTAACGTGATCTAACGTGATCTAACGCGTGATCTAACGCGATCTAACGTGATCTAACGTGATCTAACGTGATTCTAACGTGATCTAACGTGATCTAACGTGATCTAACGTGATCTAACGTGATCTAACGTGATCTAACGTGATCTAACGTGATCTAACGCGATTCTAGCGTGATTCTAACGCGTGATCTAACGTGATCTAACGTGTTCTAACGTGATCTAACGTGATCTAACGTGATCTAACGTGATCTAACGTGATCTAACGTGATCTAACGTGTTCTAACGTGATCTAACGTGATTCTAACGCGATTCTAACGAACTAACGTGATCTAACGTGATCTAACGCGTGATCTAACGTGATCTAACGTGTTCTAACGTGATTCTAACGTGATCTAACTAACGTGATCTAACGTGATTCTAACGTGATCTAACGTGATCTAACGTGATCTAGCGTGATTCTAACGCGATCTAACGTGATCTAACGTGATCTAACGTGATCTAACGTGATCTAACGTGATCTAACGTGATCTAACGTGTTCTAACGTGATGATCTAACGTGATCTAACGTGATCTAACGTGATCTAACGTGATCTAACGTGATCTACGTGTTCTAACGTGATCTAACGTGATCTAACGTGATCTAACGCGTGATCTAACGTGATCTAACGCGATCTAACGTGATCTCAACGTGATCTAACGTGATCTAACGTGATCTAACGTGATTCTAACGTGATTCTAACGTGATCTAACGTGATTCTAACGTGATCTAACGTGATCTAACGTGATTCTAACGTGATCTAACGTGATCTAACGTGATTCAACGTGATCTAACGTGATCTCAACGCGATTCTAACGTGATCTAACGTGATTCTAACGTGATCTAACGTGATCTAACGTGTTCTAACGCGTTCTAACGTGATCTAACGTGATTCTAACGTGATCTAACGCGTGATTCTAACGTGATCTAACGTGATCTAACGTGATTCTAACGTGATTCTACGTGATTCTAACGCGATCTAACGTGATCTAACGCGATTCTAACGTGATCTAACGTGATCTAACGCGATTCTAACGTGATTCTACGTGATCTAACGTGATCTAACGTGATCTAAAACGCGTGATCTAACGTGATCTAACGTGATCTAACGCGATCTAACGTGATCTAACGTGATCTAACGTGATCTAACGTGATCTAAAACGTGTGATCTAACGTGATCTAACGTGTTCTAACGTGATCTAACGTGATCTAACGTGATCTAACGTGATCTAACGTGATCTAACGTGATTCTAACGTGATCTAACGTGATCTAACGTGATCTAACGCATGATCTAACGCGATCTAACGCGATCTAACGTGTTCTAACGTGATCTAACGTGATTCTAACGTGATCTAACGTGATCTAACGTGATCTAACGTGATCTAACGCGTTCTAGCGTGATCTAACGTGATCTAACGTGATCTAACGTGATTCTAACGTGATCTAACGTGATCTAACGTGATCTAACGTGATCTAACGTGATCTAACGTGATTCAACGTGATCTAACGTGATCTAACGCGATCTAACGCGATCTAACGTGATCTAACGCGATTCTACGTGATCTAACGCGTGTTCTAACGTGATCTAACGTGATCTAACGCGATCTAACGTGATTCTAACGTGATCTAACGTGATCTAACGTGATCTTCAACGTGATTCAACGTGTTCTAACGCGATCTAACGTGATCTAAACGTGATCTAACGTGATCTAACGCAGATCTAACGTGATCTAACGTGATTCTAACGTGATTCTAGCGTGATCTAACGTGATCTAACGTGATCTAACGTGATCTAACGTGATCTAACGTGATCTAACGTGATCTAACGTGATTCAACGTGATCTAACGTGATTCTACGTGATCTAACGTGATTCTAACGTGATCTAACGCGATTCGCGTGATCTAACGTGATCTAGCGTGATCTAACGTGATCTAACGTGTTCTGTTGTATTCTAACGCGTTCTAACGTGATCTAACGTGATCTAACGTGATCTAACGTGTTCTAGCGTGATCTAACGTGATCTAACGTGTTCTAACGTGATCTAACGTGATCTAACGTGTTCTAACGTGATCTAACGTGATCTAACGTGATCTAACGTGATCTAACGTGATCTAACGCGTTCTAACGTGATCTAACGTGATCTAACGTGATCTAGCGTGATCTAACGTGATCTAACGTGATTCTAACGTGATCTAACGTGATTCAACGTGATCTAACGTGATCTAACGTGATCTAACGTGTTCTAACGTGATCTAACGTGATTCTAGCGTGATCTAACGTGATCTAACGCGATCTACGCGATCTAACGTGATCTAACGTGATCTAACGTGATCTAACGCGTGATCTAGCGCGATCTAACGCGTGTTCTAACGTGATTCTACGTGATCTAACGTGATCTAACGCGTGATCTAACGTGATCTAACGCGTTCATCTAACGATTCTAACGTGATCTAACGTGATCTAACGTGATCTAACGTGATCTAACGATTCTACGTGATTCAACGCGGATTCTAACGTGATCTAACGTGATCTAACGTGATCTAACGTGATCTAACGTGATCTAACGTGATCTAACGTGATTCTAACGTGATCTAACGTGATTCTACGTGATCTAACGTGATCTAACGCGATTCTACGTGATCTAACGCGATCTAACGTGATCTAACGTGATCTAACGTGATCTAACGTGATCTAACGTGATCTAACGTGATCTAACGTGTTCTAGCGTGATCTAACGTGATTCTACGTGATCTAACGTGATCTAACGTGATCTAACGTGATCTAACGTGATCTAACGTGATCTAACGTGATTCTAACGTGATCTAACGTGATCTAACGTGATTCTACGTGATCTAACGTGATCTAACGCGCGTGATCTAACGTGTTCTAACGTGATCTAACGTGATCTAACGTGATCTAACGTGATTCTAACGTGATCTAACGTGATTCTACGTGATTCTAACGTGATCTAACGCGATCTAACGTGATCTAACGTGATTCTAACGCGGATCTAACGTGATCTAACGTGATCTAACGTGATCTAAACGTGATCTAACGTGATCTAACGTGATCTAACGTGATCTAACGTGATCTAACGCGATTCTACGCGTGATCTAACGTGATCTAACGTGATCTAACGTGATTCTAACGTGATCTAACGTGATCTAACGTGATCTAACGCGGATCTAACGTGATCTAACGTGTTCTAACGCGATCTAACGTGATCTAACGTGATCTAACGTGATTCTAACGTGATCTAACGTGATTCTAACGTGATCTAACGCGGATCTAACGTGATCTAACGCGGATTCTACGTGATCTAACGTGATTCTACGTGATCTAACGTGATTCTAACGCGATCTAACGTGATTCTAACGTGATCTAACGATCTAACGTGATCTAACGTGATCTAACGTGTTCTAACGTGATTCTAACGCGATCTAACGTGATCTAACGTGATCTAACGTGATTCTAACGTGATCTAACGCGATCTAACGCGATTCTAACGCGATCTAACGTGATCTAACGTGATCTAACGCGATCTAACGCGATCTAACGCGTGATCTAACGTGATCTAACGTGATTCTACGTGTTCTGGATCTAACGCGATCTAACGTGATCTAAACGTGATCTAACGCGATTCTAACGCGATCTAACGCGTTCTAGCGTGATCTAACGTGATCTAACGTGTTCTAACGCGATTCTAACGTGATCTAACGCGATTCTAACGATCTAACGTGATCTAACGTGATCTAACGTGATTCTAACGTGATCTAACGTGATCTAACGTGATCTAACGTGATTCTAACGCGTGATTCTAACGTGATCTAACGTGATCTAACGTGATCTAACGCGATCTAACGTGATCTAACGCGATCTAACGCGATCTAACGTGATTCTAACGTGATCTAACGTGATCTAACGCGATCTAACGCGATCTAACGTGATCTAACGTGATTCTAACGTGATCTAACGTGATCTAACGTGATCTAACGTGTTCTAACGTGATCTAACGTGATCTAACGCGGATCTAACGCGATCTAACGCGATTCTAACGTGATCTAACGTGATCTAACGTGATCTAACGTGATCTAGCGTGATCTAACGTGATTCTAACGTGATTCTAACGCGATTCTACGTGATCTAACGTGATCTAACGTGTTCTAACGCGTGATCTAACGTGTTCTAACGTGATCTAACGCGATCTAACGTGATCTAACGTGATCTAACGTGTTCTACGTGATCTAACGTGATCTAACGTGATCTAACGTGATCTAACGTGATCTAACGTGATCTAACGTGATCTAACGTGATCTAACGTGATCTAACGTGATTCTAACGCGATCTAACGTGATCTAACGTGTTCTAACGTGATCTAACGTGATCTAACGTGATCTAACGCGGATCTAACGTGATCTAACGCGATCTAACGTGATCTAACGTGATCTAACGTGATCTAACGCGATCTAACGTGATCTAACGTGATTCTAACGTGATCTAACGCGATCTAACGTGATCTAACGCGATGATCTAACGTGATCTAACGTGATCTCAACGTGATCTAACGCGATTCTAACGTGATCTAACGTGATTCTACGTGATCTAACGTGATCTAACGCGATCTAACGCGATTCTAACGTGATCTAACGTGATCTAACGTGATCTAACGCGATCTAACGTGATCTAACGTGATCTAACGCGATCTAACGTGATCAACGCG
Source organism: Paracanthobrama guichenoti (assembly GCA_018749465.1). Taxonomy (NCBI): domain Eukaryota; kingdom Metazoa; phylum Chordata; class Actinopteri; order Cypriniformes; family Gobionidae; genus Paracanthobrama; species Paracanthobrama guichenoti. The sequence continues at coordinate 4,893,651 of JAGHMJ010000029.1, forward strand.
ATCTAACGTGATCTAACGCGATTTCTACGCGTGATCTAACGTGATCTAACGTGATCTAACGCGGATCTAACGTGATTCTAACGCGATCTCTACGTGATCTAACGTGATCTAACGTGATCTAACGTGATCTAACGCGATTCTAACGCGATTCTAACGTGATCTAACGCTAACGTGATCTAACGTGATCTAACGTGATCTAACGTGATCTAACGTGATCTAACGTGATCTAACGTGATCTAACGTGATCTAACGTGATCTCAACGTGATCTAACGTGATCTAACGTGATTCTAACGTGATCTCAACGTGATTCTAACGTGATTCTAACGTGATCTAACGTGATCTAACGTGATCTAACGTGATCTAACGTGATTCTAACGTGATCTAACGTGATCTAACGTGATCTAACGTGATCTAACGCGGATCTAACGCGGATCTAACGTGATCTAACGCAGATCTAACGTGATCTAACGTGATCTAACGTGATCTAACGTGTTCTAACGCGATCTAACGTGGTTCTAACGTGATCTCAACGCGATCTAACGTGATCTAACGTGTTCTAACGTGATCTAACGTGATCTAACGTGATCTAACGTGATCTAACGTGATCTAACGCGATCTAACGTGATCTAACGCGATTCTAACGTGATTCAACGTGTTCTAACGCGATCTAACGTGATCTAACGTGATCTAACGTGTTCTAACGTGATCTAACGTGATCTAACGTGATCTAACGTGATTCTAACGTGATCTAACGTGTTCTAACGTGATCTAACGTGATCTAACGTGATCTAACGTGATCTAACGTGATCTAACGTGATCTAACGTGATCTAACGTGATTCTAACGCGATCTAACGTGATTCTAACGTGATCTAACGTGATCTAACGTGATCTAACGTGATCTAACGTGATCTAAACGTGATCTAACGTGATTCTAACGTGATTCAACGCGATCTAACGTGTTCTAACGCGATCTACGCGATTCTAACGTGTTCTAGCGCGATTCAACGTGTTCTAACGTGATCTAACGTGATCTAACGTGATCTAACGTGATTCTAACGTGATCTAACGCGGATCTAACGTGATCTAACGCGATCTAACGTGTTCTAACGCGATCTAACGTGATCTAACGTGATCTAACGTGATTCTAACGCGATCTAACGTGATTCTAACGTGATCTAACGTGATCTAAACGCGATCTAACGTGATCTAACGTGATCTAACGTGATTCTAACGTGATCTAACGTGATCTAACGTGATTCTACGTGATCTAACGCGATCTAACGTGATCTAACGTGATTCTAACGTGATCTAACGTGATCTAACGTGATTCTAACGCGATCTAACGTGATCTAACGTGATCTAACGTGATTCTAACCAACGTGTTCTAACGCATCTAACGTGATCTAACGTGATCTAACGTGATCTAACGTGATCTAACGTGGATTCTACGTGATCTAACGCGAACGTGATCTAACGCGATTCTAACGTGATCTAACGTGATTCTAACGTGTTCTAGCGTGATCTAACGTGATCTAACGTGATCTACGCGATCTAACGTGATCTAACGCGTGATCTAACGTGATCTAACGCGATTCTAACGTGATTCAACGTGATCTAACGTGATCTAACGCGATCTAACGTGATCTAACGTGATTCTAACGCGATCTAACGTGATCTAACGTGATTCTAACGTGATCTAACGTGTTCTAACGTGATTCTAACGTGATCTAACGTGATCTAACGTGATCTAACGTGATTCTAACGTGTTCTAACGCGATCTAACGTGATTCTAACGTGATCTAACGTGATCTAACGTGATCTAACGTGATCTAACGCGGATCTAACGTGATCTAACGCGATTCTAACGTGATCTAACGCGATCTAACGCAGATCTAACGTGATTCTAACGTGATCTAACGTGATTCTAACGTGATCTAACGTGATCTAACGTGATCTAACGCGATCTAAACGTGTTCTAACGTGATTGATCTAACGCTACGATCTCAACGCGATCTAACGTGATCTAACGTGATCTAACGTGATCTAACGTGATCTAACGCGATCTAACGTGATCTAACGTGATCTACCGTGATCAACGTGATCTAACGTGATCTAACGTGTTCTAGCGCGATCTAACGTGATCTAACGTGATCTAACGCGATCTAACGTGTTCTAACGTGATTCAACGTGATCTAACGTGATTCTAACGCGATCTAACGCGGATCTAACGTGATCTAACGCGATCTAACGCGTTCTAACGTGATTCTAACGCGGATCTAACGTGATCTAACGTGATCTAACGTGATCTAACGCAGATCTAACGTGATCTAACGTGATTCTAACGTGATCTATTCAACGTGATCTAACGTGATCTAACGTGATCTAACGTGATTCAACGCGTGATCTAACGTGATCTAACGTGATCTAACGCGATCTAACGTGATCTAACGTGATCTAACGTGATCTAACGTGTTCTAGCGTGATTCAACGTGATCTGTACGTGATCTAACGCGATCTAACGTGATCTAACGTGATCTAACGTGATCTAACGTGATCTAACGCGATCTAACGTGATCTAACGCGGTTCTAACGCGATCAACGTGTTCAACGTGTTCTAACGCGATCTAACGCGATCTCAACGCGATCTAACGCGATCTCAACGCGATCTAACGTGATCTAACGTGATCTAACGTGATCTAACGTGATCTAACGTGATCTAACGTGATCTAACGTGATCTAACGTGATCTAACGTGATCTAACGTGATCTAACGTGATCTAACGTGATCTAACGTGATCTAACGTGATCTAACGTGATCTAACGTGATCTAACGTGATCTAACGTGATCTAACGCGATTCTAACGCGATCTAACGTGTTCTAACGTGATCTAACGCGTTCTAACGTGATCTAGCGTGATCTAACGCGTTCTACCGCGATCTAACGTGATCTAACGTGATTCTAACGTGATCTAACGTGATCTCACCGCGATCTAACGTGTTCTAACGTGATCTAACGTGATCTAACGTGATTCTACGCGTGATCTAACGTGTTCTAACGTGATCTAACGCGATTCTAACGTGTTCTAACGTGATCTAACGTGATCTAACGTGGATTCTAACGTGATTCTAACGTGATCTAACGTGTTCTACCTAGATCTAACGTGATCTAACGCGATCTAACGTCTAACGATCTAACGCCATCTAACGTGATTCTAACGGATCTAACGTGATCTAACGTGATCTAACGTGATCTAACGTGATCTAACGTGATCTAACGTGATCTAACGTGATTCTAACGTGATCTAACGTGTTCTAGCGTGATCTAACGTGTTCTAACGCGATCTAACGCGTGATCTAACGTGATCTAACGTGATCTAACGTGTTCTAACGCGTTCTAACGTGATCTAACGCGTTCTAACGTCATCTAACGTGTTCTAGCGTGATCTAACGTGATCTAGCGTGATCTAACGTGATCTAACGTGATCTAACGTGATCTAACGTGGATTCTAACGTGTTCTAACGTGATCTAACGTGATCTAACGTGATTCTAACGCAGATCTAACGTGATCTAACGTGATTCAACGTGTTCTAACGTGATCTAACGTGATCTAACGTGATTCTAACGCGATCTAACGTGTTCTAACGTGATTCTACGTGATCTAACGTGATCTATCGTGATCTAACGTGATCTAACGTGATCTAACGTGATCTAACGTTCTAGCGTGATCTAACGCGTGATCTAACGTGATCTAACGCGATCTACATGCGATCTAACGTGATCTAACGTGTTCTAACGTGATCTAAGTGTGATCTAACGTGTTCTACCTAGATCTAACGTTATCTAACGTGTTCTAACGTGATCTAACGTGTTCTAGCGTGATCTAACGTGTTCTAACGCGTGATCTACGTGATCTAACGTGTTCTAACGTGATCTACGTGATCTAACGTGTTCTAACGTGATCTACGTGATCTAACGTGATCTACGTGTTCTAACGTGTTCTATCGTGATCTAACGTGATCTAACGTGTTCTAGCATGATCTAGCGTGATCTCGTGGATCTCAACGTGTTCTAGCGCGATCTAACGTGTTCTATCGTGATCTAACGTGATCTAACGTGTTCTAGCGTGATCTAACGTGTTCTAACATGATCTAACATGATCTACGTGATCTAACGTGATCTAACGTGATCTAACGTGTTCTAGCGTGATCTAACGTGTTCTAACGCGTTCTAACGTGATCTAACATGATCTACGTGATCTAACGTGTTCTAACGTGATCTAACGTGTTCTAACGTGATCTAACGTGTTCTACCTAGATCTAACGTGATCTAACGTGATCTATCGTGATCTATCGTGATCTAACGTGATCTAACGTGATCTAACGTGTTCTAGCGTGATCTAACGTGATCTAACGTGATCTAACGTGATCTAACGTGTTCTAACGCGCTCTAACGCCATCTAACGCCATCTAACGTGTTCTAGCGTGATCTAACGTGTTCTAGCGTGATCTAACGTGATCTAACGTGTTCTAGCGTGATCTAACGTGTTCTAGCGTGATCTAACGTGATCTAACGTGTTCTAGCGTGATCTAACGTGTTCTAGCGTGATCTAACGTGTTCTAACGTGATCTACGTGATCTAACGTGATCTACGTGTTCTAACGTGTTCTATCGTGATCTAACGTGATCTAACGTGTTCTAGCGTGATCTAGCGTGATCTACATGATCTAACGTGTTCTAGCGTGATCTAACGTGTTCTATCGTGATCTAACGTGATCTAATGTGTTCTAGCGTGATCTAACGTGTTCTAACATGATCTACGTGATCTAACGTGATCTAACGTGATCTAACGTGATCTAACGTGATTCTACGCGGTTCTAACGTGATCTAAACGTGATCTAGCGTGATCTAACGTGATCTATCTAACGTGATCTAACGCGGATCTAACGTGATCTAACGTGATCTAACGCGTGATCTAACGCGTCTACCTAGATCTAACGCGTGATCTAACGTGATCTAACGTGTTCTAACGTGATCTAACGCGGATCTAACGTGTTCTGGCGTGATCTAACGTGTTCTAACGCGTTCTAACGCGATCTAACATGATCTCACGCGATTCTAACGTGTTCTAACGTGATTAACGTGATCTAACGTGATCTAAACGTGTTCTAACGTGATCTAACGTGTTCTACCGCAGATCTAACGCGTGATCTAACGTGATCTAACGTGATCTAACGTGTTCTAGCGTGATCTAACGTGTTCTATCTAACGCAGTTCTAACGCGTGATCTAACGTGATCTAACGTGTTCTAACGTGATCTAACGTGTTCTACCTAGATCTAACGTGATCTAACGTGATCTAACGTGATCTATCGTGATCTAACGTGATCTAACGTGATCTAACGTGTTCTAGCGTGATCTAGCGTGATCTAACGTGATCTAACGTGATCTATCGTGATCTAACGTGATCTAACGTGTTCTAACGTGATCTAGTGTGATCTAACGTGTTCTACCTAGATCTAACGTTATCTAACGTGTTCTAGCGTGATCTAATGTGATCTAACGTGTTCTAGCGTGATCTACGTGATCTAACGTGTTCTAACGTGATCTAACGTGTTCTACCTAGATCTAGCGTGATCTAATGTGTTCTACCTAGATCTAACGTTATCTAACGTGTTCTAGCGTGATCTAACGTGATCTACGTGATCTAACGTGTTCTAGCGTGATCTAACGTAATCTAACGTGTTCTAGCGTGATCTAACGTGTTCTAACGTGATCTACGTGATCTAACGTGTTCTAACGTGTTCTAACGTGATCTAACGTGATCTAACGTGTTCTACCTAGATCTAACGTGATCTAACGTGTTCTACCTAGATCTAATGTGATCTAACGTGATCTAACGTGTTCTAACGCGCTCTAACGCCATCTAACGCCATCTAACGTGTTCTAGCGTGATCTAACGTGATCTAACGTGTTCTAACGCCATCTAACGTGATCTAACGTGTTCTAGCGTGATCTAACGTGATCTAACGTGTTCTAGCGTGATCTAACGTGATCTACGTGATCTAACATGTTCTAGCGTGATCTAACGTGTTCTAGCGTGTTCACGCTAGAACACGCTAGAACACGTTAGATCACGAAAGGTTTTTATGTTCTGTTCCAGTGAAGTCCTGACAAAAACTCAGCCTTGAACAAGAAAGATATTGCCTATGTTTGATCTAATTCTGCTTGCTGGAGTTGTTTATTATTTTTAAAGCCATGCGATCATGCCAAAGGAATAGACTCCAGGGGAATTCAACAGCGTCCCAGATGAGAAGAGTCCTTACCAAAGTGACTCATCAAAGTTTCTTACGTCTATAGTACACAGAGTGTCAAAGATAATGTCTTGAAATAGCCTCATTTGGGTAAAGAACAGAGTACCGTGTTCGGATGTTGCTAAAGCTACACTATATAGTGCCCATTTTGGGACGCTTGCTTTTTCATGCACATGAACTTTAATGACATCCCATTCTTAATCCGTAGGGTTTAATATGGAGTCAGCCCACCCTTTGCAGCTCTAACAGCTTCAACTCTTCTGGGAAGGCTTTCAAATCAAATCAAATCAAATCAAATCAAATCAAATCAAATCAAATCAAATCACCTTTATTTATACAGCGCTTTTAACAAGTCCAATTGTTTCAAAGCAGCTTCACATTGTTAACAGGAAAATAATGCAACAGAATTTGTACAGCCGTTCTGGTGAAACGGTGATGTTATCCAGCTCATTTCAGTATCATATAGTGTCAATGCGGGCAGATCGGTAATATAGATGAGATTTAGGAGTCCCCAACTGAGCAAGCCAAAAGCCAGAGGCAACGGTGGCAAGGAACCAAAACTCCTTCAGGGTCAGAATGGAGAAAAAAACCTTGGGAGAAACCAGGCTCAGTCGGGGTGCCAGTTCTCCTCTGGCCGACGAACAAACAGTGTATGATTATAATTCTGGCAACATTGCAGGTCTTAATTCATATTAGGTAAATAGATATTTGTTAGATTATTCGAGAGATTGGAGTCGTCACGCCGAAGACGGGTTTAATGAGGATGTCGTGTCGATGCAGCATTTACAGGGGGAGTTTATTTGACATGTTCTCTGCAGACACTTCAGGGATGCGTTGGTCATGTCCAGGCGCTGGTCCACCATCTGATCTGGATACGGCCCGGATCCGGCTGACTGCAGTAAACCTAGAGAGAGAGAGAGACAGAGAGACTAACATTAGCGTAGATGCCATTCTTCTTATGATGTAACGAGTACATCAGGTGTTATGGGAAGTGTTCCCGGTTCCGGCTGACCTAGTTAATGCAGCCTAACAATCATTTACTGATTTGAATAATAGAGATTGATAATGTTTTATGTGTAAGCCATAGTAAAGAGATGCGTTTTTAGTCTAGATTTAAACTGACAGAGTGTGTCTGCTTCCCGAACAATGCTAGGAAGACTGTTCCAAAGTTTAGGCGCTAAATAGGAAAAGGATCGACCGCCTGCAGTTGATTTTGATAGTCTAGGTATTATCAACTGGCCAGAGTTTTGAGACCGCAATAGACGTGATGGAGTATAATGAGTTCGCTCAAGTACTGGGGAGCTAAACCATTTAGTGCTTTGTAAGTAATAAGCAAGATTTTAACATTTATACAATGTTTAATAGGGAGCCAGTGCAGTGTTGACAGAACCGGGCTAATATGGTCATACTTCCTGGTTCTAGTAAGAGCTCGAGCTGCTGCGTTTTGGACCAGCTGGAGTTTGTTTAAGCGAGCAGGGCAACCACCCAGTAAAGCATTACAGTAATCTAGCCTTGAGGTCATGAACGCATGAATTAACTGTTCAGCATTTTGCATCGAAAGGATGTGCCGTAATTTAGATATATTTTTAAGATGGTAGAATGCAGTTTTACAGATGTTAGAAACGTGGCTTTCAAATGAAAGATTGGTAATTAAACAATTAATGCACAATTAAACAAGCCTTTCCCAAGGCTTTTTTTTTTAGGAGTGTGTTTATGGGAATTTTTTACCATTCTTCTAGAAGCGCATTTGTGAGGTCAGACACTGATGTTGGACGAGAAGGCCTGGCTCGCAGTCTCCGCTCTAATTCATCCCAAAGGTGTTCTATCGGGATGAGGTCAGGACTCTGTGCAGGCCAGTCAAGTTCCTCCATACCAAACTCGCTCATCCATGTCTTTATGGACCAACGCTTTGTGCACTGGAGCGCAGTCATGTTGGGACAGGAAGGGGCCGTCCCCAAACTGTTCCCACAAAGTTGGGAGCATGAAATTGTCCAAAATGTCTTGGTGTGCTGAAGCATTAAGAGTTCCTTTCACTGGAACTAAGGGGCCAAGCCCGACACCTGAAAAACAACCCCACCCCATAATTCCCCATCAAACTTTACACTTGGCACAATGCAGTTAGACAAGTCCAGTTCTCCTGGCAACCGCCAAACCCAGACTCGTCCATGGGATTGTCAGACAGAGAAGCGTGATTGGTCACTCCAGAGAACACATCTCCACTGCTCTAGAGTCCAGTGGTGGCGTGCTTTACTCCACTGCATCCCACGCTTTGCATTGCACTTGGTGATGTAAGGCTTGGATGAGCTGCTCGGCCATGGAAACCCATTCCATGAAGCTCTCTACGCACTGTTCTTGAGCTCATCTGAAGGCCACAGAAGTTTGGAGGTCTGGAGCTATTGACTCTGCAGAAAGTTGATGACTTCTGCGCACTGTGACCCTCAGCGTGCACTGACCCCGCTCTGTGATTTTACGTGGCCTACCACTTCGTGGCTCAGTTGCTGTTGTTCCCAATCGCTTCCACTTTGTTATAATCCCACTAACAGTTGAGCGTGGAATATTCAGTAGTGAGGAAATTTCAGGAATGGACTTATTGCACAGGTGGCAACCTATCACGGTCCCACGCTTGAGTTCACTGAGCTCCTGAGAGCGACCCATTCTTTCACAAATGTGTGTAGAAGCGTCTGCATGCCTAGTGCTTGATTTATACACCTGTGGCCATGAAGGGATTGAACACCTGAACTCAATGATGTGGAGGGGCGTCCCAATACTTTTGGCAATATAGTGTAACTGTCATGTTAGAAATGACATCAGCTGATTGTCCATATGACTAGTGTACTAGTATTTCTGTATCCTGTTAGATATTTTCGACGACCTTCCAAAGTGTGGAGAAATCTGTCTTCGGTAAACTCTCTGTCCACTGATTGAACTTCAGCTTTGACTCCTGATTTTCATTGAGCAGATTGGTCTTTTTATGTGGTTCGACTGTAAATCAGCAGGCGTTCCCAGACAACTGTCATCCTCGCCTCAGTGCCTTGCCTTGTACTGGCTCATCTGATAGTCAGCAGATTCTGTTTGAGAATAAGTCCCCAAAACTAGATGGAGAAACAACAGTACAGCAGTGTGAAACTGAACCTGGCCAGTAGATGGCAGTAATGGAGCATTGCTGTAAAGCAGGGGTTTGTCACCTGATGCCCTTTGATGTCAAATATTCACATGAAGATCCCCTGAGATTTTAAGTTATTTCAATAATTTAACAAGAGATTTGCATGTTCTCAGCTCTGATCTCAGTTACTCGTTACAGAACACACAAGTTAAAAATAAAATATTTCATATTTTAGTAAGGGTTTGATTGTTTTTATTTTGAAATGATTTAATTCACATTTGTATAATTTAATCATTAGTTTCACAACCCCAGTTTTTGAAATCCTGTGATGAAGGATTCATTCATTGAACTGTCGCAACAGGACAGTTTATAATGTATTGATACGTTATATGTTGTAATATATTTATATAATAAATAAACCATATATGATATATATACTTACCTTTCAAGCAATGTGGAAGCAAAATGCCTAGCATCAAACAAACAATATAGTTCTTATTCAAAGTGATTAAAGACTCTTAAAGGAAAAGACTGCACAACCACCACATAGGTGGTGATATTCACTATATATGTAAATCGGCACTAAACAAAAGAAGAAGAAAGATGGCATGTTTTATCATAGCATCAGTTTCCATGGTGACTCGTTGACTCGCCGCTCTTGTGTGTTTACTCTGAACATACTCTGGGTTGACTGAACTTACTCCCGAACTTGTTTTCCGCAAGGTTTGGGTTAATCAACTGAGAGTTCAGGGTATGTTTGACAGTAAAATAACCTGCTTTCTGGAATACCCCCTGGGAGAGCAGCAATAACCTCCTCTGTGTAAACTGAACAGAACCAACATAAAGTATTACAGATATTATTAATGTGATGCAAGTGTAACTGATTAAGTGAGAGCGGCTGACTGTGTGTAGCCATGTTTCCACTCGAAGTTACAAATTTAACAGGGAGTCGAAGACAACAAAATCTTCACTTACAGATACACTGGTGTTAAATATCACTAAAAAGGGGAAGCCACTGTATATAATTGTCACAGTTTTGGGTTTTGTCATGTGTTCCTGTTTGTCATGTGATCCTCTTGTCCTCATGTGTTATGTTCTCATTGGTTGTTTTCGTCATGTGTTCTCAGTTCAGTTCTGTCATTGGTTCATTGTTTAATCATGGTTCACAGATGATTCAAGATTCAAGATTCAAGAGTTTTATTTGTCACACACAGTTATATACAGAATATACAACCGGCAGTGAAATGTAAACAGGTCCGCTCCATGGACAGTGCAAATTCACAGTTAAAAACACAAGGAGGAGATTATAATAGAAATAGGATAAAAAAAGTACTATATATATATATATATATATATATATATATATATATATATATATATATATATATATATATATATATATAATCTGTAAATTAATAAATAATCAAGTAGAGTAGAAAAACGTAAAAATAAGAATAAAGAAGTGGAATAAAATAAGTGAAGTAAACTGTGCAGTGAGTAAACTGTAGACTTATAAATATGTGGTTAACAAATGTATAAGAGTATAATGTGCAAACAGGTTTATAACAGGTTGTTACACGGTAACAACAAGAACAGAAAGTGAAGTGCAATGTCAGTGTATCGATGTTTATCCTGAAGTGAAGTCACGTGATGTTAAGTGACTGAGTTCAGAGTCGGATGGCCTGGGGGAAGAAGCTCCTCCTGAGTCTCTCAGTTTTGGCCATCAGGCTTTCAAGGAAGCGCTTACCAGATGGCAGCAGCGTGAAATGAGGATTTGCAGGGTGATTAGAGTCCTTGATGATCTTAGTAGCTCTACCTTTGCAGCGTTTGGTGTAGACGCCCTGCAGAGACGGAGAGCTGACCCTGAGATACGCCGGATAAGCGCATGAGATACGCACTCTTTGCAGGGCTTTGCGGTCATGACTGGTGCTGTTCCCATACCACGCTGTGATGCACTGAGTTAATACACTTTCTATCTCCCCTAAATAGAAAGTTTTCAGGATAGCTGGTGAAACCCTGAATTTCCTCAGCTGGCGCAGGTGGTACAGTCTTTGCCTGGCTTTTTCACCTGTGTCTGAATGTGAGCAGTCCAGGTCAGGTCCTCGGAGATGTTTACTCCCAGGTACTTGAAGCTGCTCACTCTCTCTACTGGTGACCCGCTGATCATGAGGGGGAGTATGTCCGTGTCTCTTCCTGAAGTCCACAATCATTTCTTTGGTCTTGCCAATATTCAGAGAGAGACAGTTGTCCTGGCACCATGATGTTAGATGCTCCACCTCGTCCAAGTATGCCGTCTCGTTGTTGGAAATGAGGCCCAGGACAACAGTATCATCAGCAAATTTGATGATAGAGGTGGAGCTGTGTGTGGACAAACAGTCATGCGTGTAGAGGGAGTAGAGCAGGGGACTCAGGACACAGCCCTGTGGAGCTCCCACACTCAGGGTGATGGAGGAGGAGGTGGACTGGCCTATTCTCACCACCTGAGGCCTGCCAGTGAGGAAGTCCTCAATCCAGTGGCAGAGAGAAGGATTCAGGCCGAGATCCAGGAGTTTGGAGGTTAGCTTGATGGGAACTATGGTGTGAACTCACTACGCCCAGAACTCTGCTCGAAATGTCCAAAGGCTGAGCTATAGTCAATAAATAGCAGCCTTACGTAGTTCCCACTTTTGCTGTCGATGTGAGTGAGGGAGGAGTGGAGGACATGAGAGATGGCATCTTCAGTCGATCTATTGGGACGATAGGCAAACTGAAGAGGGTCCAAAGTGTCAGGGATGAAGGAGCAAATGGTGTTTTTAATGAGTCTCTCAAAGACCTTCATGACTATAGACGTGAGAGCCACTGGACGATAGTCATTTAGGCAAGAGGGTTTACTGTTCTTAGGGACAGGGATGATGGTGGATTTTTATGTCACTTGTCTTGTCATTAGTCTGTGTATTTTAGCCCTCATGTTTGCCATGTGTCCTGGTTGAGTATTGTTATATGTAACCCGCTGTTGGTGATTGTCTGTTCATGTGTAGAGTCAAGTCAAGTTTAAGTCATCGTTTGATTTGTATGTTCATATTTATAATTAAACTGCACTTGGGTTCTCACTAAATCTTGCCTCCAGTGGAATTTCGTTACAATAATAATTTCCATATGTAATACATTACTTGCAACAAGATCGTCCCATCGCAAAGTCACGTCCTTTTTGATGCACATCGAGGAATTTGTTTGGTACATGCATTTCCATTGTGTGCATATTTCCCTATCAGATAAAAAATGTATACCACTCAGTTGAGCACATACGTTTTTGATGCACATATTTAGAACTAATGCGTATCTTGGCATTTCCATCCAGCGTTTTTTTTAATACAATATTCCAAAATGTGCAAAGTTTGCATACACAATCTCCTCGTCCTACTTCTCCAATCAGTATCTATTTCCATTTCCTTCTCCATTCTCCAGACTCCACTGACTCTGATGTACATTGACCTGACAATTTCCATTTATTCAATTTTGTCAATTTTTTAAAAAGTCAAAAACCTCATCAAGTGAGCATAAAACCTTTGCAAATTAAGGGATTTTTTAAATAAATGTGCCGTTTCCATCACTCGTTTCTGAAAACAGTATTGTAGTGAATTCAGGGTTGCCAACTCTCACGCATTCGGGTGAGACTCACGCTGGCCAAGTAAATCTCACGCCAAATTACCAAACCTGCTTTTGAAATGAAACAAAGTCTAAGCTTTTACATTTTTTAAAGTTTTAAAACGAAAATCTTGGCGCACTTAATGTGGCATAACAGTTAAAGCCAGAGCCGTGCCATGCGTTCATCTCCCGGCTGTGCGCGGTCACGTGGATCATGGCGCTCTCAATAGTTCCAAACAAACCAGCGCTGTCAATACATTTGACGACAGCTTCACTATACAGGTATTTGCAGCAATTTCTGGTGAACAGCACAGCATAGAGTGCATTGATTATTACATCAACCACATTTACAGTATCATTTTATTATGGAGAGTGATGGAGATGCAACATTGTTAACATTAATGTTATGTTCTTGTATTTAGCCCTCAGGTATTCCTTACTAATTGGTTGCATACATTGACCATACACCTTAACTATTTATCAATAAATAAATGTTTTATGTTTTGGCTCAATAATATTTATTGAATATTTTGAGGAGATCTTTTGGTACTAAATACTATTTTTGCAATAATTATGGTCCATTAATGACCACTTAAAATATGTTTCCTCTAATATTTTTTATTATTTATATTACAATTAGTGTAGTAATTAAGGTTAAAATAGATCATTCCAATGTAAAGAGGCAAATTAGATTCATTTTGTGGCTGGAATCTTTTTTTTTTTTCATTTGTAATGCCATCACCCACTAGGTGACTTATTTGTCCTTACACAGTATGCTATGTACATATGAATTGATACTAAATCAAGATTGAAATCGATATATAAAAAAAAAAAAAAATCTCACTCCAACGTGAACTTGAAAGTTGGCAACCGTGTAAATGGCACTTTTGCTGCTGTTTTTGTTTCTGTATTCCTGTGCTCCTGAGTTGTTGGTTGGCATGAAACAGAAGTTGCACTCGTCTTTTTTCTCTATAATCCCAGTGAACGGCTCCTGGAACAAGAACAAATGTGCCGTATATCCCAGTGAAACGGCTCCTGGAACAAGAACAAATGTGGGTTCTTGTTCTTGACAGGTTGCCCCGCCCTCTGCATCTCTTACCATTGGAGAAAGCGTAATGGCTAACTTGGATCACGTGATGCACCTCAGCCTATCGTGTAAGGGCAGTGACGTCAGTGTCCGGTGTTCAAAGTTTTGTGACAGTCACGTACAGTTACACAATAATCAGTTTCTTGTGGATTGGCGTGTTGGTCTTGTGAATAATGTTATGGTGTTATATAGCTCGTAAAGGTATAGTAGAATGGCATTGTTTGTGGAATGAGCTTTACTGAGCTGAAAAATGCAAAGAAAGAAAACATCGGCATTTTCTACTTTCTTTAGACAGTATACAATATCACTCAGTATTACCATTAAATACTACGGTAATGCCATAAACAAGTCCGACCTAAACATTCTCTTCTCTGCCTCCTCTTATAAAATAATCTTTTTATCATAGTAAAATCTACATATCGTTCCCAACAAACATATTGTTGAAGATTAGCAGACAGGCAGTCGATTCATTAAATTATATACTGTTTCCTCACAAAAGTAGTTTGTTCAGCGTAGTGAAGCCTTCCACTGACTTCCATTAAAAAAACACAAAAAAACAGCCTCTGGTCTCCTTTTTTGGCTAATGGTTGCAGGCTTGTCATCTAGTGGCTTTGTTTATACCCTGAGCTCTCAGCTGTGTTTGAAATGGCACACTACCTTACTACTTATGCCCAGTACACAGTGCATAGGCATACTATTTTTTAAGAACACTGTGTGAAATAGTATACAATATGCAGCAAATAATGTTTCAGAGTATGCTACAGTGTTGTCACAAGACAAACACTGAACAGTAATTCAGCACAGCTTGTTGCCTTACAAATAAATATGCTTTTTTTTTAATGCGCACAAGAGTGAAAATGTCCTACCTTCTGTCCTGACTCCTCACCGACTGTCTTGATGTAACTCATACAAATGCAGTTTGTTGGTGTAAAGTTGATTTAGTTAAATTAAATAAGGTTTTTCACTTAAAATCAGATGATTAGATTTTATTTTGCTCTACAAAACATATACACTGAAAAAAAAGTTAACATGAAAATGTGCTTAATGTGGTAACATAAATTAACTGGTTTGATTTAAGTAAAAAATATATGTTTGAATTTGACTTAGGTTAGCTCATTTTCAGGGTTCTGGTAACAAAGCTCCTCACAGGAACACCTGCCACTGTTTCCTGTGAAGAATACTTACATTATACACTCACCTAAAGGATTATTAGGAACACCTGTTCAATTTCTCATTAATGCAATTATCTAATCAACCAATCACATGGCAGTTGCTTCAATGCATTTTGGGGTGTGGTCCTGGTCAAGACAATCTCCTGAACTCCAAACTGAATGTCAGAATGGGAAAGATAGGTGATTTAAGCAATTTTGAGCGTGGCATGGTTGTTGGTGCCAGACGGGCCGGTCTGAGTATTTCACAATCTGCTCAGTTACTGGGATTTTCACGCACAACCATTTCTAGGGTTTACAAAGAATGGTGTGAAAAGGGAAAAACATCCAGTATGCGGCAGTCCTGTGGGAGAAAATGCCTTGTTGATGCTAGAGGTCAGAGGAGAATGGGCCGACTGATTCAAGCTGATAGAAGAGCAACTTTGACTGAAATAACCACTCGTTACAACCGAGGTAAGCAGCAAAGCATTTGTGAAGCCACAACACGCACAACCTTGAGGCGGATGGGCTACAACAGCAGAAGACCCCACCAGGTACCACTCATCTCCACTACAAATAGGAAAAAGAGGCTACAATTTGCACGAGCTCACCAAAATTGGACAGTTGAAGACTGGAAAAATGTTGCCTGGTCTGAGTCTCGATTTCTGTTGAGACATTCAGATGGTAGAGTCAGAATTTGGCGTAAACAGAATGAGAACATGGATCCATCATGCCTTGTTACCACTGTGCAGGCTGGTGGTGGTGGTGTAATGGTGGTGTGGGGATGTTTTCTTGGCACACTTTAGGCTCCTTAGTGCCAATTGGGCATCGCTTTAAATGCCACGGCCTACCTGAGCATTGTTTCTGACCATGTCCATCCCTTTATGACCACCATGTACCCATTCTCTGATGGCTACTTCCAGCAGGATAATGCACCATGTCACAAAGCTCGAATCATTTCAAATTGGTTTCTTGAACATGACAATGAGTTCACTGCACTAAAATGGCCCCCACAGTCACCAGATCTCAACCCAATAGAGCATCTTTGGGATGTGGTGGAACGGGAGCTTCGTGCCCTGGATGTGCATCCCATAAATCTCCATCAACTGCAAGATGCTATCCTATCAATATGGGCCAACATTTCTAAAGAATGCTTTCAGCACCTTGTTGAATCAATGCCACGTAGAATTAAGGCAGTTCTGAAGGCGAAAGGGGGTCAAACACAGTATTAGTGTGGTGTTCCTAATAATCCTTTAGTGAGTGTACATTGGGTAAAATAACTGACAGCTGGGGTTTCCAAAACATCACAAATAATCATCTGAAGATTTATGGTAGAATGTGCCATTAGGTAAATAGGCTATATTTTCTCAGCATAAAGTTAATATGATATGCTGATATGCGGTTTTATTTCTCAACTGAGAGTATTTCATATGACTGACTCAACCCGGTCAGCATCGAGATTATAATTTGAAGTTAGATAAATCAGATATGTTACTATGAACCAAAACAAATTGGTTATAGATTCTTATAAATTCCCATTGCGGGAATATATCATGATAAAGTTCTGTTCCAAACCAATGTCTGTGCTCCTTAAAACTTATGGCCATGAACTACTACAGATACAATGCCTATAGATCATACATAAACCACTGCTATTATTTATTTTGGGACATTTTTGTCTCTGGTTAACTCCGACTGAGAACATAAAAATGAAAAAGATTTGTTTATATTGAACGTAATAGCCCCTATAGG